>JAGXJF010002352.1:0-22500 GCA_019208055.1 Stipa capillata | reverse complement strand
TTTTTTTTTTGTTTTTTTTTTTTTTTGGTTTTTTTTTTTTTTTTTTTTTTTTTTTTTTTTTTTTTTTTTTTTTTTTTTTTTTTTATTTTTTTTGTTTTTCTTCTTTTATTTTTTTTTTTTTTTTTTTTTTTTTTTTTTTTTTTTTTTTTTTTTTTTTTTTTTATTCAGTCCTTTGAATGCTGGATAGCATTGGTTCATGCAATAAGATTTGAATAGTTTCTGCTTAAATGAAAGTAGGCATGAGGTGAGTTTTGGGGAGTGAATTAGTTCTTGTCTTGCATTGGTGTATGTGTTGTCGTCTTGGTTTCTGAGTGGAGGTTGCTATAATGGCTGCTTTATGTGGAACATTTCTATCCTTACTTATTACCAACACGCTGTGCTATTTCTTCAATACTCCGTGGTTTCCCAGTTCGATTTCTCTTTAGCCATCCAGTTAATCCTTCTTTCCCCAATTGACAAATATGTATGGTTTATTTGTTTGTATGTAGAAACGTTCTCGAAGCATTTTGGGAAGTATGGGGCAATAACTGATTCTGTAATTATGAAGGACAAGCATACTAAGATGCCTCGTGGATTTGGATTTGTTACATTTTCTGATCCATCTGTTATAGACAAGGTTTTTGGAGGATGAACACAATATAGATGGAAGAACGGTAGGATATCTAAATTTAGATTGGCCGTTATGTGGGAACTCAGTCTACAGTTTACTCTCAACTGCAAAGTAGCAGAATGAATTAAAATGTTTAGCTTCTATTTCTCTTTCTCTCTCTCTCAACTTATGAGCTATTCAGGTGAAGTCAAAAGGACAGTCCCGAGAGAAGAAATGTCATCAAAAGATGGCCCCAAGACAAGAAAGATCTTTGTTGGTGGGCTACCACCAGCACTAACTGAAGGTAACTATTAGTTATAACTTACAAATAACTGATCTTTAACATGTTTCATGATGATGAAACTGAGATATATGAAATTTCAGATGATTTGAAGGATCACTTTTCCTCATATGGTAAGGTGGTTGAACATCAGATAATGGTTGATCATAGCACTGGGCGTTCAAGAGGGTTTGGTTTTGTCACTTTTGAAAGTGAGGATTCTGTCGAAAGGGTCATATCAGAGGGAAGGATGCGTGATCTTGGTGGGAAGCAGGTCAGAACATTCTTTTCTTGTTTTCAAACATTCTGCAGTAGCTGTGGACTTTCATTAACATGGTAACAAGTCCTTCTTTTACAACCACGGAACACTTGATAACAAATAGAGAAAAAAAGGAAAATAGAGATAAACTGATAAATTTTGAAATGTTCAATGGAAAAGAGAACTAGTAACACTCTAAAGCAAATGATGGTTTGATGGCTTGATCTGCACCTAACTGTTTAGCTACGAGAGGTGCTCCAAAATTGTGAATGGAGCTTAGGATCCCTTCGAAAGTTTTCATGCATCTCTTCTCATTTTCTTGCCAAATGGATTGGAAACTAATCTCAGATATTTCCACCCATCGACACAAGATTTTCTGTTGTATAATGCTGTTAGTTGACTTTTGGAGTCATTTCCTTTTCAGGTTGAGATAAAGAAGGCCGAACCGAAGAAACATGGGGGTGATCACAGTAGTAATGGGAGATCTAGTCACGCCGGTGTTGGTTATCGTAGTTCTTACCGTAGTGGACCTGGTGGTGGTGGTAGCAGCAGCGGTGGCAGTGGCGGTGGCAGTGGCTATGGGTATGGTGGTGGCCATCGATCTGCTGCTGCAGGAAGTTATTATGATAGCACAGGATATGGTTATGGTCGAGGCTATGGTGCCTATGGAGGCAATGCTGGATTTGGGTCTGGTTTTGGTGGTGGCTATGGTGGCTCTGTGTACGGAGGCGCTTATGGTGCATACGGAGCATATGGCGGTGGTGCCTATGGTGGGGTGCTTACGGCGGTGGTGCCTATGGTGGTGGTGCATATGGCGGTGGTGCCTATGGTGGTGCTCCAGGTGGCTATGGTGCCGGAGGATATGGTAGTTATGGGGGAGCAGGGGGTGCCGCTGGTGGGAGTGCAGGTGGTCGGGGTTCTAGCAGGTACCATCCGTACGGGAAGTGAGTGTAAACGCACGTGAGTTTTTTCTAGGATACAATAAGTGCACATCTTCATCGGATCTCCTAGAAGTTTGGCATTTATCTTGGATTACCTAATCAGCAGCGTCAGAACATTTTTGGTTTTGTTCAATTAAGTCGTAACCGGGGACAACTGTGTAATTTTAGTTGCTGAGCCTGCCTGTAGTTTGCTGTAGAAGCTATACATTAAAGCTGTGCTGTATTCTTTAGTTTCCATATGCAGAGCATTAGAACCCTGAAACAAGCCTTTTGTGTTAGGAACAGTATTGGTGTGATAGAACTATATTTATGCTGTAACGTTGTCTTTGCAAGCAGCTCCATCTGAGCTTATATGTAGGGGAGCCTTTAAAGGATTTGGTTTAAGCTTCTGCCTGACTTTCGATTCCCTTAATGTATTTTGACATGATAGTTGAGGTATAGAGTAATTTCTATGCTCCTGGAATCCTGGAATGCGATCTGGTAATGTCACTGTAAAAAGAACATCATATAATGTCATGTTGTGGCACTGAAGTTTTTGCGTCTCTAATCACTCTTGTTCTGATGACAAGAGCAGTTTTGCATATATCATATGAATCTTGATGTTCATCTGATGGTATCTTTGTCCCTGTACCGTGGGCTTGTTTCCACTGCGTCTCAGCTTCGGAAAACTGACCCCGTGGCAACCCAATGGCTTGCTTGCTTTCGAGTGAGCTCAGTGATATCATTAGTCGAGTGATCGTCATATATTGACAGTTTCTTAGATTAGTGGTGGTTTAGTAGTTTTGGTACTATTATGACCTTATGTATTGTCACATGCAGCACTTAAAAGAGCCGGCTACGCATCTCGTCTCAACTCTGGCAACAACCTGGTGACCAACTGAACAACACTATCTACTACATTGCATCCCCACAGCCTAAGCTCATTACTTTAGGTCAGGTTAGCCATACGTAGCCTAGGTAATCGATAGGAGAAAACTATCGTAATGTCAATCAGACGGTGACAAAACAGTAATAATTCCGTCAATCAGATAAGCTACAAGATATCACCGTTGTCACCTAATCAGAGGCATGCTTAGAACGAACATGAATTTTATGGATCAGAGTTGCCTACAGCCACATATGATTTTTGTGCTTGCACACATAAATGAATTTAAAATCCGTAGTCACAACATGTTGGATCATATGTACTTACATGAAAATTTGAAAAGATAGGATCATATGTACGCTCCATAGAAGGGACAGAAGGTGTGTCCTGTATGTCACTGCACGATGCATGATACGCCACATCGGATGAGGAGTCAGCTTAATTATATACAGAACCCCTTTACGTTTGTCTTATAATTTTTTCTTTCCCATCAGCAGGCTTGCTGGGTAGACTTGCGATGCTGGACGCTGCACCCAGCCGTTTGTACGTGCCGTCGCTGGCCCTCAGCCCCCTATGTGAGTAGCAGCATGAATTTTTTTATTTTTTTCATAATTTTGAATCTATATGCCCGCTTTAAAAAATTGTAGAAATATAGACCTGTGAGCCCATTGTTGGTTGACTGCGATGCATTTCGGCCAGCCGTGAGCTGACAGCGAGGCTAAGGGCGTGACCGATTGATGGTTGTCGGCCAATTGTGAGCTGACTGCGGGGGCTATCGGCCTTTGGGCGGCTGACTAGGCCTATTGGCCTTTGGGGGACCGACTGGGGCCAGTCGGCTTATACCTGCGCGACTTGGTCCTGTTTGCCCCAAAAGCCTCATCTAGAGAGGGAGAGAGAGCAACGGCGGCGAGGCATTGCAGCGGCGTGGCGAGGCAAACTGATGACGGTGCGGCGAGGAAAGGCCAACTGCGTGGGTTGAGGAGAGGAGGAGGGAGAGAGGAGAGGAGAGGAGGAGAGAAGGGAGAGAGAGCCAGTGCATGCAGGAGGTGAACCCTAAACCTAAACTTTTTATTTGTGTAGTTAAAATTAGTTGTTAGAAATAGTTAGAAATTAGTACGTCACAAATAGTTTCCTTTAGGGTTTAGATTGAAATTTAGACCTAGATTAACAAAAGTCGTAAACCCTATAAACTAACAACACACGTCCATTGCACGTTCTCGCAATATAGACTGCATATGAAATAAACTAACATATGTTGAAATCCATATTTAAAAGATAATTTTACACATTTGCCATTAGTCCTAATATTGACTATAGATTTGCCACAATATTATATATTTGCCATTGAGGTGCATTGTTCATGTGTCACTGACATATGACAAATGTGTAATTAACTTTCTCTAGTGGAAAATGTGTAACGAAAATTCAAACTAATGGCAAATGTGTAAAAGGTCCTATTTAAAATATAAGTTTACTCATTATTAAATTTACCTCCTCCTACAAACAACTCGAAGGAAAAAAGATAAGAATTAAGCATATGTTAAATTGTGAGCCATAAGCCTCCAATTGAGAGGTAATTAGTAATAGGTTAATTGGAGAATTAGTTGTGCCATAAGTATGCAATTAAGCGGTATTTCTAAGGATTCAACTAAAATCGTGAGCCGCTGATGAGAGAGTTGCACATGGTTTATATTGAAAGTAACCCTCACCAACTCATACCTTTATAAGTAGTATAGATTAGTATGTTAGAAATTCTTATGTTAAAACTAATTTTGTAAACCTTATAAACTAGAATGGAAATGAAGAAAAAATCTGTTATGATATGAGCATGCTTGAATTAGTATGGTAAATTCAATTAGAGAATTAAATAGTTATGTTTAGTTGTACCATGCGCAATTGATATAAAGTTATAGCACCAGATTTGAAGTTCTTGTTATATTGTGTTTCTGAATACCACCGTAGATATATATAATTATAGAGCGGTAGATTTAACTATCGTAGATATATAAAGCGGTAGATATATAATTTATGGTATTAGATTTAGTGCGGTATTATAAATTTATCGGTCAATGTAGATGGATATAAAGTTGTAGATATATTATAAATCTTAAGTTTGACATTGATGTTATGGATGACAGGTAAACCAGAACTAGTGAAATTTAAGGTTTTCTATGGTCCTAAAGAAGTTAGGACAAACATGTCTAGGGTTGATCTAACTGTCTTCAACTATACTGAATTGCCTTTGGAAAATGAGGACGTGCTAAATATTAGAGAAGCGAAGGACTAGTTCACATGTAGCTTCGCTCTTGATACTGATCAATGCAGTGTCAGTATTTAAGCGGTGTTCACCATGTCTTGCACAAATATGTGCTAGAATTTGATGCCTATTGAAAGGACGAAGGATTGGAAATCTTAGTTAAGGATGTGCAGGCCCGTAATGATAACCCAATCGCACTGGTGCAAGCGATTATGAAGGATTCAACGGAGACACGTTGCAGAGACTATCAAAGAGCTGAGTGAACCGGCCAAAGTAGAGCAGACGGTTATCGGGGAGTAGTCGATATGCGACAGATGATCATCGAGAATCACATATACACGAAGAATGGGGACATAATCATGTTCCTGGAAGAAATTACCAATTGCTTAATGATATATGCCCCCGAACTCGTTGGCCACACGTGTCTCCTGACGCCTTTGCCATTCTTCACCTCCTTGTGAAAGGCAGTCAAAAAATTCTACTCGGAGGGATATGCATGTTTGGCGTTAATGTTGACAAAAATCGTTCCTGACATTTTGTCTCTCATTAACAAGAGCATCCATCAAGAAACAGAGTCAGTGCTTGAAGGAATGTTGTGATATTAGAGATTAATCTAGAAATAAGAGATAACAATTTTTACGTGGAAAACTTTTACGGGAAAAAACTACGGATGCACGAGGGTGTAATCTCACTATGATGGAAAAGTATTACAAGCACGAGACCACAGGACGGTCGTTAGGTGCGACTACAGGGGCATATATAGAGGCAATTACAAGAGTCCATAAAGGACAAGACAACAAGTCCTTGGAGGACAAGAAAACGAGTTGTATTCGGTTGTGTCGATACACCAACACGAATCCCCACTAACATGGTAACCGGAATTCGGATCACATTTCAACAATCTCCACCTTGAGCCGAATTCCCTCCATTAGCCAAATAAAGTAATGAACTTCTCCAATCAAATAAGCATAAACACCTTATGCGTCAAAATCATATAGGACTAGTGAGTAATACCAACTAAATCTTAGCAAAGCTCAAACTTAGTTGCAGTAACTGGCTTTGTCATCATATCAGATGGTTTATTATGTGTACTTATCTTGCTGACCTTAATATCACCTTGAGCGATGACACCTCGAATAAAGTGATATCTCACATCAATGTACTTTGTTCTCTCATGGAACATCTGACCCTTTGTGAGATAAATAACACTCTGACTGTCAAAAAAATATTGTAGTGCAAGATGTACTTCCACAAAGCTCAATAAAACAGACCTCTTAGCCAAATGGCTTCTTTGTAAGTTTCTGAAATAGCCATATACTCGGCCGAAAAAAAGGGTTTAGTAATCCCCTCCTACGAATACTAATTAGTAAAATAATGTGGATGAATAAGATTTTGCTCGATTTTTGATCGGATTTGGCGGCATGGCCAAGCGGTAAGGCAGGGGACTGCAAATCCTTTATTCCCAGTTCAAATCTGGGTGTCGCCTGACCCAAAAAATACTTAGGATTTCTTATTGTACTGATTGAACTCGACAAATTCTTGCCCTGCATAAGCAAAGGAAAAGAACTAGGCCTGTCGATACTTGATTTTAAGAATCCATAGTTCTAGTTCTAAAAAAGACTGTCAATTTTTTCCTAAATATTGGGGCTTCTGTAGTGGACAAGGCGACAATAGCTTGAAGACTTACTTTCCAGCTAACAACACATCCTCCAACAGTGAACACATAACCAGTAAGAGATTTTCTTTTATCTAAATCTCCAGCAAAATCTGAATCCACATAACCAACAAGTCCATCCCTAGATTTTCCAAACTATAAACAGGCATTAGAAGTGCCCCCCAAGTATTTGAAAACCCACTGAACTGCTGTCCAATGCTCTTTGCATGAGATAAATCAAGGCGAGAACATACCATGGCATATATAAGTGAACTAACTGCACTGGCATATGAAACTCTAGACATGTACTCAATTTCATCATCTGACTGTGGACATCAATCTAAAGAAAGTCTGAAATGTGCAACTAAAGGAGTACTCACTGACAGGGCCGGCCCTAGGCCTGTGCAGCCAAGGCGAGGGCACGGGGCCCCCAAAAATTAGGGCCCCCAGCCCAGGCTCAATTGATCCATATAGAGTATGCATATAGTAGTAGACTAGTAGTATTAATAGGCCTGACTATTATTGATTCAGCACAGCATGCACAGCAGCCAGCCTTTTAAAATCAGAAATTCCAAATCTGGACGTCCGGATTCAAAATTTACAAAACTATACGTCTGTCGGCCAACGGTTAGCCGACAGCTAACCGGAGGCCGAAATGGGCGTTGTCGGCCAACTGTTGGCTAACAACGGCGTTGTCGGCCAACGGTTGGCCGACTGCGCGCCGAAAGCACGCGGGCCCCGTAGTCGGCCGACGGGCACCCGCTATCGGCCGATGGTTGGCCGACAAGGGCAAACGCCATCGTCACTGGTGTTTAGGGACGTGATGCAAACGCCAGCACCTCCGGCGTTAGCCCCCGAAGGGTTTAAAGCGACCTATTGTGGAATAGTCCAGTAGGGACCTATTGTGGAATAGTCCAGTTCTCATGGTTTTTCTGTGGTATGTTCTTGTCCGGGACCTAGGAGAAATGACTTAGTTATTTTGAGAAATTGTTAAACCTGCTCTAATCTTTTTATAATTTTCCCTAGAAGATTTCAAGAATGTAACTGTTGGTATCCATTTTCCCTAGAATATTTGAAGAATGTAGAAAGTGCTCAGAAAACCATTTCCCCCAAGTTTCAGGAATGTAATAATGTATACATAGCACTCAGTAATATCATTCATTTAACCCCTGATAGTCCAGACACGGTTGGTCAGTAATTAACTCGCGGAACCAAATGCCATTTCTGTTTAGTCCAACAGTGACATTCAAGGAAATAATCTCAGTGAACCATGGGCCACACCCCCAAACAAAACCCGATGGCATCATCATCACTGTTGTCATTTTTTATTTTCAAGGGATTAGTTGAGTAACACTTTATTGCCAAGCTGTGGGTGGAAGTGCATATATTTTGTTCATGTCAGATATTGTTCATTAGCCTTTCACTTCTCCAATTAAAGATGATAATGGAAGTCTCCTTCTATCTCGTTCCTTCCTCATTAACTATGAATATTGCGTAACTAGAATTTTACTTTTGCAGGAGGTTGAGCAGACCTACATTATGATCAAACCTGATGGCTTTCACATAGAGAAGTAAATGTTGATAAGTATACTTTGCTGATTATCAGGTCAATGAATTGATAGTGCTTTTGCATATACTGACTCTTATTCTCTCTTTCTTTTTTAGGGAGCATTACAAGGATCTGAAGGAAAGGCCTTTCTTTCCCAAGCACGGGCGGTCCTTCTTCTTCTTCCTCTCTTCTCTTCTTTCTTCCTCTCCTCTCCTCTCTTCTCTTCTTCTCTCCCTCCTTCTTCCTCTCCTTCTTTCTTCCTTTCTTTCTCTTCTCCTCTGCTCTTTTCTCTCTGGAACGCGCGCAGGCGATGGGAAATAGGGGAATAGGGGGCACGGGGGTGCTGTCGGTCACTTTAACCCTTCGGGGGCTAACGCCGGAGGTGCTGGCGTTTGTATCAAGTACATAAACGCCACTGACTATGGCGTTTGCCCTTGTCGGCCCACGGTCGGCCGACAGCGGGTGCCCGTCGACCGACTACGGGGCCCGCGTGCTTTCGGCGCGCAGTTGGCCAACCGTTGGCCGATAACGCCGTTGTTAGCCAACGGTTGGCCGACAACGCCCATTTCGGCCTCCGGTTAGCTGACAAGCGCGTTGTCGGCTAACCGTTGGTTGACAGACATATAGTTTTGTAAATTTTGAATCCGGACGTCCAGATTTGGAATTTCTGATTTTAAAAATAATATTTATAAAAAAAAGTCGCCAGCCAGAGCTTCAACGCCTCGTTCACACGCCGCTGCCGTCAGGGATGCGGCCAATGTAGGGATTTTCGTCAGCGCGATTAACCACAATTTTCTGCCGCTGGCTACAATTAATGGAGAATCAAAGACTGATTTCACAGATTCGTATCAGTCTCCTCTTCAATTGCAACGGTCAGTGGAAATCCAAAATCCCCAAATATTTTTCAGTTTGTTTGTATGCTCGTAGTGTGCTGTACTGGTTTGCAACTTCTGATTTTCCCAAATTATTCTTTGCTCTTTGGTGTTCGTCGTCCTCACATTCCTCCTCCGCAACCTCATTGCTTTCTTCTCCGCGCGACCGCGCCGGCGCACCCTCTGCTCCCTCTGCTGGTCCTGCTTGTGAGTGAGTTCATGCCCCTCATTCTCCCAATGCCATTGGATTTCATCAGGATCCTGAGTTCCTGACTTTATCACCAATGTTATATTGCTCATTCATTCACGCTTGAATTTAAGCCGATGTGCCGCTCACTACTGCAAGCATATATACTCATTTTTGTGCTAATACTAGTGAGAAATCATCACCGGTTTGAGATAATATGGCGGTTTACATTTTTGTGCTATACTGCTATACTAGTGCGGCATGTACTAGTGAGGTATATTAGAGAAAAAAATACCACGAGAGTACTACTAATCCATTGGTCATCATCCTTGAATTTTCCCTTTGCAGTTTCTTGTAGAAAAGGTGTGGGCATCTCAAGCACAAAGCTACTGGTATGTATAGAGTAGAAGTTTTCAAGCTGCAAAAGTTGGATCTGATGTTTTTCTTTGCACTTGGAAAAACAAGATAGGTACTTGAAAGAATAGGAACTGGGAAGCATCTAAATCACGCTGCACTGCCCTCAGGTAACTAGGTAAGTGTTCTTGATATCAGTAATGGTGTTCGCGTCAGGAACTGCTGATCTGAAGTATTCTAGCTTGATACCCAATTCAGGTTGGTCTCAATTCGGGTCCAGAGAGAACCAAACTGCTAGAAGGAGATTGCCTGGTAGCAGATCTTGCTAAATCTAGCCATCGAGGTGGTGTTGTTCCATGCCTTGCTTATTAATGTCTTATGTTGGTTGCTCGTTTGTGTGCTAAAATTGCAATATGTCATCTAGAAAGTATCCATCTGGTAATGAAAAACGAAGAGAAGAAAAAGAGTAGACGAGCTAATAGAGTTCCAAAAGGGAGCTATTGACAAATTTTTTAGGGCAAATACAAGTTCCCATACTGCTAGGAATTCATAGGAATAGCTTTAGCTATTGTTGAAGAACAACCCAATGGAAACTTAGACGAGGACGATAATAACTTGAGTGGACATGAAATTACCTAATTCTCCTAACACAGGAAATTTGATTGCCGATGAACAAGAGCAACCAATTTTTTCTGTGGATGTTTATGATCCAAGATTTTGGGATAGTCTAGATGGCAAGGCTAGAGACATTCTAGTGGAAAAGGGGTCTATAACAGAAGAAAACCTTGTTTTCCCTTTAGATAAAAATTCTAGACATTTTTCTTATGCTTATTATTCTAAAAAGCTAAGCAATGGAGATGTTCATGATAGAAAATGGTTGGTGTATTCTAAACATGTTAACAAAGTTTTTTGTTTTTGTTGTAAGATCTTTAGATCTCATAATAATAGAAGTGCACTAGCAACCGATGGAATGAGTGATTGGAAACATCTTAGTGAGAGGCTCAAAGAACACAAAAATAGTGTCGAGCATTTTAGTAATATGAACACTTGGAATGAATTAAGAATTAGACTAGGAAAGAATGAAACCATTGATAAAGATTTGCAGCAACAAATCACGAAGGAGAAAGAACGCTTGAAACAAGTTCTAGTAAGGATAATTGCCATTGTAAGATATCTTGGTAAATGTAATTTGGCTTTTCGAGGATCTAGTGAGAAACTTTATCATGAGAGTAATGGTAATTTCTTAGCATGTGTTAAGATGATTGCTGAATTTGATGTGGTAATGCAAGAACATCTTAGACGCATTGAAAAGAATGAAATTCATTACCATTACCGTAGTCATAAAATTCAAAATGAGTTGATTTCTCTTTTGGCGTCTAGTGTTACAAGTTCTATCATAAAGATTGTCAAAGAGGCCAAATATTTCTCCATAATCCTTGACTGCACTACAGATGTGAGCCATCAAGAGCAAATGAGTCTACTTGTTCGATGTGTTAATTTGTCAAATAATAAAATAAAAATAGAAGAGTTCTTTCTAGGGTTTTTTAAGGTAGATGACACATCTGGTTTGGGTCTTTTTAATGAATTGCTTGATGCGATGAAGTCTTTTGGTCTTAATATTGATGATGTAAGGGGTCAAGGTTATGATAATGGTTCTAATATGAAAGGGAAACACCAAGGCGTACAAAAATGGTTACTTGATATAAATCTGAGAGCTTTGTATATGCCATGTGCTTGTCATAGTTTTAATCTTACACTTTGTGATATGGCAAATTCTTGTGGTAAAGCCGTTTCATTTTTTGGAACTGTGCAACGAATATATGTATTGTTTTCAAGCTCTACTAAAAGATGGAAGGTTCTGCTTGACCATGTTCCAAATTTAACTGTGAAATCTTTATCTAATACTCGTTGGGAGAGTCGAATCAAAAGTGTCAAGGCTATTAGATATCAAGCTCCTCAACTAAGGTCAGCTTTATTTGAATTATCTAAATCTTCTGACGACCCAAAAATAAAGAGTGACGTGAAAAAATTGTATGATGTGCTTGGCAGCTTTTAGTTTTTACTTGGTATGGTTATTTGGCATGCCATTTTATTTTCTGTAAACATGGTGAGTAAGAAATTGCAATCTCCCTCCATGTGCATCGACTCTACCTTGCAGCAAATTGAAGGCATAAAGAAATACTTTGATAAGTATGGAAATGAAGGATTTGCATCTAGTTTCAATATTGCCAAAGGCCTTGCAGCTGATATGAATATAGAACCGTCATTTTCTATAAAACGACATGCAACTAGAAAAAACAATTTGATGAAAGTGATGATGATGATGAAGAGATTCTAGCAGCTAAGAGGGCTTTCAAAGTTAATTACTTTTTAGTTATGGTGGATACGGCAACTGCTTCACTGAGAAATAGATTTGAGGAACTTAGAGTGTTTAAAAGTATTTTCGGGTTTTTGCTAAGCTAAAAAAAATGAAGTCATTGGATGATATTGAACTACGAAAATGATGCACTGAATTTGTTGAAACTTTTTTCTCATAATGGTTCATTTGATGTTGAATTAGATGATTTTTTTCTCAGAATTAAGAGTGTTGCAAATGACCTTACAAGATAAGCGAATGTGTGCTATTGAGATTTTTGAATTTGTTAGAGATAGACTGTTTTCCAAATATTTCAATTGCTTATCGAATTTTATTTACTCTACCTGTAACCGAAGCATCAGCCGAAAGAAGCTTTTCAAAGTTAAAATTATTGAAAATTTATTTAAGGTCATCAATGTCACAAGAAAGATTGAACGGTCTTGCTACTATAAGCATTGAAAAAGATAAGTTGGACGAGATTAATGTTGAAACAATTATCAATGACTTTGCAACTAGAAATGTTAGAAGAAATAGCTTTATGTGATCATAGTCATGCTTTTCCTATTTGTTTTGCAGGTGATAGATGAGGATTATGCTTTGGGATGTGAGCTTGCGATCTTTAGTTCAAGTGTTCTCACTAGCATGTTATGAATTTTTTGAACTAGATTTGTCACAAATGAGTAATTTTTCTTTTGTGGTGTATTTGTTAAAGTTTGGAGACTGCGCGTTGGGCTTTTTGGACGTGTTAGAATATCGACATTGCAATTGAAATAGAATATTTGTTTTGAATCATTTATATATTTATGTGAATTGTAGAGTCTTAGATAGTTAGACCTCTCTTATCTTGCCCCAGGGCCCCTGTGATGCCAGGGCCAGCCCTGCTCACTGGTTTTGCATTGTGTATATTAAAACAACAAAATACCTTATCAATGTACCCTTTCTGACTTAGGTATAATTTTCCAGAGTGTCTATCTCTGGTAATCTCCATGTCAAGAATCTTCTTTGCTGCACCAAGATCCTTCATCTCAAATTCACTGCTTAATTGTGCCTTTAATTTTGCAATCTCTGCTTTGTCTTTTGCAACAATCAACATATCATCAACATATAGGAGCAAGCAGATAGCTGAACCATTAATCGTCTTTAAATAAACACAACTATCATAATTTGATCTTCTAAAACCTTGAGAGATCATAAAGGAGTCAAACCTCTTGTACCACTGTCTTGGTGATTGCTTCAAACCATAAAGAGATTTCTTTAACCTGCAAGCATAATTCTCCTTCACCAGAACGACAAAACCTTCCGGCTGCTCCATATAAATGTCTTCTTCTACTTCCCCATGTAAGAATGCAGTTTTCACATCCAATTGCTCAAGCTCATAATCACACATAGCCACAATGCTGAGTAAAGTACGAATAGAACTATGCTTCACAACAGGGGGAAAGACATCTGTAAAATCAATACGTGGAATCTAGCTGTAACCTTTAGCAACTAGTCTTGCTTTTGTCACACCCTGATTTTCATCGCCCCGATTCTTCAAAAACTTAAACCCTAAGACGCGTATATGCGTATATATATATTTCAACCATATCGCATGTTCATTCGGATTTCAAATCTTTTCGAAGCATGAAATTTCTTGGGGAGCACTTGAGTTAGGTTGCTCTATCGTGTAACGAACCCGAGTCGCCACCCTATCATCGCATGTGCATCCATAAACCTAAACCCTAAATCAACACATGCACCGTATACACTCGACATCACCCAAACCCTAACCCTAAGTGGCAACTCGCCATCTTTGTTCCCGACCCTCCAAATATAATACATAGCCTCGCTCATACCCTACCGCAGTCGTGCCGTCACCCAAAACCCTAAAACCTATCTTGTCGCCATAATTCCTAATAACTCATTTATTAGGCAGAAAACCTAAAGTCCATATTGCATGCATTTTCTTTCACCCAAAAATTCTAAAAAAAATTCATAAACTTCTTAAACCTATTTGACACCTAAATATGAAATAATAAATGCAAGTCCAGTTCAAAAATCTTGGATTACATGCAAATTGGGATTTAGGTCAAAATTTCCACGTGAGCTGCAACCCGTCCAAATCTTGATCAGAAAAATCCTATAAAATTACACAACACTTATCTCAGTACCAATAATCCAAATATGCAAAAACATATATATCTTCAGTAAAAATATTTGCCAGAAATCCTATCAAACACCTTGCCCTAATTTTCCTTTCTTCTTAAATTCTAGCTCATCTCTCAACCACCTCACTCCAAACTTTTGCCAGCATCTTTACTTCACTCCAGGACTCTGCCCCACCCCTTCTTGCCTCAGTAAGTGGCCTCAATCCACAGGGATTCAACTCCTTGTCATCTCATGCCAACCTTGGCAAGAACCTCGGGCAACCGAGCTCTGCATCAAATCCATGCCAACCCACCCTGCACTCTTCTTGAAGTTGACTCAACATCAGTGGCGCAGCCGTGCATCCTCTAACTCACCAAAGAGCTCGCGTGCACGCACATGCCAAAGCCAGCATGAGCTGACCGCGCTCTAGACATGCGCACGCGCCCAACCAGGCCGCTCATCGGCATCAGCCTACCATCCTTCGTCCCCTGGCCGCTAGAGCCTATTGCCGCGCGCCACCACGTTGCTTGCCTCCTCCGCCACTTCGAAATCCCCTTCGTTGACCTCTAGAGCTGGCCCACCGCCACGTCCAGGAGTTACCAGCGGCGGTTCCAGCAGTGGCCTCGCCGTTGCCCTACTTAAGCCAATCCCGAGCTCCCCAACTGCTATCCCAAGCTCCTCCTCCCTCTTTCCGCCTCAACCGAGCCACCATTTTCCCCTAGTCTTTGTAACGTCCCTACTTTGTTAACCTTGTTCTGTGCATCATAAGTAGTTCATGGCATGTGCATCAAGTTAAAAATTGAGTAAGTTTTTGGAACTTTTGAAATACTCGGCAAACTTCCAAGATGTACATGTAGGATTAAGGTGGATTTCAAAAGTTTAATTCAAACCAGTCTTGAACCTCTTACCTTGGATTTGTTTGAATTTGGAATGCAGATTTGGAAAGAAAGTCAAAAGAAATCAAAGTAGGAATGAGAGAGGAAAGAAACAAGATTCAAAACAGCAAAGAAAGAAAACCTAATTAAAAATAAAAACCCTCCTCTCTTCCTCGGGATGGGCCTCGCGCCAGCCCACCATTTTCCCCTACCCGGCCCTCTTGGCCCACCCCCGGTTCCTTCCCCTGTAAGTTACCCTGCTGCCTTATCTTCCTCAACCCACCGCCGGTCTCTCTTTCTTCCCCGCCACCTCATGCTTTCCCCAGTGCAAGCGTGGCAGCTCCTGGCCCTCCCTTCCGCCACCTCCTGCTTGCTCTTCCGGCCGCCCTCTCCCCTAGGTAAGCCGGCCGGCAACCCCCTCCTTTCCCTTTTCTCCTTGCCGCCCTACCGAGCCCCTCGGTCCGCCGCTTTGCTCTCTCGCCGCGCTCCTGCTCCCCGTCGCCTCCCCGGCCGTCCCCCACTCTCGCCGCTCGGTCCTCGCCGGAGCCACCCACCCGCAGCTCCTCCCCGTTGCCTCCTGCTCACTCCGCGCCCACCCCGGCTCCTCACCACACCGCCTCCGCCATCGAGGTCCCGTCGCCCGGTCGCCCTCCACCTTTGCCGCTCGGGTCTGAGCCGAAGCTCGCCGTCGGCCTCCTTCCTCTCCCTGCCTTGCCTCCGCCCGGTCACCGCTCACCACCGAAGCCCCGGGCCGAGCTCCCCATCCCGCCGCCGCTCCCCTGGCCGCCCCTCCTAGCTGCCCCACCAACCGAGCGCCGCCGGCCACCCTCGCGTCGACGCCTCGTCGCCGGTAAGGCCTCAGCTGCCGCCCCGTGCTTGCTCGCCGCCGGCCATGCCAAGCCGCGCCGGCCTCGCCTCGGTCGGCCGAGCCGACCGGAGCAATTAGAGCACTAATTGCTCTTCTAATTGTGTCATCCAGACACATTTATTTCTAATGACGAGCTATTAATAGCTAATGATAGTTATATAAGTGCAGCTGACGGCTAATTAATATGTTTCAGACATCATTAACGCTAACTACAATTAATGAAGTGCTTAATCACTGAGAAATTAATGACTAAGTGTAATTAATACCAATAAAGTACTGTTTGGACATATTAATGATACTATTAATAACAAATAGTGTAATTAATAGACTCAATAAAGTTTGTCTCTATGACCAGTGGGCCCCACCTGTCATTGACCCAGTCAAATTTGGTCAACTTTGACCAGTAGGGCCCACATGTCAGCCTCTGGTGCTATTTGAATTAATTTAAATATTATTTTTCTGAGAAAAATACAATAAAGGGGTAAAAATGGATTAAATCTTCAAAAATTCATAGAAGATCCATTTTTAATCGAAAAAATGCAAATAATGTATCAAAATATTCAGAAAAATGAGAGCTATTCAAATATGTCATATTCATACATGTTTGCATGCTAGGAAAAACATAAATTGCTAAAAACTCAAATTAGGGTTTTCGATTAGCCAGAGAATTTTCGGATCGCGATGTTTTATGCGTCTGAACTCCGATTAAATTGATTCCACTTGCATTAGTCTTCTTTTTGCATCCCCTATGTCATGGCATTCATTGCATCTCATGCCGATGTTCCACATTTAGATATTTACTGTTATACCCTTGTTTCCAGTGTTTTCGTTCTTCTCCATTAGAGCCGGAAGGTCCAGAAGACGATAGTCCCGATTACAAGCAGGGTTTAGTTGCAAAGCAACCAGGCAAGCAGCCCCTTTGGTCACATTGCAAAACTCCTACTATTTGCAAAGTATTAGTTGTTTTTAAATTTGTTATCACATGCGTTCAAATTCTACTTTTCCGCTAAGCAGAACCCTATTCCGGTGTATAAAACTCACCTTGTCACTTAAACAACTCCACCATCATCCCAACCTATCTAGAATGGTAGAATAGTGTACACTTTTGTAATGCTTGCTATATTACTAATGCTTAGACGTGCTTAGACATGTAGAAGTCATAATTTCTTGGATGGCAGACAAATTCACACTATTGGATGGGTTACGTGGTAGGTGGGTGTTCACCGGGAAGTGTCTAATGAACTTGACTAATAATCATTGGGCTAGACGAGAGGCCATGGCTGGGAGCATGGTGGGTTGTCTCGTTTTCCCGCAAGGATCGGTTCCCGGTGTCTTTTCAAACCAAGATTTGCGTACTTCTACACGGGTGGATTATGGGGCCACCCACGACTGAATAATTTGCCTAGACTTAGAGTATGAGCTGCATAGTTTTCCGTTTCAATTGCCGTGTGTGTGAAAAATGATGTGGTGTGGTGCTTCAATATAGGTGTAAGGGTTACACACGGTTCGAGGCCGGGGATGTATCACCTGCTACAACTTATGGACCGTGTCATAGTTACGGCTGGACTGATGTACATGGATTGGCCCGTCAGGGTGGCTCATACCTAGGTCGAAAGCATTGTAAAAGTCGTGTTCAATCACCCTCCGCCAGCACACCTCGTGAAGTGTGTGAATTGCATTGGCATTAGGAGTCGGTTGATACGTGTAGGTAAAGATGTACCCCCTGCAGGGTTTGAACTGTTGAACAGCCGTGTCCGCGGTTATGGACAGCTTGGTAAGAATCCGCATCGAATTAGACAACTATAACCAACGCTAAAACTTGCCAACTCTAAGGCTGGGGTTAGCGACAGCTTCCTCCCAGGGTGGTCGAGGATGGGTCGGGGTATCTAAGGTGTGGTGATCTGCAGTAAGGACTGATCATGAAGTGTTCGACTTGTCCCCTTTGAAAAGCATTCTGGTAGTCGGTTTTTCATCTACCTAGCTTCTATTGACAAAGGTAAAACTTGCTTTCCGCAAATTAGTCCACAATTACCCATTTATTGATACCTGGCACATCTATTACTAATTTCCGCACTGTAAGTCTTGCTGAGTATAATTTTGTACTCACCCTGCTATTGTTGATGTTTTTGTTGTAGAGGAAACTACCCCTCGTGAGGGTGGTTTCTATATAGAAATCGACACCAACGACGACTAGTCACTGGAAATCCCAGGCAGTGATCCTGCCCCCGGGGTTTGGCATTTTGGGTTTGTTTCGCTGCCACTTTTGGCCCTACCGTTTTGGCTTCGTAGCCACTAATCCTCTTCCGCTGTGTATTTGGATCTTCGGATCCTTATGTGAATATATGTTTGTTAAGTTTCAAACTTATACTATTGCAGTTTCGGTCGTAGAGTTACTACTGTGAAATCTGGTTGTTTTCGCCTGCCATGTGCCGTGCGTGTATGTTGATGAAGCACATGTGGTGGGTAGGATTTCAGAGTTCCTATCATAGAGTTATTAGGTTTGATCACCCCTGTGAAGCGACTCTGCTATTGAGAGATTGAGAACTATATCACCCTACTCCAGCCGAGCATTAATTTGTCAGGACGAGTTCGGGGTTGATGTTCCGGCTCAGTAAGAACAGAGTGAGGAGACCATATCACCCTACTTGGTCCGTGCATTAGTTTGCCGGAGAAAGTTCGGGGTTGACGTCTCAGGCTATTCGGAGCCATATCACTCCACCCCTCTTGGGATTGATCCCCAGGAGTTGAGGTCGGGGTTGACGTTTCGACTTAGCGGGTGGTTTTACTTAAGACTCTCTGTTATGAATTCTGGGGTTCGACAGTCTTCGCTTCTGCATCCAATACCCGAGCCCCGAGTTGCTTCCGCCATGGACTAAGCAAGCAAATCCGAAGCTCTCTAGGCCCGCTAACTCACTTCGCAGCTCCTCCTTACCCTTCTCCAATCCCCGGCCTCGGCTCCGGCTGAGCTCCGCCGCCGGTAGCCCTTCCCCAACCTAGCTCCGCCACCGCCCCCTTCGGTCCTGAAGCTTCCGACCAAGCAGATCGATTTGGGCGCCTTTGCCTGAAAGGGTAAGTTCCCCCGCTGCCACTGCCAGGCAGGCCCCCATCCCGACCAAGCCCCGCTGTCGGGAGCAGCAAAGGCAGACTTCCACCTTACGCCATCGACGTCGCCTCCAGAAGCCAAATAAACCGGCTGGTTCCCTATTTTAACCGTATCTCCCTTGGTTCAGCCGGTTCAATAGTTTCTAGCCCGGTTCTTGAAAACTTCCAACATGAAAATTGCTCCAAAATTTATTTCCCAACTTTCGGTTCAAACCAATTTTCAAAAATCCCAATTTTCTCTTCTGTACAGAGAGCAATCCCAATATTCTTTTTAAACTCAAACTCCTTTTGAAACCCTTTTGAACTTTTGAGCTATTCTGAAAATTTCCATCCTGACCAAAACTTTAACCTTCTGTTGATAACATAGAATCTCATACTATGCATAGGTTGCATGGTTCAAGAGTCGAAGAAGGCACTTATATTTCCATGGCATCCAAACATTTTTAGAAAGTTCTTCTGAACCCATGATCCATTTTAGGGCAGTCCAGCATGTTTAGACTTTAATCCTGTGAAACCTTGCACCAGACACATGCTTATACATGTTGCATGACTCGAGAAATAAAAAGGGAATGTGTATACCATTTAAAGCCCTAATCACCCTAATCCTAGAATTCATGCATATACATGTGTTAGGCGATACCCAAACATGCGCATCTTTTCAACAATATCTTGGAACCAAAGACCATGCATGCTGATCCTTGTTGCTTTCTCCTTGTGATGATTGGTTCTTATCCGAAGTTTTTCCGAACGTGTAGTTGACGGTGTGAGGTACGTTCGTCAGGAGGAACCCGAAGTATCCCCGCATCCGGAACAAAACCAAGACCTGCCAGGCAAGCTCTTCACCTTTGATCATGTTGAAACCCATGTTTACAAAATATTATGTTGTCTATGAAACATGCATTGCTATGTTTTATCATCGTTATTTTATGTAGCATAGTTATACCGATGTGTAGAAAACCCTAGTCCGACCCCGAAACCCTTGTAGCCCTAAGGACTATGTATTCCGAGAATGTTAGCGAAAAAACTTAGGGTAGAGGATATGCATATATACATGCTTAGCCCTGCCGTAGTAAAATTAAGATTTTAAAAGAAAAGGTGATAACACCCCATATTTCATGTGGTAAATTCTTGGAAACGAACCATCGTGTCCAGAGGTGTACGAAGGTAGCATAGCCATGGGTTGGTATGTTTTATCGTAATGGTTTGTGAAACCAAAAATGAAAATGGAGAAGATTTTGATTCGAGTCGGTAATGAAGGGTGAGAGTAGGAAGCTTGTTTAAAGAGCGAGGTAAAGCCCGGCGTGGTTCTCGCTGCCCGTTTACGGGAGTGGTGTGGTGTCCCTCTCAGATCACCTAAGGACCGAGCTTAAGTGCCGTTTGGCCAAGTCTTACCGTACGTCCACATGTCCTTTATGGGAAGGACTTGACATAGTACCCGTTCTGAACTAGCATGAACCCGTAAGCAGTGTGTAGCGTGCAGATGAGACTGTGTCCTCTGTAGAGAAAAGTTTCCGCGGGAAAGCGATGGCTTGTTCGCCACAAAGTTGGAACACCAACCTCCTTGCAAGCGATGATACTGACTCAAGCTAGGTTTGGGACATGTCCTTCTGGCGGGTTCATGGCTGGGTTCACACCAGCGAAGAGTCTCGTTGTACTATCTCTGGTAGTATGCGGTGCACAGTATGCCCAGGGCGACCTACATCATGTGGGTAAAGCCGTACCACCTCTGCAAAGGATTAAAACTATTCGAATAGCCGTGTCCGCGGGTCATGGACAAACTTGGTTAGGCCACACTAAAGTAGACTGACTTTCAAAGTCAAAAATGGGTTATGGGTTTAAGGATGCGATCCGCTGTGTTCGCAGGGCGACATGCCAATCTCCCGTTGTGTCGGGAAAAGTGAAGAAGGGGTTTCCCCGTGGACTCGGGCAAACCCTAGTATCCCCGTAGGTGCCGGGTGAGCTATGTCTCCCCGAGGAATCGGGTGATTACTGTGTTTTCGTTGGTATCCCTGTAGGTACCAGGTGAGCTTGGTCTCCCTAAGGAATCGGGCGACTACCATACTTTGCCGTTATAACGGAAAGCACAGAGATGATCTCCCCGTTATACGGGTGGAGTGATTCAAGCAGGTACCTTATCTTGCTGCGTCGAGATATTTTGCTAAGAATTGCTTTTATATCTATTTACGTATTTCAAATGCAAACTTACTTTCTCGCACAGTATGAAACCTAGGCTAGAGCCAAATTTCTTGATTATTCCCTTGCATGCTCATATCCGTGATAAACTCCCCTGGTGGGGCACTTGCGAGTATATTCAATGTACTCACCTGGCTTGTTATGTGGGCCAGACGATGAGGAGGAGTACCAGACTGGAGATAGCGACAGCGATTTCGAGGCATAGGGTTTCTCCCCAAGCAGTTGCCTGTGGTTTGGCAAACTAATAGGCCACCTACCGTGTGTTTATTTCGCTGCTATTTGAATTCGGCCAATAGGCCTGGTTTGTAATATTAAAGACCATATATTGGCTATTTGTGTACTGAACAATGTATCGTGCAAACTTGCTATCAAGTGCTTGTGTGTATCGGCTACTGATCCAGGGACCGATACAGTAAACACAAGGGTTTATCCGGCCTCAAATCCGGGTACGCCACAGCTTTATACCTGACCTCTTTGGTTAGTGTAATGCCCTCTTTTTTCTTGAATATCCATTTGCAGTGAATAGGCTTCTTCTCAATTGGCAATTTGACTAGCTCCCAAGTGCTATTTTCTCAAGTGATTCCATCTCATCATGCATGACAGTCATGCATTTATTTGAATCAACAGAAATAATAGCCTCTGAATAAGTTGAAGGTTCAACAGTACCTTCAATGTCTTCTGCCACACTAAAAGCATAAGCAACAAGTTGCATTCTTCAATTAACCTGTTTGGACACTTATGTTCCCTTGTAGACCTCCTAGGCTGAACTACAACAGAACGTTGTGGTGGCTGCACAATCTCAGGAGGATCTTCAATAATAGGTACGTCATCATGAGTAACAATATTCTCTTTGTTTGATGTATCACCTGAATTAATAACATGCTCCACCTGCACACTAGATGGCTTATCATGTAACATAGCAGATTCATCAAAAGTAACACTTCTGCTAATTATCACATTTCTAGTTTTAGGATTCCACAATTTATAACCTCATACCAGGCTTAAAACCAAGAAAAATGCACTTAACAGCTCTAGACTTCAATTTACCATTATTAACATGAGCATAAGCTGGACAACCAAATATCCTCAAATCTGAATAATCTGCTCGAGAACCAGACCATACCTCAATGGGAGTCTTATTTCCAATAGCCAGGTTAGGTGACCGATTGATT
>JAGXJF010002351.1:600000-1073823 GCA_019208055.1 Stipa capillata | reverse complement strand
TTTAATAGGATCATTCGTGTTAGTAGGATGGGGATAGTAGAATCGTGGTAGGACCGGACATCGGGAATTGTTATTTATAATCTTACGTGACGGAGATGATTTATGAAAATTTCAGACAATAGAGGATTAGCAAGACCTTAATTCATAATCTTAATCCTACGGAGGATCAAGGTCGAATTTGCAAGATACTCTGAAACGGCACTTACGTTAAATTCTCGTCCTGCGGTGTGAGGGAAAAGACGGCTGAACAAGAGAAGGGATAGATCGGAGATTCCCCTGTGATCCCAAGGCTACTGTGCCAGCTCGGGACAATGAAACCATCAGCTTCTGAACAAAAAAACTCGGATATCCTAATCAGGTCGAACCATGAGATTAGGCACCGTTGAGAATCTTTGCTGAGCGTCTACGGTTAACATCGTTTCTCCTTCGCACGCTAAGGCTTCTACTTCCTCTTCAAATAGGATTACCTTTTCGAGATAAAAGCCATGATTATCCGGGCAACAGAAGTTCTTATAGATTTCTTACACAGGGTTGGACAACAAAAATTGTATAAACTGGGTGCCTTTTTATGCACGTATCTTCAACAAAATCATCACTATCACAAGCAATCTACATATTATTGCAGTAACGTGAAACAATTTGCTATGTATTAGAGAGAAGCTAACAGCTAGGACGAGAATAAATAAAACTAATCCATTTGGATCCTTCTGGCCTTCTCTTATTCTGAGTTTTGCGGTCGTTGAACCGCAGAATCGAGCTAGTTATGAGTCTATTAATTTCAGTAAGATCATCTTGTTATGACTCAAAAAGTGCTTTCAACTAACTACTCTATACATACAAAGTGAAAATAAATAAATGCTCATTAAAAGCCACCGTAATGGCAATTAAAGGGAAAACAACTTCCATAGCATTAAACTTTTTCCTTTTCACTTCGCTCCTGTACCACTTTAACTTATACTACTTTTCAATTAAAAGGAAGTATTGACCTTGTCTATAACCTCTTGCAGAGCTTCAATCAAAGAAAAGAAATCACTTCAGTCAAATAAACCCCACTTGGACCTACCGTGGCAAAATTGTTTAGGCCCCGTTTGGGACAGCTCCAGCTCCCAGCTTCACGTCAGATTTGAAGATTAAAGCTAAAATAAAATAGTTTATATATCTATTTTTAATATATAATGTCAATAAAATATGGCCTTTAACCATCTTCGATGTACCTCCAGCTTCAACTCCACCAAAAAGTGAAGCTATGAAAGCCCAGTTTCACTTTTTCGTGGAGCTAGAGCTGTCCCAAACGGGGCCTTAGCCACCATACAAATACAATCTACCTTGAGACTAAAATTTACTGTCTAGAATCTCCGGTGGAACCAAAGTCAACTAAGGGCCTGTTTGGTTGGGCTGTGGCTGTTGACAAAACTGCTGTTGGCTGGCTATCTGGAAAAACTGTTGTAGCTGTGAAAGTGAACATATGGCTTTTGGTTTATCCAAATCATATATAGCATTTTGTAAAATGAGCAAAGAAGCTTCAACACATTCAAAAAGCTGGCAGAAGGCAGCTTTTTCAAATAGCTGAATTTGCACTACAAAGCCCACAGCTACCATTGGCAAAAGCTACTGAAGAGCTGGCCGTTTGGTTGGGCTGCAGCTTTTTCCAGTGAAAAGCTGCTGAAAAACCCAACCAAACACCCCCTAAATCACAGGCAAAATCGAACACTCAGGAAAACAGTATTGACCTTGTCCATAACCTCCACATTCGCCGGCGTTGAGACTGTGTTCATGGCGGCAGGCCCTTTCCCTTGCCCCTGCCCGCTATTGATGTTTTCCTTCAACCTAGAAGAGCATGCCTTCGGTTCACGCCAAGGAGAGGCCATGTAGGCATCACGTCGTGGACTTGATCAAATGCACCAAAGCCGATCCAAGTCCACGTTGAATAACAGCGTTTAATTCTAGCTCGCTTCTACTTCTGAGTGGGACCATTCGGCCATGTCCGTGGCAACCACAAAAACTATAGTTCTATGACATATTGTGGCAAAATACGTGCAATTCTGTAAATGCAGATCTGAATCTGGTGGTGGTGCGTGAGGAGGGCTGCGGCTTTCTCAGCCTCCTGGCGATGGTCCCTCCTGTGGTAGCGCTCCAAGGGGGCGCCTTGTGTGGTGGGCAGCGGCGCTGGCTTTGGCTTGGCCGGCAGCTGGCTGGCATGCGGTTGGTTGCCTCCGTGCAAGTGGCCAAATCTAGTGTCATGTGGCAGCGTGCGATGGATGAGGGGCCGAGGCACGGAGGCCTTGGGCTAGCGCGGGGGCGGCGGAAGATGGCTCCGGTGGTTTGGCGGCGGTGGCTTGGCGGCACTATGGCTGGTGGGGATGTTTCTGACATGGCTGTTTGTGGTGGTTGCGACAAGCTGTGAGTGGACCGATCGGTGCAGGCGGGAGGAGGTCAGGGCAACCCCGGGTGAAAACCTTATTCGACCTTGGGACCTTGGTCAAATGGTCAAAACCAGCAAAGGCGACGCCGGCGGGCGACGCCGTTGAGGCGTCGCCTAGTCTTGCGTTCTTGTCCTCTCCCCATTGTCTAGGCACCCAAGGGGCCCCCTCAGATCTGGGCTTTTCTGGATCGGTCGATGATGACGCTTCTGCATTGTTTCCTCTCATTGGAGGTGTCATCTCGAAGCCGATTACAGTTGGGGGACCAATAGTTAGCGGTGCCCGAGATCTTTGGCGTTGTGATGTACAGCAACAACAAAGAAGGCAAGCGGAGTTTTGGTTGCGGCATGGTCTTTTGACGTCGACGGTCCAGTGTAGCAGTTGGGTTTCTTTGCACAACGTGTTCGCTGTGGTGTGGTGAATTTGAAGTTGTAGCATTGGGAGATGACACGACTCGACGATTACTTGCGAAGGGTGGTTCCAGTGGATGACGCTCTCGGTGGTGCATTAGGATTTGTCGAGGCGAGGCTCACATATTTCCTCCGTGAAGCTTGTCCTTGAAATCGGAGCTGCCTTGTTGTCAACGCATTGGCTGGCTGTTTGGTAGGACCAGTGTGGACTTGATGCAACCATTGCAGGTGATCGATGTGTTGGTGACATCTGTGGTGAAGTCGGAGTTGTTAGTTAAGTGTGACGGGTGATGATAATGATATTGATGGATGGCTTTGACAGATTATTTTTCTCAATGGTGTGTGTTTAGTGTGATTAGGTTGGCCAGGTTGTAACATTGGCTTTCATTCGGTTTCTCTCTAATTAATTGGGTTATTTTTAACTTAATGAATAGATCGTGGTTAATTTAGTTCTAGTTTAAAGAAAAGCCTAATTCTCTAAAATTTAATCTGAAAGAAAGAAGAGTGTTCTCGTACATAAGTAAGAAACATCTTAAGTAGACGTGGCGTATACCGCTTTGGGCTTTTCACGAAGAAGCTTTTAAAATTCCTAATAATAGTAGAATATACACGCACATGTAAAGGATAGTACTATCTATTGTCTTTTTTTCACCGTACGTATGATCATAATTTTGAATAAAGTTGCGTATGTGCATATACTTCCACGTATTTTACTGTTATGAATTTTCGAGAATTATTGGAATACACAGGTGCAAACCCAACACGTGAATGTAGGTGTAAATATCTGCAGAATAACAGTACAACACTCTACATGCTTTTTCATCATAACACGTAACTCATAAAGGAATTCCCCATCGCGTAATCCCAGTTTCATATAACCGAAGTGACAGCTTAAACAACGTTATAAAAGGTTCCTTTCTCCCTCATCCGTGATACTCCCCAGATTCTCATCGAGAAAAACAGGGGAAAGAGAAAAAGTGAGAGCGAGAAACAGAAAGCAACCATGGAGTCGCTGATTCTCCGGGCATCATCGCCGTCGACCACCTCGCCGCTGCTCCGCCTCCCCGGCCGGCGGGCGACGTCCGTCCGCGCCTCCGCCTCCGCTTCTGCCGGCTCCGGTGCCGGCGAGCCGGACCTGTCCGTGCGCGTGAACGGGTTGAAGATGCCGAACCCGTTCGTGATCGGCTCCGGGCCCCCGGGCACCAACTACACCGTCATGAAGCGCGCCTTCGACGAGGGCTGGGGTGGCGTCATCGCCAAGACCGTAATTCTCTCGCCCGCCCCTCGCAGTTCTCGGATGACTCGCTTACGTTACGAAGTTGCCATCTTTTTTTTTCTTTTTTTTGGCTCCAACGTGCCATCATTACAGCGCACAAGGATAGGATAGGATATCTAGTTCAGAGACTTGAGTTGGATCACCTCGGTTACATCAGAGGTGTGAGATTTCGCTTAACGCCGTTGCCTTTTTGGTGTCTGTATGGTTCCGATTTGGGTTGGATATGGAGTGGGGTCCAGTTCAATCTACGGAGAACCCACTAGATCCTATCTCCTAATTTGATGTCAGGAAAGGCGGGTGGTGTGTGCTTGTTTGAGAAAAATTGAGTACTGGAACCTTTGGATATGTGTTGATCCACATTAGATTCATTAGTTTGGTGATGGACCTTATGATAGATTCCCAGATGAGAATTAAGACGGTAATATGGCTGGTTAAAAACTGGAATTTTGCATATATCATACGAGAATTTGTTCTAGTTTGTACGTTTCGTTCATTATCGCCACACTTGATTCTTAATGTAGATCACATTTTACTACTGATTAAGCTTTGCTTGTTCTTCTTTTCTGGCAAACCCGTTTTCATGGAATCTGACAAACCGCTTGCTTCAAAGTTCTAACAATGCCGATCTGCTTTTGGAGTCAGGTGTCCCATTTTCTTCAGATGAACATTTGCTTCCCAGTACTAACCATAAGAAAGAAGCTTTAACTTCATTGGTCTCATTCTGCATTAGACCTTCACAATCACCACTGTCACATTGCTGGTCCCACTCTGCATTAGACCTATGCACCGTCGATTTTACCAAACACGTGCAATGGTCTATGTTTTGTTGTGTAACATTATGGCTAAATGTTGGTATAAACCATGAATTGCAGGTGTCCTTGGATGCTGGAAAAGTTATCAACGTAACACCTCGCTATGCCCGGCTCAGGGCAGAACCTAATGGGGCTGCCAAGAGTCCTATCATTGGATGGCAGAATATTGAACTTATCAGTGATCGGCCTCTGGAGACAATGCTTAATGAGTTCAAGCAACTGAAGAAAGAATATCCTGACAGGATACTCATTGGCTCAATAATGGAGGAGTACAACAAAGCTGCGTGGCATGAGCTTATTGAACGTGTTGAAGAATCTGGAGTGGTAACATTCTCATATCTGTTTTTTGGTGCATACTTGATCAGAGTTCAGATACTGGAATGCTTACTGATCTGTTTTTTCTTCTTAGGATGCTCTTGAGATTAACTTCTCCTGCCCACATGGTATGCCGGAGCGAAAAATGGGTGCTGCTGTTGGACAGGATTGTGGCTTGTTAGAGGAGGTTTCTGGTTGGATAAACGAGAAGGCCACTGTGCCTGTTTGGGCTAAGATGACTCCTAACATTACAGATATTACAGAGGTTACCTCAACATATACACGATACATCTATGCAGTACTTAGTAGTTGAATTATCTTCTGTGTTTTACTTGTTAGTTGTATCAAACACTGGTGAAGTCCTAGATTCGTTTTTATCCCTACCTATTTTCACATCCTTAATTTCTTTCTGCATTAATCTAAGTAGTTGGTTCTCAAATCTAACATCTGTTTTCCCTTCAGCAGAAGCCAG
Organism: Stipa capillata; assembly: GCA_019208055.1. NCBI lineage: Eukaryota > Viridiplantae > Streptophyta > Magnoliopsida > Poales > Poaceae > Stipa > Stipa capillata. Next base: position 1,068,118 of record JAGXJF010002351.1, on the reverse strand, counting down.
CTGTTAGAAAATTAGCACTGAATGTTTTCTTGAAAAAAACAGTAGCAATGAATTATCTCCATACAAATTTTGTTCAATATTGCATTGTTCTACATGTGCTCAATGGCATTTTTGGCAACAACTGGGATGGGGAGTGGGAGTTGTGGTGGGATTAGGCATGTGAGTTTACTGCTTAGTCTCAATCCTCTGCCTGACAAGAGAGATGGGAAGGGGTTGATCCGTATCCTATGATGAGTCATGAGGAGGGCTGAGATATATCCACCTTTCTACAATGAACAATTCCTTTCCAATTCCCAGTCCCCTCCATAGGTTTAAAATGTTGAGAGTCTGACCCTCAAAACTCCTAATCCCCATCCCACCTAAACTCTCATACCCGCCAACCAAGCAAGGAACTTTAGAACCTCCTCCCCCTAAATTACCATTCCCTGCCATGGTAGCATGATTATCATTCTTTTGGACATCTCACAAAGCCTTAGCATCGTACCTTATAATAATCACTGAAACATGAGTTACACATCGGTATTTCCATCCATTTTCCATCCTGAATTGATAAAAGTAGATGAGATTATTGCCATCGGTTTGCACTGCAGATTACTAAGAATATTTTTAATTTTGCCCATATTTTTTGGTGAATGTTTTCATTTTTTGCCTTACCATTGTGCAGCCTTCAAGGATTGCTCTCAAGTCAGGCTGTGAAGGAGTTTCTGCTATCAACACAATTATGAGTGTGATGGGAATTGATCTCAAAACTTTGCGCCCAGAACCTTGTGTGGAGGGGTTAGATTCAGTTCCCTGGTTGTTTACGGAGAATGTTCATTTACAGCTTCCAATTTCTAACGATTTTCTGTTCAACAGGTACTCCACTCCTGGGGGCTATTCTGCGAGAGCTGTGCACCCTATTGCACTTGCAAAAGTCATGCAGATAGCAAGGATGATGAAAGAAGAATTTGCTGATGGACAGTCCCTGTCCGCCATTGGTGGTGTTGAAACCGGCAGTGATGCTGCTGAGTTTATTCTACTTGGCGCAGATACCGTACAGGTGAGCAGCATGAGCTCTTCAACTTGATGGGCAGCATATTTTCCAATCTAGGGAGCTGATGTGGCTCTACCTTTTACTGCGTGCATCCGTACATGTTCCGCTGATACACATTCGATGTTGAGTTATATTGTTCATTTTCCCGAGACATCATTTTCACAGTTAATTCCACGCATATCTTTAGAATCATCTAACAAGTCTTGACTAATGATTGTTCATCACAGGTATGTACAGGTGTAATGATGCATGGTTATGGCCTTGTGAAGAAGCTCTGTGCAGAGTTGCAAGATTTTATGAGAAAGCACAACTTTTCATCAATTGAAGATTTCCGAGGGTATGTAACCGCTTCACTTTTTCTGATTAGTGTGGTTGATTTGGTGTGGGAAACCATCTGGGGGAATTACCTTACATTTGAGTACTTATCAAGACATCCTATACTTGACTATGGTGTGCTACCTCCAAACGTTGATGTCTTTACCCCAATCTTAGCACCATTTTGTTACCAAGATCTAACAAATGAGCTTTGCATGTGATAGATGATTATCAACATGAGAGCTTAGGAAACTTGTTAAAAAAATGCACTGGGCTACACTGCTTTTTTCTTGCTATTTTTTGTTCCACATATTACTACTAGTAAAAAGAGCATGCTTTGCACGTGTGCATTCTGAATCACAATTTGCATCTCAATGGAAATTATGCACACAACTTCTAGCTGTAACAAGCTAAATTTTGCTCAAAACGAAGAATGACGGTACTAAACTAGGAGTTTGAACGGAAAATGAGAGGTAGATACATTTGATTGTAGTGAAATGTACAATATCAGGTTTTGTTTCTCAAACCTGAGCTTCTTCGTGAAATGAACGGTATGAGGTCCATTTGCTTGCATTGAGAAAACTGCTTATGATTGAATTTAACAAGTGTTTGCTAACTTATTTATCGAATTTAGTTAGTGTTGCATGCTTTGCATGTTGAAAACCTACAGCACATGGAGAACATATAACTTCTATGTAGAAATTTGAATAGGTCAAACCCTATTACTTGGAGTAGGTCAAATATGACATACTTGATCATGTTTAGATGGTGTGTTTTATGTTTATGTAAATGATTTAGGAATTTAATTGAATTATATTTAATAATTTGGAATAATAATTCCATTATATCTAACCTTTGAAGAGAAGTATTCTTTTATTGGACAATATTGAGTAACTATTTAGGGGTTTGACCATAATCACAAAAATAATGGAAGTGAATTTCTTAACATGTTCACTTTTATTTTGAACTACTCATCTGCTTTCATTATTATTTTTAATTGGCTTTTGGAAATAAAGAAGAAAAACACAAAAGGATAATAACATATTCACAACATACTCTTTAATACCCACCCATGGTTATGTTTAAAAAAAACCCACCCATGGTTGAGCTTGGCGAGACATGCATTGAACTCGCGCACGCTTCGCTTCTCTCCTCCCCTCTCTTTCCCTAATTTCTATCCACACACACTCTTTCTCTGATGTTAGTCTTTTTCCCGATCCCCTTTGCCCTCTGCTCCCTTTGGCAGTCATGCTCGTGCTCACCGCCGATTTCAAGCAGCCAATCTCTCTCTCTCTCTCTCTCTCTCTCTGGTCTTGCTTCCGATCCGCATGTGGTTTGCCCTCTCTTTCCCATTGGTGCTCGTGCTCGACACTGATTCCGCGATGCCGCCTCTAGCAATTGATGATGCCGGCGTTACTGCTGCACTCAACACCCTAGGAATTGACATTTCCCTGTTGTCGCAACGCCTCTTCGTCAACGATTGCATTGCCGAGGCTACCCCTGTCGTGCGAACTCGGGCCTGGGTACGTGGACGATGACATCCAATTGCTGGTCTCGAAGCCGTAATGATGAGACCACCTTGCACGCCTGCCCTTCATTTTAATTAATGAGGTGATGATCAGGGAGGTGCCAGGGGCGCACGCCCTTTCGCACTTGTGCATGAAGGGAGAGAAGTTGTAACGTGGGCAGCTCACGGCGGCGGGTGTCAACCCTAATGATCCGGCTCAGCTGCAAACAGCTGCGCCTCCAGGAGGTGATGGGGACAGCGTGGAGGTGGACGGGCGGTTGCACGACGGTAGGAGGTGGCAATGTCGAGAGGGACAAGAGGGAAGGGCTAGAAGAGGATTGATTGCATGGGAGATGACCAGAGGAACTGAGAAGAATTGGGAAGTGATACATCAGCTACTTGCACGTGGGGGGTTCGAGCAGCTCCACAGGAGATGCAACACGGCGGAATCACATGCGCTCCGAAGTTTGATCCAACGGCTGACAACGCTTGGATTTGCCACCTAACGGCCGTTGGATCAGGTACATCTAATGACCAATATTCAAAGTTATTCTCACACTATATAGTGGTATAGATAAGTAGAATGCAGGATTATCTAAGGAGTATGGCCCTTCTTAAAAACAGAAAAAAGATTTTGCGGAAATCAGGAAATGTGGTGAAGACAATCATTAAAGGAAGACTTAGAATACTATTAGCGGTAGTCATTTTTAGCTATTGCCTTCAACAGGTACTTATGCCTCCTATAGACAATCTTTCTTGTGGTCCCTGTTTCACACGCCTGACCCTGCTATGTAATTATGTATGAATGGTGCGGAATAAAGTCTTGTGTACCATGTGATGATTACTTCTTCATCACTTTGACCCTGTTTTACTATGTCTTGAGGAAGTTTCTCCGAAGCATCAGTAGTTCAGTGCTAAATATCTGTCCCACTTACAGGCAGCACCTGAGCTGCCTCCTTTCAAGTATATACAGAAAAGCATAATGTTGCTTTCGCCTTTCTTATCATTGTTAATCTGACGATGTGATTGGTTATATTCCTGTGGAACTAGATCGCTAACCCTGGTATTCTCATGATCCCAGGGCCTCCCTCCAGTATTTCACGACACACACCGATCTAGTACAGCGTCAGCAGGAGGCGATCAAGCAGCGGAAAGCCATCAGGATGGGCCTGCAGTCAGACAAGGACTGGACGGGCGACGGGTTCGTCAAGGAGACGGAGAGCATGGTGTCCAACTGATGCAACCCTGAAACCCATTCCACCATACCTCAACTTGTGATTAAACCAGGACCATTTTCAACCCAAAAAAGAAAAAAAAACAGTGGGAACTTTTGCTCCATCTTATTCAATAAAGCATACCAAATTCCTTTTCACCGTGTTCACCTAGGTATGTTTATTTATGGCGTGATGAGCATGCAATCCCAATCTGTACATGAATCTGGAAGTTGGGTCTTCAGGCCAGACCAGGTCATGAGTTCATAAGTCGTTTTCAGCATTCGAATGACCTGCAACAACCAGACACATAATGTTTTTGTGTCATGTGAACATAATTAGCAGCAATGAGCTTTGGAATATCTGGACTTGACCTGCGGGTAAGGCTTGGAGACTTGAAAGTCCAGCGTGAGTCGCTGGAGTGTGTATCTGAGTTCTAAGTGAAGTGTGAGGAGATGGTGGCCTCAGCCTGGAGTCAGATTCAGCCGTACAGGTCTTCACGAAGCAACCTCTTCCACACCTGCCGTTTAGTGCATTAGTGCCGGCTTTGCTGCGTTACCGGTACTCATGATGCAGTTTTGAGTGACGCTACGCGGTATCAGGCGCCTCCCAAAATTATACTATATAATCTCATAAAAGCGAGCTGATCTATCCCGTGTTAACATAAACTGCAAATTCTCCCTTTTCACATTAGACAAAGATGGTTTTGGAGAGCCGGCAAACAGTCGATCGTACATGTGGCTAAAGGTACCTCTCAAAGTTTCGTGCTACTTTCTCAGCCACCGGATCTTTATCCACCCACCCACGTCACTCTTCACTTCATATATGAACCCATTGCGTAACTCTAACTGCAATCCACCCCTCGCCGCCACCGACGCCAACGCGTCCTCCTCCTCCGTCGTGCCACCACTTCCCACCTTCTTCTACGTCTCTAGTGTCTCACCAGTAGATTCAATGTCCTCGCACCATGCTAACTCGTCCTACGTGATTGCTGCAACCCCTTCCCTCTTCAGCCGATGCCGCCTACCCTCCTCCCGTGGCTGCCCACCTATAATGCTCATAGTGGCCCTCCGCCATCCTAGCCTCCTCCTAAGCTTCAATAGCACTAGTGAACCCAAAATACCTGTAGGTTGTCAATCACCATTCTAAAGGCTCCAATCAGCCTCGTGTCGATCTGACTGTTATTTTTGTTGGCTGCTTTGAGGATGAGGTTGAAGTCTCCTGTGATTAGCCTACAGATCCGGGAACTCAAGCTTCACGGTTGTGATTTCACATGGTCCAACGGTCAAGCTAATCCAACGATGTCAAATATTGATAAGATGCTTTGTTCCGCAGAATGAGATGTACAATTCCATGATTACGTCCTCCAAGCCTTATCCTCGATGATTTCAGATCACTGCCCGCTGATGCTGACAGGAGTGCATCAAGAATACAAGGTTAAATCCTTCAAATTCGAAGATTGGTGGCTGAAGATCCCGGGATTGTACCAAATTATACAGGACTGCTGGACCAAACCAGTAAACTCGCCCGACGCGTTCAGACGCCTACACACAAAACTTGGACATCTATCCAAAAGACTAACCAACTGGAAACATAACCTCATCGGCAACACCAACATGCAGTTCGCGATCTCTTCGGAGATCATTCTACAGCTTGACAAGGCGCAGGAACACTGAACTTTAACGACACTAGAGCACGCCCTTAGATCATGTCTGAAGTATAAACTCCTGGGCCTCACTACAGTACAAAAAGCACGTGCAAGACAAAGATCCCACCAGCTCTGGATAAGAGAAGGAGATGCTAACACGAAGTTTTTTCAACTAAAGATTAACGCCCGAAACAGGAAAAACAGGATACCATGTTTCGAAGTCGATGGCCAAGAGGTTTACAATCAAAAGGAGAAGAAGCAAATTGCAGAGAAATACTTTACAGACTTTATTGGCTCCAAAGAACAGCGTACAGTTACCCTCAACTGGGAATCACTAGGGATCCAGAGAATGAACCTAACACACCTTGAGGCGGAGTTCACCGAAGAAGAAATACAGAGTGCTATCGACAGCCTACCAGAAGGAAAAGCACCTGGGCCAGATGGCTTCACCAACATCTTCTTCAAGGAATACTGGCAGATCATTAAGGAAGACATGGTCTTGGCCATCAGGCAATTCTCTGCACTTCGGACCGAAAGGTTAAATCTTCTGAATGAGACGGATGTGGTGCTCATAGCAAAGAAGACACAGCCAAGAGGTCTAAAGGATTATAGACCAATTAGTCTTATCCACTCTTTTGGGAAAATCCGGACCAAGATGATGGCTGCTCGGCTTGCACCGGAGCTAACTAAAATTATATCCGAGACCCAAAGTGCATACATCAAGGGAAGGGGAATTCAGGACAACTTTCTCTTCGCTCAAAACATTGTCCGAATGCTGCATAGAAACAAGACCCCTGCCCTCTTCCTGAAGCTGGATATACAGAAGGCTTTCGATTCGGTTAGTTGGGAGTACATGCTTGAATTATTCACAGAAATGGGATTCGAAAGCAAGTGGCGTAACTGGCTGGCTAATCTCCTCGCCACATCCTCCTCTCGGATCATCATCAACGGGGAAAAGACTGATAGGGTTTGGCACAGGAGGGGAGTCAGACAGGAGGGTCCGCTCTCTTCTCTGCTTTCCATCCTTGCTATTGAACCGCTACAGAATTTGTTTCATAAAGCCATGGAAGCAAACCTTATCAAACCTATCAAGGGAGTGCCAAATGAACTCAGAATTTCTCTGTACGCTGACGATGCAACGATCTTTGCTAATCCAGAAATAGGGGAACTAAGAGTCATCCTCCAATGCCTTCAAGACTTCGGAGCTGCTACAGGACTTCGCACGAATGTCCAAAGAGTGATACCTTCCCCATCAGCTTCCAAGACATTGACTTACAATAGATTTCCCAGTTATTCCCAGCAGAGTTCAAGCAGTTCCCATGCACCTACCTGGGACTACCGCTGCGTACATCTAGGCTAAGGAAAACAGATATACAACCAATGTTTGACAAGTTATCCACGAAGTTTGTGGGCTGGAAGGGCAAATTCCTCAATAAGACTAGCACTGATTCAATCGGTCCTCTCACCGTGTTTGGTATATGTTCTTTCAGCCTTCAAGATCCAGAAATGGGCAATCAAGAAGGTAGAAAAAATCATGAGAGCTTTCCTTTGGAAGGGAGATGAGGACTGCTCGGGCGGCCACTGTCTGGTGAATTGGAAACAGATATGCAGACCAAAAAATAAGGGAGGGCTTGGGATAAAAGACATTGATAAATTTGGATTGGTGCTGCGCCTTAGATGGCTATGGTTGGAATGGAGCTCCACGTCGAGATCCTGGCATGGGCAATTAACTCCCTGTGATAATAGGGATAGATCCCTTTTTGAAGCCTCAACGTCGATCACCATTGGGAAAGGAGATAAAGCAAAATTCTGGACCTCCAGGTGGCTCGGTGGAATCACACCAAAGGAAGAGATGCCTAATCCTTTCACGATCATCAAGAGGAAGAACAAAACAGTGAAGTTCGAGCTTCAAGATAATAGATGGTTGAAACCACTTAGACGAATCAACACACAAGAACAAGTGCAGCAATTTATCCAGCTATGGAACCTAATTGCCCAAACGCCGAGGAACTTACAACAGGAAGACACCATTGCCTAGTGATGGTCAAACACGAAACAATAATCTGCCAAATCAGCTTACAACATTCAGTTTGAGGGATCGTTCCCCTTGATTCAGAGTGACAATATCTAGACGGCGCATGCAGAGAACAAATGTAAAATACATGTTTGGCTAACTCTTCAGAATAGGATTATGACAACGAACAGGCTGCAAGATAGAGGTTGGCCTAACAGAACTATATGCACGCTCTGTGGGAACCACGCAGAAATTGCACTACACATATCCTTGAGATGTTCTTTCGCTAGGCAGGTATGGCGAAGGCTTGCGACGCTGAATGGTTTTGGACCTCTCGAGTTCCTGGAAGGCACGGATGAAACCCTACAATCCTGGTGGCACTCCCGTGGCGCACAGCTAGACCGGAAAGAGAAGCGGAAGCATTATGGTATTCTCGTGTATGGGCTCTGGATCCTGTGGAAAGAGCGAAATGCCCGAATTTTCCAGCAGCAGTTCGGATCAATCGACGAGGTCGTTTCCCATACGATGGATGACATCAAATCCAAACGGCTAGCTTTCCAACGAGATGATAACGTGCTAGGAGGACCAAATCTGATTGAGTAATACGGTGCCTCTTATTTTCTCTTTTGTTTGGCCTTTGGCCGGTGCACATGTATATATAACTTCTTTGAACATTGATTTCATTCCTCTATAAGAAAGGCAGCGCTCCTGCCATTTTCTTTTAAAAAAACCTAAAATACCTCTAACTCGGTACTTTGGCACCACCGTCACTACTGACTATCAATGATAAAGTGGAGTTCGACATAGCGGACGAGAGCCATCAATGAAAATTTATGGAATTTTCAAATGAATTCTACCTTTGTCTTGAATGGATGACGATTAGGTTGATTAAGTGGAAATGGTACCATTACATTCAGTCATGAAGAAAAGCTCCACAATCTTTTTTGTAGTTTTTTTACTAACATATTCATATAAAAAGGTAATAGTCAAAGTGCAATATTGGATACTATGCAAGGTGTAAAACAAATGGAGCAAGTATAAATTAACAATGTTGGAAGAGAAAAATCCTTAAAACTCTACCACTCCAGTCAACATTTACCCCTCTCTCTTTTTCAAGGAAAGAGGCAAGAATACTTTTTTCTCGAACATGCATCTAAATGTGTGTCATTGTGTATTAGAAGAAAGCGCCAAGCGATATTGTGGTATACAACGGTCAGTGTTCTAACCATGGCCCAAAAAACTCCCCCAAAAAACAGAGCATGGGGAAGCAAGCTACCAAAATCCTACCATTATGAACATCTCCAACAATACACCTTGGCTATTTTTTAGGGAAGAATAGAATAAGGGAGAAAAAAATTATTTCTTAAACAAGAAATGACCTCGTTGCTAATACATAAGAGTTAGAAATAAGTATTTTTGTTGTTGGAGGCTATAGTTATTTCTTAAGTGGGGTCCACTAAAAGTTTATTGGGAGACTTAGGAGTCTTAGAAAAAAGACGAAAAAATAACTTGTTAGTGAGCTCATTATCTAAGAAATAGATTATTAAGGATGCTCTAAGATGAAAAGAGTTTATGAACGAATAGCCCTGTTAAGGGAACAAGGCCGGGAACCTAGAAAATAAAAACTTTGTTAGTTTCTACTAGCACTATCGTTGCTTCCTCACACATTTGTTTATAAGTCATATACATACAAGTCCTCGTGCCCATTTCTCTGTGCTTATACATAACAGCTACTTACTCCTGGACTCCTGGTTCAAATCTCAATCCAGGCTTGTTTCAACTAAAATAAGAGAGAAACATTCTTGATTGATTGGAGAGAGAGAAAGTGACATATCTTAGGTTCACACCAAGGACACACTCATTGACATCCTTGTAGCTAGCCTAACACATGTATGTTCCTTCTGTTTCCTAGACAACTTCTTGGCGCAAGCAATGCAATATATATAGTCAACTAGGCAACTAGCTAACTACGAAGAAGTCATGGGTTGGGCGTACGAGAGCAGAGATCGATAGAGCTGAGAGGCGAAGACCGATGGCCGTCGCGGCGGCCGAGAAGGCGGTGAGGTGCCTCGGGCTGGGGTTCGACATAACATGCGACCTGAGGCTCAAGTTCTGCAAGGACGCCGGGGGCTGCATGGTCGCCAGGAGCGGCGAGACGGCGCCGGCCGCCGTGCCGGGGATCGGGGTGGTCCGGGACATGCCCACCGACGTCAAGTGCGGCAAGGGCGACCGCGTCCGGTTCAAGTCCGACGTGCTCGAGTTCAACAAGGTTAGCATGTATATAGCATCCTGCATGACTTGCATGTCAGAGTGATCATCCGATTGTTTCTTCTGTTTGAGCTTTCTTTGCTTTTCAAAAGATTTACTTAAAGTTGCAAAGGAGGAGATCAAAATTGGAGCAAAAAGAAAAAAACAATGGAGTGAAAGCTAAGCTTGTTTATTCTGAGCTTATCGTTGTCTGAACGTAATCAAGGGTTCTGCTGTTTAGGAAGTTCTCTGAAACATTGGTTAGATTTTGCATTACAGAAATGCAGAAGCATCATAACCAATTACCTCATCGATCTTGCCGTATGTAGTTATCTCCAGTCTTTAATCTCATTTCTTTCTTTTACGATGAAGAAATTGCTACGACGAGAAAGTTTAACGCTTTATCAATGCATCAAGACACAAAGCTTTTGCGTTTTCTCCAGAAAGTTTAATGTTCGTTCTAGAATTCAGATGTCAGATCAGTTCACCCGAATTGGGAAAGCAAAAAACGCGGTTGGTGTGAATAGCTAGCTGCTTGTAGAGCTTTCCCTCATTAGTTTTTCAGATGTTGACCAGACCTGTGCGGCTATACGTGATTCTCACGAACCGAACTAATCATCAACGATTTCTTCAGCGTTTTCTGGAGAGAGCGAATAAACATTTGTCCTAATTTCGCTACACTGTCGGTGTCAAATACGCAGCAATTTCAATGGAGCAGAATCAACTATGCAGAAAAAGATTCGATAGATTTGGCCAGTGTGGTCCTATTATCTTTATAGTATCCACTCCATTTCTTTGTAAATTCAAGTCAAATTTGCCCATAAAATAGCACCCCATATAAACAACAGCACCTCGAATTGCGATAGTGCTCTTTTGACTTTGACCATAGAGATCCGTGGGGCGTAGTTCAGTAAATCGAAAATATATATTTTTGAGTTGTTGGAGATATTATTGTTTCTAAATTGACAATAGACGTTGATTTTTTCTTTAATAATTATTTGGTAATTGTACTTTTTAGAAGTTGTGTGCAACTTTAAGTCCAGAGATATACAATTAGACAATTGCATATTTCTAGAACTAGAGTTGTACGATTTTCTTTATACAAATCTAGATTCGTGTAATTCAATTGACTAGGAAATAACAATTCTTAGACAACGGAGAAATAGTAAAATCTAAAACATAAAAGTTAGAATTTAAGCTTAAAAACTTTTCTTTAACAGAAAACAGTTTAATTTTCGTGCGGAACATGAAAAGAAATTGCGTTCCAAACGGAACTCAGCATTTCTTACGAAATTTTGCTCGTCGGTCACATGCAGATGTCGGAGCTGTTCAACCAGAGGAGCTCGGTGGAGGGGAAGATTCCGTCGGGGCTGTTCAACGCGTCGTTCGACCTGGACAGCGGCTCGTGGGCGCAGGACGCGTCCGGCACCAAGTGCCTCGCCATGGACGGCTACTTCATCTCCCTCTTCGAGCTCTGCCTCGACCGCCGGCAGCTCGCCCTCGCCGGCCACGTGCTCGCAGACGTGCCGGCCGCCTGGGACCCCTCGGCCATAGCAAGGTACGTACAGAAAGAAGTGCTCGCAGTGGAACGCAGGACTTGGACTCGTTCCAGATCTCGAGAAATCAATCGAGTCAGTGACAGCACAAAGCAGTTCAGATGTCCATACTGACACTGCAAAGAAGATGCATTATTCAGCAGCGAAAAAATGAACAGATTACTTTAATGCCAAGATATCTCTGCTTCTTTTTCTTTGCCCGTCATTGTTGAACGTACGTCCAGGTGGTCTGAACTCTGAACCTGTCGCCATTGACAAACCGGAGCGCGACACATGCTCCCGGTTTGTATTATCAGGGAGACACGCAGTTTCCAGACACTGAACTGACACTGACACACCGCGTATGAAACTGTGAATTCGATGGACGTCACTGATCGACTTCACCTGTGCATGCAACGTACGCAGACCAATTAACCCTATGTTGATTGTGTGTGCTGTGGGCAGCTTCATCGAGAAGTACGGGACGCACGTGATCGTGGGGCTGAGCATGGGCGGCCAGGACGTCGTGTACGTGAAGCAGGACAGGTCGTCGCCGCTGTCGCCGTCGGAGATCAGGGAGCATCTCGACAAGCTCGGCGACCAGCTCTTCACCGGGACATGCACCGTGCCGCCTCTGCACTCCAAGTGCAAATACAAGTTCAAGGTTAAACCAATTAACCAGTGCTAATTAATCACTTTAGGGATAGAAAAATATATATTTTTTCTTACTCAAAAGTTTTTAAAATTTATGCTGAAAATCAGTGACGACTCTGATGGCAGGTACAGGAGGCCTTCAATGTGTTCGACGCGCAAGTCGCGCAGCAGAGGCTGCAAGGGATAACCACGCTGGTGTCATCCAAGGAGGTAATTAACTGATTAGCATTGTGATCTTCTGATTAGGTTAACTGTGATGTAAGAGTTTACTTTTAAAAAAAAACTGCTGCAGGGAGTGACGGTGATATACTCCAAGAGGGGAGGGAACACGACGATGAGCAGCCACTCGGAGTGGCTCCCGACCGTGCCGGCGATGCCGGACGTGACCAACGTCAAGCTCGTGCCGATCACCTCCCTTATCAGGGGCGTACCCGGCACTGGCTTCCTCTCTCATGCCATCAACCTGTACCTCAGATGTGAGCACAGATATATACATGTCACACTCGTTTAGCCTAAGCGCGCAGATGATGTGCTTAGTGCATCATAGAAAGATCTTGTTTTTTTTGGAAGATACAAGTACATGATCAAAAGTGACACGTGACAAGCCACCAAAATGATTGTTACAGATAAGCCTCCTTTGGCTGACCTGAAGTACTTCCTGGATTTCCAGCATCACAGAATGTGGGCCCCGGTGCTCGGCGAGCTGCCTCTCGGTCCGTGCTCGAACCGGCAAGGCTCCAGCCCGGCGCTGCATTTCAGCCTGCTGGGCTCCAAGCTCTATGTCAGCTCAAGTCAGGTCAGGGATCTTCTCTACCATCTGTAGGCTTCTCGACTTAACCCATGCATGATCTGTGACGCAATGTTGATATTAATGCAGGTGATCGTGCCGAAGCTGCCGGTCACTGGGATGAGGCTACACCTCGAGGGCAAGAAAAATAACCGGTAAGCTTGCTCGTAGCAATCTCCGTGATTTTGAGACAAATGCGATGCGTGACTAGTTCAAAAGGCAAACGAAATACTAAAACTCCACACGAATCAGCACGGTAGTTAAATTTCACGGTTAGAAGGGGTTTTATGCACGAGTTTATTCTCTCTTCTCTTTTTTTTTCTCTACAACACCAAAATACTACATGGTTACCTCTAAGAAATGGCTAATATAGATTCTTGGAGATACTCTTTAACATAGCATATGACACAACATGACATGGCCTAGTACGATTATCTTCAACAAATAGCTTATTTTTTAGAGCAGAGAGAGCAAAATTTTACACAAAGTAATAAGTTCTCTAATAGTCATTTCTTCACCTTGTTTCTAAGAGTCCTAAGGCCTTCAATAACAAGTGTCTATTCTTAGCTCCTAGATATTAGCAACAAGGTTATTACTTATTTTAAAAAATAACTTTTTTCTTCCTTCTTCTATTCTTCCCTCCGTATCATCAAAAAGTAAATGTGACACTTTAAAAGAATAATTGAAGACATTGTTAGATAAACAACCCGTATAAATTGCGCATAGGATCCGCGGGCTTGGAAGAAGAGCGCCCAAGGGCAGAGCGACAGAGACGAGCCTGCCGCACTTGGGCGCCGCCCCGCGTGCGGTGCAGAGCACCAGAACCGAGCCTGCACAAAAGAAAAGTGCCGCGCGACCGACCAATTTGCGGTGGCCTGGCGCGCTGCCAAACCTGCAGAAGCGTAACGGAAGCCACGACACGCGATACTTCAAGACCTTGGTGTGCATAACTTGGCACGGCACAGAGGGGCATAACTACCACGAGTTCACTCACTTGAGTAACACTAATTTGGCGTTATCGCGTGCATCAGGCTAGGCGTCCACCTGCAGCACCTCTCGGCCACCCCGGCGTTCGTCGCCGCCGCCCGGTCCGACAGGCCGCCGGCGTGGCGAGGGTCCGAGGCGGTCTCCGACGACCACCGCTACTACGAGCCGGTCCACTGGCGGATGTTCGCGCACGTCTGCACCGCGCCGGTCAAGTACGACCCCCGGTGGCTGCACGGCGACATCAACCGGGTCGCCGCCTGCGTCGTTACCGGCGCGCAGCTCCACGTCAAGCCGCACGACTCCACCAACGTGCTGCACATCAGGCTCCTCTACACCGAGCTCCCCGGGCACGCCGTCGTGCAGTCTAGGTGGGCGCGCAGCACGGCGAGGCTGTCGGGGAAGTCGAGCTTCCTGTCCATGTCGTTCTCGGGGTCTTCTTCGTCCGGTGGCGCCCAGAAGGAGGCGGGGCAGCAGCCGGGCCGTCCGCCGGTGATCTTCAACATCAACTCCGGGGTGTTCGCCGGTGGGCCGCCGGTGCCTGTCGGCGCGCAGAAGCTGCTCAAGTTCGTGGACACCTCGCAGGTGACCATGGGGCCGCAGGACAGCCCCGGGTACTGGCTCGTCACCGGCGCAAGGCTCGACGTCGACAAGGGGAAGATCTCGTTGCATGTCAAGTTCTCCCTGCTCGCCCCGGCTTCTTGACAAGGTGTTCATTTCAGAGTTGTACAGTTCTGCTGCTGCTAAATGCTAACTGACCAGTGTAAGATCAAGACTCCCTGTCTCTCGTTATTCATTTCTACCATTTTTTTGGATTTTGGTTTTGGTTTGGATCCTGTGAATGTTGTTGTGCAAAGAGTGTAAATTAATACTGAAAACCAGAGGTATCGTTTTGATAGAGTGCAAGAAAAAGATCCATTGATCCTAGTCATACAATCGAGCTCAGCTGGGTCTTCTATGCATGTCAGTGCAACACTAGTCAAACACAAGATTTAATATGAACACGCATTCGTATTACCAAAGGCAGGAAATAACCCTAGGTCTGATTACAGATCAAACCACAGATAAGTAGTTAATGACTGCATACAGAGACCAAAGATTTGTATGACTAGGATGTCAACTGTCTAGCAGTGCAAATTGTCCAAAGGAACATCAGTACCAGAATCGACATGTTTACTACCAAATGTTCAAACTTATGTACAAGAGCAAACCTGTTGCATGCAATCAAGCGAATCTCAAGTTCCGGTCCATCCTGTGCTGGAGAGAGAGCACATCAGGCTGCATCTTCCTGAGAAACTTCCTCCTCTGCTTGATGCGCAGCAGCTTGTCATAGACACACCATGGAAAACTGATGAGGTGTGGCCGCTCATATCCTTCGTTGTAACAACCCCAGAACTCCGGGTGATAGGTAACATGATACCAAGCGGATGCCTTGGCATCCGAGGCATCTTGACTATGTCCACTCTCATCTGCGGTCATCTCGCTGAACCATGACCTTGCTTCTTTCCGCAAAGATCTCACCGCCAGCCTAATAGCATCAGCATCACTACTCTTGGTAAAATTCTTTGCCATCTTAAGAATGCATCCACTTATTATCTCAGCCTCACTTTTTATTCCGTAGTGGTCCATCAGATTACCCAACTTGAAGTCGTACTCTTCCTTGAACCACATGGCATCACTAATGTAAGCTTTGTAGCCATCAACAATCAAATCAGTGTCATAAGACCGCCTTGCGACATCCTTTGTGAAGTGCTCTATGCGAGGGTTCTGCTGCTTTATTTCCCTGTAGAGCTTCCCTATTACTCCCTCGGATTTATAGGTAACTTTTTCAAGTTTCTCCATAAAATCAGGATACTCCTTCACATGTAGTTCACGTGGAATCTGAGCCGGCACTCCTGTCTTTGGGAAGTCAACAGCAATTGAGAAGAGCTTGGCCAGCTCAATGCACGACGCACTTTCGGCCTTGAGATATTCCTTATCCGCAAAGACTACATGCGCGTTGGCGATGATTCCCAGACTCTCGTTAACTATGTAATTCGTGAAGTACTCCTCTACTTCCTGCAAAATATAATACCATAGTTCGTAAGCAGGTTATCCAATTTGTTAAAAGGTTGTTCCCGAAAATATCTGTTCAAAATTTAGTTTCCTTAATTCTATGTAATTTGCATATAATTGTAATACTTTCAAAACAAGTAACTGCTATGCAAAGAAAAATCTAGAAACGTAGGAACATGAACCTGGTAATAATTTAATTCAAACGGGAAAGAGAGTATTGCTAATTAATTTAATCAACTGGACGACAACCGTTGTAGCAATTCACAATTTAAAACCGCATATAGAGTTTGTACTGACATTATTCTGTTTCTTCCTACAAATAAACAAATTAGAATCCTGCAGGATTCAGAAAATAGGGCTAAATAGTCGACGCTTCAGGAATACAAGAACCAGAATCAGACAGCAATTCACAACCATAAACCCAACTTAATGATAGTATTGATGCCAACAGATGAATAATTGTTATCATGTATGGCATGAAAGATGAGTAATTTTAGTTAGAAACTTAGAATACCTCGATCTCAACATCGTGATCTAATGTTTCAGTTGGTGCTGGAGTATAATCCATAGGAGCCACCATACGAGTTGGTATCAGAGACTCGTCCCAAGAAACAAAATATATGTCACCGTCAAGATCACTCCCTGAACACTCATTAGGATGTGGCCTGCATGAACCAAATTTGAGAATGATTCAATAACAAAGGACAAACAAAACAAGAATATGGAATCCACAAAGAAATAAATGGATCACGTATGACATCCATCACGAGCGCATAAACTTAAATAGCAAAAAGGATTATCAAACTAAAATTTACAAAATTGATCCATTCAAAGGCTCTCCATTGTCACTTTCATTCCAAATCACAAAGAACGTGCTTCCAAAAATAAGCTTTTGCCAATAAACATAAAATGGAACACATGAGAATATATTTGTAAAAAACTTACCTTGGCCCCTGCTGTGGAAAGACAACGCAGTTAACCATGTGGTGCAGACCAGGAAGATCAACAGCCTGGAGAATCCGGACATCACCTGGGTGGAGGCAAGGGTTTTTGGCAACAACAACTTTTCCCACCACAACGGACATGCGATGATCATTTGCACTAGAAGAAAATTGAACGAATACCTCCCCATACTTCAGTGTGCAGGTTTCATCCATGCATCCCATCATTGCTTGTCCTTCTGGGATGAATATCCTTGACCTTGTTTTCAGTTCTAGCAACTTGGATGCTCTAAAGGTTTGTAGCAGCATAGAAAGGTATGGTTCAAGATCAGGCTGGTAGCCGCACAAAAGCAATTCTTTAACAGCATTGGTTATTTCTCCCATGGGCATAAGTTCAATTGCTTCAATAGCAGCGTGTGGTTCAGTCACCATTCTGTTCAACTGCTCCACAACTTCTTGTTGCTTCAGTTCAAAGACGCTATCTCTGACTCCAAGTGTTGAAAGAAGAGTAATTAACTGCCGATTCAGGTAACATGGCTGGTACTTGCTGTATGCAAGGACATCTAGTGTGATGTTCTCTGACTGAAACTTTGACATGCTTCTTCTTAAGGAAAGTTTCCAATGTGATCTTGGGTCAACCGCGACAACACCTTTATAACCTCCATACCTTATTTGGAAAGCAGAAGGTGCAAAGCGGTTTAAGTTGCACTTCATGGCCACTTCATTTGCAAAATCAACTGAAATCTTTCCAATTCCATCAGAGAATACATACTTTGTTCCATTTGTTATATCTGGAATTTCTTCCACCTCATTCTTATGTACCTTTAAGGTTTCTGTTGAGGAACTAAAAGACTGACCAAGCCTTGCAGCATACTTCGCCACATTTCTGATATTGCTGAAGTCCCCCATCCACTCCCTGATGTTACTGGCAGTTAACCCCCGGCGAGAAGCAAACATCCATGCAGAGTTATCTCGGAGCTGGCTTGAAGAAAAAGCCAGAAACTCAAAGTGCTTGTTACCAATAGTAATGCCATTTGAAAGGACCGTCAGAACTCTGTTATACAGAGCAGTTCTCCTTGCATTTTTTCAGAAGCAGAACGGGGTGATAAATCAGTTGATCTGAGCTTCTCGCAGTCCTCATCAACAAATGAAATCCGAAGGAAGTTATCTAAGTCAGTAGCGAAATGCCGTACAACACGATTGGAGACATTAATCTCAGGACCATAAAAGTACACTTTAGAAGGGGTAACTTGCACCCTGTAGACATAAACCAACCCATCATCCAGAGATATGTTAGGTGATGTTAGCACATAGCGCGATCTCTGAATTTTTGAGTATTGTTCAGATAACCAATTCGTTGGATTCAAGCAGGTCTTTTTCAAATATGACATCTTTTCAAGTGCACGCTTGATATGGTCAATACGTACAAATTCTGGGCTGACCAGACGGAAGAAGTTGTCATCAAGTGTTGGCCCACTGAGTGTCCCGTTCTGAACCAAGTGGTTGATCTTGAAGAGTATCTCATAGGGGACATCAATGCCATGATGGGATTTCACGATTGGAACAAAGCGAGTATCACAAGAATATGAATATCCACGAAGGCAATGAAAGTTATTATCGTACTCTTCATAGTAAACAAAGTAGTCACGAATATTTGGGAGATCACACCGATGTGGTACCTCCATACATAGAATGTATGATTGCCCAATGCTAGCTGATGGAGTAAAATCAGTTGTTCGGGTCCATTGATCATCCGTATCATCCCTAAAATAGTTGAAGAATGGATCTTCATACATGAGGAGGTCAGAATGGCGTGGGATCGGTTCATATACTTTGGGAGCAGCCAGAACCTGAAACATTGACACATTACTCAAATTGAGGTTAGCAAAACTCTAGATCACAAAGCCTTCATTAAGTGGCAACAGCTAGACGTAACGAAAAAAAAATCCGTCGCTCAGGTGGATCAACATCTTTGAAGAGGCTATGTGACTATTGAGGAAATACTTAAGATCGCATAACAACATTTGGTGATCCATCCCATCATCTTTGACTCCAAATATGTAATAATGTAAAACTTGCATAACTTTATATGGATTGATTATCAGAATGCTGGAGAAATATTACTGTAAACTAAACGGCCCCCCATGTATTAGGATAGACATCGAAAGTTTACAGACAAGCAAAAGATAGAAACAAAACTCGTTTTTATAGTCAGTAATATATGCTTCCACCAGTTTAATAACCTCCAGCGTGTCATGCAGGGAACTCGGTACAGCCGTGCGCCAGGAGGCCAGTCGACTATGATTCCATCTTACTAGCAAGTTAACGATAGAGATCAGCTTGGTTAGGAACTAGGAGGTTAAAGATAGAGATAACCTTTGTTAGGGAGTTAGATAGAGGGATATCCTAATTTGATATATCTAGAGATTAATTTCCAATTGTAAAGGGGAGACCCATCTATATATCATGCAAAACTTTATTGCTAAAGCAATCATCATAGCAACCAAGACTTCAGCAATGTGACTACATAGTTATCTTGTAATCATACAATTCGCAACAAGAACAAAATAAAAATGTATTACAGGCAGAGTTAAATGAAATAACGAAAAGTGTGTGCAGCAATATAAAAAGTTGTGTTGTACAGCTAAACCTACCTGAATCAACAGGAACTTTGTTTGTGACGCATGAGCAGGTGGACGGTGAAGCTGGATCTCCCATATGCTCTCATAAGAAAGTTCTAGTCTGTATCTCTTGAAGTTGTAGTTCAGGTAAAAGTAAATCTTTTTCATAGCAAATCCAAACTCAACCAATACTTCACTTCGACTCCACAAAACAGATAGAACTCTTTTCTTCAGCAGGCAGCCAAAATGCAGTGTTGCATCCCGTAGAGTAAACATTGCAGTTCTTGGTCTTGGAACAATGTCACGGTCCGTAGATTGGACGGTCAGATAATAACGTCCACTCCGAAGTATATTTCTTTGAGCCGCATTCTCCACCAGTGAAGCATGTGCCACAGTCTGGAACTGAACAATAGCAAAAGCTCTTGAGGTTGCAGATACGTTTCTTGGATGCCTGAGCTTGAGGGCGAAGACTGTCCCAGAGCCAGCAATTCGTTCCAACAAATCCTTGACATAATCAGCACTGTCACTTAGAGCAAATCCTGACACCCGAATAGTCTTGCCAACCATGGTGATTGTGCATATAAAAAACTACAAGAGCGCATAGTCATGATAAAAAATGGTTAGTCGTGAGAAAGCATGCACAGTTCGGGAGATATACGGCAGGTCTTGTCTTCAGAAAGAACTCAGATTAATGTTTTATCTTCTTATTCTTTTATTTATATTTTTAACTAAATAATTAAACAATGTACCACATACCAAATAATATATACAATAAGAATTCAATATACTGATATTAGGGATGTAAGATTATTTTTTTGTGAACCAAGCATCAAATCTTTATTATCTTACAAATGCGAGTTGGTGGTGATGGTGTGTCACACCTTTCTCCCCCTTATTCAAAATTATCTCTCACAATTACTATCTTATAAATGCGAGTTAGTGGTGATGGTGGTATCACACTCTTCTCCTCCCTATTTAAAATTATTATCTCTCACAATTTACAGGAGGGTCTGCCCCGTCCTTTACTACAAACCCGCTCTAGCCTCCCAACTGTAGCATTTCTCACCCATGAAAACCTCCTACTGTTGTTTCCACGAGAAAACCGAGGATTTTATTTTCTTTAAGTGCGCTTGTTTTGTTGGACAATGATGTTAGTTGGATAACTGGTCCTCGCGTTTCTAAAAAACTAACTAAAATAATTTGCTCTAACAAGGCGGCAAGCAATAGAGGAAGAATGAGTAGCCACCGGGCGAGAGAGAGAGAGAGAGCACGAAGCCAATAAAAAAAGGCTCACCGCCAACATCTACCATGTGCAATACGCCATTTACAGCGCTCAAGAATCGTCGTAGTGATGGAAGAAAGATGGAACTTACGAGCACGGATGCAGCCAATGGGGAGCAGGAAGCGAGAGGACGGAGAGGAGCGCAATGGTGGCAGTGACATCGACATCCTTAGGTGCGCGCTGGTCGCGGCAGTTGAGGCATAGTGATGGGGAGGAGATGGTAGTTTGGAGGATAACAAGGAGGCAGGGAGGACACAATGGGATCTAGAGATGAACGGCGGAGGGAAAGGAAAATGTGAGAGGAGGTAGCTATGGTACACATCCACCACCGGCCTTTTGTTCTGCCACCTGGTTCCAGTAATGCCAATGTCCAATTCCTCCTCCTGCGCGCAACCTCGCCCAAGATATGTTCTTGCATCAATGGTAAGAGCCCCGTTGGAGCTCCCACAAGGATGTAGCACACGGGCCATTGCGACGGTGGCAATACATGCGCAAGTTCGGCCATGGTAGTGGCGACCCCTGCCAATGGTTGTGCACAGCGGTGGCTACACACGAGCTAGGACAGACAAAGCAACGAAGCCTCACCTCCGGGTCGTCCACATTCTTGTCCACCAAGCGCTCGATGAAAGGCACAATATGATAAGTGTGAGAGTCCAGAGTTAACTTCCAGACTCCCTCTGTGTAGCATCATCAGTCCAAGATCAAACTGATGTACACAGTTGAAATGATAACATTACCCTATCAAATTTATTACAACATAGTCTTGACGATAGAAGCCACATGGCATTAAAAGAGTACTTGGTCACATGAAAATTACAGATAATAAAGCAGCGGAAATAAGCGATAAATTGGAAGGCTCCATCTCTGTCACAGGCAATCAACGGAGTTCATGCGACCTCACTCCTCGGGTTCATCGTAGTAGTAATCGTCGTCAGCGTCTTCTGCAGCGTAGTCATCTATGCACCATCATAACGAAACATGTCGATGAGTACTTCGCATACTCAACGTGCCCTCTCATAGGGAAACATCTAAACCATTGTATATGAGGCTGCAAAGCAAGGCTATATGGTTCTTTTGCGTAAAGGCATTTTGGGGTTGTAAATACTACATTAAGTTCAAAGGCGACTTTAAATAAGACAGGGTTTTATTTCAGGGGGTTTCACATCGTTGTGAAAGCCCACGACCAACATATGCAAGTAAGGCATTGTCACACCTTGATTTTTCCAAACTTGCATAACAGCATGTTATCGCATGTAGGTAGGGCATTCCAAAAAGGCATGAACTCAATACATCGAAACCAACCACACACGCACCATATACGTGCATAAACCCTAACGCAACATATACACCGTATACGTCGATACGTCCACGGCACCCTGCAACAGGCCCACTCTAAACCAAGGTGGAAGATTTCCCAAGAGTTTCCATAACCCCTCCAACCCTTACCGTGCCCTGGAACCCTAGTTCCATGCCCGATTCCCTTTTTCTCCATTTATTCTAGCTATGACCGAAAACCCTAATCGCGAAACCTAGCGACCTTCGGCCTTTCTAAAAATTCCGGGAAAATTCGTGGAGAAACATAATATTATCCTCAACCCAAAGGTAACATAAAATATTGATGCCCAATTCAAAAATATCTGAATATAAAAATAATAAACCCTAGGGCAAAAAGGAGCAATGAACTACAACTCCTAGAAATAAATTTCCAAAAATTCTAATAAAATCTCACAATGATCCTCACTCATCTAGGATTATGATTACGCAAAAACATGGACATGTCATGTTCAAAAATTTGGAAAATCCGGCACCGAACACCTGAGGGCAAATCTTGCCGCCGCATGAAATCATGGGTAAACCCTAACTAGAATTTATCAAAAACCTTATGGAGCCCCTTCTTGGTTCCCCAAACACACCTAACTCAATCAGTACCCCTGGAAGCATCATGTTCAATAGAAATCAGTGCTGTGCAAGACAAGACCCCTCATGGCATTTAAAGGGATTCCTTCCGGGCTCTCTGCCATTCTGTGCCAAACCTTCTTTGTATCCTGCTTGCATGTCATCTCCCCAAACAGCCCTACTTTTGATTCATGGCCATTAAACCGAGTAGTTGACACATCCTACACCCAATGGCAACGAGGGAGTCTAACACTGGTGCTACACCATTCGGTGCCTAACTCACACCAGCCCTCATACACATCCTCACTTACCTCCAGGCGCAGGGGACATGGCAGCGAGCTTCCAGACGAGCTAGGACACGCCTCTTGCCATCACGCGCACGCCCGGCCGCGCTCTGGCATGGCACAAAGTGCGCACCAGCACCCCTGGCCATGGCCCGGCGAGCAGCAGCAGCCGTACCCGCACCGCTCGCCGTCTAAAGCTGCCCCACACGCCACAGGATGCCATGGCCTCCCTCAGCTTCCGGCCAGCTCAACGCCTCCTGTTGTCCCTCGGGAACACCCATCGCCGCGAACTCCGGCGACCGTACCCGCACCGCCCGTCGCTCAAAGCCAAGCCCGACACCTCGCCGTGTGCCACGATGCCCCTGGATTCCCTCCGGCCTGACTCCTCCATGCTCGGTCACCTCCCGCCCTACTATAGCCACAGCAGCTCCAGACGACCTCGGAACAGTTGCCATGGCCCGATTTGACAAGTCCGGCGACTGCCCCTCGCCGTTTCCCTCGGGCTCCCTATAAAAAGGACTTGCCGAGCCTCGGATCCTCCACACGGCCACATCTGGTACGCCGCACAAAGCCACCACGACCAGTCCTTCTCTTCCAAGCCCCACCTCCCGTTTCCCAGCCTCATTCCGCCGCCTCTGACTTGGCCAAGGACCGGGCAAGTCGAGCTCTAGGAGCTAGCCGAGCCGCACCAGCAAGATTGCCACCTCCTGTTAAGCCGGATCCCTAACCTAACTCCCCAGTTCTCGCCGGAGTTCAACCGCCCTAACCGCCGGAGTCGTTGCTGTCGGGAACTCGGACCAACTTAACCGCCGCCGGAGTAAAGTCTCGGCAAGACCGGTAAGAAACCAACTCCACCGACGCGCAAGCTCATGGCCCACTCGGCCCATGTAGCTCCAGCGGCCACGCCCCGTACCACTTTCCGCTTTCGCTGTATAGAAAGCGTAAAGCTCGCCCAGTACAGAAGGCGTAAAGCAGCAGGACAGGTTTGGTCCAGGACCGGTTATTGTCTGATCCGACCGGTTCGGCCACCTCTAACCCGGTTCACTGTGTTTTTCCTCCGATTTTGGAATCTCCAGAGTCAACCCAAGCTTTTGTTTTTAAAGACTTTTAAATTTTGAAGAGGATTTAAGGCATAACCAATAGGAGTTAAAATTAAGGCAATTCTTTTCTTTTATCTAAAACAACATATACTAGGTATATGTCACTTTTAGCAGCCCCGAAATAAAACTCCAGTATACCCAACATATCTATAGTGCTCGATAGCAATAGGACAAACAATTTTGAATTATGCTCTAAGAAGTATACGGCATTTCCGATTGAACAGATCGTCATTCCATGCAAACTCCTTACTCGGAGAATCCCTTCCTTAACCTAAGGTCCAGCACCCTTTGGTGCCCTAAGGATCCTAGTGGTACCTACAGCCACTCCTAGACTCCGTTGGAATGTGCCCAATCTCTCCGAAGACCTAAACCCTAATCTTACCGACTTAAGATCAAAACCGTCATCACCCCTCTCTCCTATGGTGGCTGCGACGGACTCCAGCGACAGCGTCGAGGCTCAAAGCAGTGGTGACTTGTAGATTAGATTGGTTCCGTGGAGAAAAACAAGAGCAAGGAAGGAGAGTAGATGGAAAAAAGAGAGTAAGAGAAGAGAAGATGCCTATTTGTAGAGGAGAGGAAGCAAAGCAAAATAGGGTGTACTGCAGCGGACGAGATGCACGCGAAAAATGGCAGCGGCCGTTGGCGTTGGCGGCGGTGCCGTGCGACGCGCGCGTGCCGGCCGCGCCCAGCAAGGCATCCCTACCAGGGCTTTTGATTCTTTAAAAATACGAAAATAAAATTTCTTTTTTTTAGATTTAAATAAAAGGTCGAGAATAAAGGAATTGCTACAAATGTCAAACACCAACTGAAAATTCAGAGAAAAATCTCACCAACAAAATGAAGTACATCCAACAAAAACATTTCCAATCGCAAAATCCACAATAATAAATTTAGATAAATAAATATCTTCTTATTTACATCCTAAATTAATTCGAACACATTTGAATTAATTCGGATAAATTCTAAATTAAAAATACACACTTTATTAATATCATGAGTGACCTCCTCTTACAAGCAAAGTTTTCTAAAAATTCACAAAAATTCACAAAAATCAATGATGTTACAATAAGCAAGCACAGTAGAATGTCAACACTCGGAAGGTGACGTGCTGACGGCAATTTGGATTAGTGTGATTGAGATGTTTGTTTTGCTACAGAGATGGGCAGGCCAAAACGATCTAAAAGGCATCGACAGCTCACATGGCTACATGTTCATCCGAAATACCCACACGAGAGTCATTCATCTCAAGATGATTACTGAGTTCCACTCCATTTTTGAGTTCATGTGAAAGCGTCCAAAGACAAACAACAAATTCCATACTTGTAATGGAGCAGTTGCTAATTCGTGTACGCGTTGGAAGCGGCAAAGCAGAGCGATCAGAGAAAAAGGTGAAGCTGACGTGGTGCCACCACCGTTGAATGTCACCAGACACCCTGGACGCAGGGGCACAGAAATCGTCGTACTATTTAAATAGTTGATTTTTAAGTTATGTTGCATTCTTTTATTATTCAATTGACACTGCTAGAAGCGTCAAGTGCAGTAGAAGCAGTGCGGAGCCAAAGGTAAAGCAGGTCGGCGTGGCCGTTGTTGAATATGAAGGGTGGGAGTGTTACCATTATGACATGTTCCCTCAAATATCCATATTAAGGTGATGCGCTTTAATGCGCCTCCATCAATTGCCAAAGGTGACGGGAACCACATGAAGATTCGTTACAGTTGGAAAAGACGATAACACGCAATGGCGGAGCCTGAGGGGGAGCAGAAAGGAAGGAATGTGGAAGACGACACCTTCTTGCAAGGAGGAGGTGAAGCAAATACACTGTGGGTAGGACGAAAGTAGGAGGGTCGTGCGGTGGTGGCCGAAGAGGTAGCGAGTGAGAGGAAGACCGAGAGAAGGCGGAACTGAGAGATGAGTATGTGCCCCCACACACGCACGCGACACAAAGAGAAGGGTAGTGGTACATCTATTTAAGATCCATAACAATACACGTCCCAACAGAGTGGAGTAACATTGTCCCAACAGAGTGGAGTAACATTGTAGTGGCAGTAAAGTCAGAGACAGAGCCAAGGGACAAGCTGAGAGAGAAGGAAGAACAAAGACAACACCTGTCTTCTTTGGGTCATGACATGTTTATTTAAGATCAGTAGCAATAAATGCTCCGATAGAGATAGCGGCAAAACATAGAAGGAGTAGAGATAGATAAAAGGACGAGAAAGCCTTGTCTACTTTTTATTGTGATATACCTATTTATGATCCATGTAACGCATGGCTACTTTATTAGTCTTATTAAGTTGTTAGATATTTTGAATGCACGTATAAGAGTTTTGCCCATATAATAAAAGTTTTTCCCATGTTTCCTCAAGAGACAAATTCTTTTATAACGGAGTAGCATAGACATGTCGAGAAAGCCGAACGTCCCTCTTCATCAAGCACTACCAAACAGCCAACTCGCAAGTAAAGCAAGAACAGGTAAAAAGGTCAACAAATAACACGACGAACATATTAATTTTTGTCAATAAAACAATCAGGCACGTACATTTCCCCAACATCTACACCCGCTGCGCTTCTCGATCTCCCTTATTTATTCCCTCCATAAAAAGATGCAAAAGAGAGAGCAACACCTCTATCATTGGCACCCAGGGGCGGACTTCACGTTGGGCCTGGGGGTTTAGTTGAACCCCCCAAAAAATTGGAAAATAAGCTGCGCTCGAACCTGGGCACTAACTCCTGTCGGATCAACTCTTGATCGATCATCTCAACAAAAAAAGAACTGCGATCGGTCGTGCGCGCTGACGAATAAGAACCTAAATCGAACCATGGACGAAGCAAACAAATCGGCAACACTAAGTCGGATTTCGATTGCTCACTGCCATACCAAACAGGAAATGGAATCCCCAAAGAACAAAACGAACTCTTCGAACAAACCACCGGATCAAGCTAGGGTTCCTTACCAGCAAAAGAAGAGATCAAACCGGCGGCAGTCCAGCACCAGCAGGCCTGGCTCGTCGCGTCCCGTCGCCTTCGGCACCGCAACAAATTGCGAGGAAGAAACGGAGAGCAAGTGAGACTGGATGGGTGGAGGGAATGCCAAGGCGAGGCGAGTGGATAGGAGGACTTGAGGAAGTGTTGGTCAATGCGCACGTATAACATCTAAACGAAGCAGCAGGGTAGGCCCGGGAGACGCGAAAATATGGAATGGGATAAATGAAGATGATGTCAAGGATCATTGATTTTGCTGTGAGATTCGCGCTGGGGTCGAGAGACTGTTTATCGCGACAGAGAAAACCGAAGGTTCAGATGTGGCGATAATAGTAAGAAATCAGGTCGAATAATATAATACTCCTATTTATGTTGCTGCTGCATTATCTCTCGACGTTTTTTTGCTCATTTATTTTTAGAGGAAATATCAGGGCGCATTTCCGATCTGATTCAAGTTAAGAAAAAGAAAACAAAGATACCAGCAGCCAACGTTGTAAAGTATAAGGGTATCTCCAATAGTAGAGAAGGCAGCATTCTCTTACGCCTTTCACATCATTTAGATATAACAATAAAAACATGTTATACAATGGGTTATCTCTTGATGCTATCTCTAACAATTAATGCATGCATGAATATAGGATCAAAATTAAACTAGAAAATATGGGTTTAAGGGAAGACATATAGTACAATGGAGAAAATAGTGATCTCTTAGGTGTGAAGAGATCATCCCTTCACCAAGAGAAGGCAACCTTCTCTTTTTTCTCTCTCTCTCCTCTAACTCAACAAAAATTCTATGTGGCACCTCTAAGGAAAGGCTGACATCACCCTATTGGAGATGCCCTAAGACTAGTCTGTCTCATCTTGCTGTCGTCAAAAAAGACGTCAGAAAAAGAGGTCACATAGTTTTTAAAGACCGTAATTGAAGCCCATTCATAGAGATGGAATAAAGACGTCATCGATAAAAAATCGACCCGACGATGAATAGTATAGTATTCCGTATACGAGGAGATATCCGTATACGATTCCCTGTACTATTGGAATAAGAATACATATCCGGTAAGGATCCCCAGGAGATAATGTAACCCCCCGTAAGGAGGAAGGACACTCCTTAAACTAGGAAGTCAATCCTGACGTTTAAGGAAGTCAGAGTCCTACTCGGGCGTAAGACCATGTCCGGTACGACTCAGGGAACCCCCTATATAAGGAGGAGCAATCCTATAGGGGAGGAGGGTTCTTTCAGGTACTCCAGAGCCTAGAGGTCAAGTTAGATCCAAGAAGCCTGGAGCCTGAAGTCATCCAGAAGCCCTAGCAATTCCACGATAAGACCCGCTGCCTCGAAGGAGTCAAGCCCAGCGGAACTAATCGAAGTAGCCTCCGATTAGGTCTAGGATAGCCACTAATATACACATCCCTTGTAAGATATTCTCTGGTCAATATATACGAACAGGACGTATGGTTATTATCCTAAGGGAGGCCCGAACCTGTATAAAAAGGGTGTTTCCTTGCCGTTAGATCTCTTGGCCTTGTGCCCTAGAGGTCCCTACCCCCAAATATCACCGTTCCACGAATACTGTAAGATCGGCGGTTTACCGATCGTCGACACGACCGTTCCCTGGCACGACCACCTCTGAAGAGCCTAGACGATGACACAGGGCTAACCACCTTGCACATTAAACCAAATGTAGGACCGTCTCTATCCTCTACTAGATCTGGTGCAGCCTTCGGTGTTGCAAACCTTTCTAACACGCCTCCACCAGCCAACAAAACACTGTTGCAGCAAGATGTTTTTTGCTGCCGGGCAAGATTGACATTGTGGCGAAGACCATGTTACACGATAAGAAGGCACAGGGAACAACAGGCCATCGCGTGGTCGCACCCATGGTTAATACGACGTATGAGAAATAAACGGGCGCATCCATGCACGGATGTAGAAGACCCGGTGATGAGGCCGCATGGCCGTTGAACGGGCGCGAGATCCAGGGGCAAGACTATGGGAGACATGCGGCATAATTTGTTAGGCTATACTCTCTCCACAAATGTAAGGCGTGCATGGAATTTAAGGTCTAACTTTGATCAATAATTAAATCAATACTATTGAGTTATATGACATAGTAGTGGCACCATTGGATTCATATTTAAATGTATTTTCAAATGATATCACTTTGTATTATATAATTTAATATTATTGGCTTAATTTATGGTTAAAATTAAATCTTAAATTTTACGTATTACGTTTGTAGTGGGATGGAGTGCTATCAGTGTGCATTTATCTCCCTCTGCCAGCCAAAGAATCAAATGATGAGCTGATGACCGTGTCTGCGTGCCTGACGAATCGAAGGTCGACAACAAAAAGGAAATGAGCCGAGGACCTGTTTATGTAAGTAAAGCGACACAGCCGACAAACTCTCTGCCTCTGGCTCCTAGTAACCTTTTGAAGATTCCTGCTTCCACTCGCAGCTACAGCCAGAGGAGAGGAGAGGAGAGCAGAGTAGACTCGAGTCTCACTGGCTGGATCATTGACTTGACGGTACTCAAGATGGACTTGCAGGCGAAGCAACCGCAGCCAATTCGCTCCGTGTACTTTTGCTTAATGCAAACAAAGCAAAAGGAACAGGAAACCCCCGTGGAAAGCGAATCGCTGAAGGAGAAACTGATCACCAGGACAAAGAAAAGCAAACAAAGATGCCTCCTGTTCCCTGTCCCAGTCTGACACACTAAAATAAACACACGCTATACCAGCTTTCCCCTCCCCTGCTACAGTAGTGAGAGGCGAAAAAAGCGGCGTCCCCGGTTTCATCCCCTTCTCCCCGGCGAGGTCGCGTTCCTTCCCCGCTTCCGGTCGCCTGCAGGCGCCGCGAGGTGGGGAGGAAAGCGGCCTCCGTCCGGTTTGTAGATAGGGCCTCGGGTGGCCCCTTTTTGTCTCTCCGTTCCGCCGTTGGTTCGCCGGGTTCTTCGACGGCAGCTGGAGGTTTGGTAGCCCGGCTCTAATTTCGGCTCACCGCTGTCTTCGTCGGCGACGGTGAGGAGCCAGTGGTTTGTCCGTTTTTCTCTTTCTGCTGCTCGGTTGCGCGTCTGCTGTGGAGGCCTG
Organism: Stipa capillata; assembly: GCA_019208055.1. Classification (NCBI taxonomy): domain Eukaryota; kingdom Viridiplantae; phylum Streptophyta; class Magnoliopsida; order Poales; family Poaceae; genus Stipa; species Stipa capillata. Next base: position 1,037,936 of record JAGXJF010002351.1, on the reverse strand, counting down.
CTTTGTCCTCGGTTTCGGCGGCGCCGGCTTCGCCGCAGCCGCATTCGTGGGTCCTGGCTTCTGCTTTCCATCTCTGATCTGGTGCAGGTTGCGCAGAGGGCTTCGAATCGCGGTGTTGCTTGTTCGGTTGCAAAGCTTGGGGCGCTGTCCCAGCCGATGTACTCTCCCCTGCTATTAAGCTCCGCCATCCGCGGCGGGCGTCTTCTGCGGCAATTCTCCGAGGCGTTGTCCTCTTTCTGTGCTTTGCAGGTGTAGCGGACAGTGCTGGCTTCGTTGTTCCTCTGCGTGCTCAGCGTCTCGTCGGCGGGAAGGAAGTTGCCGGCGATGCGGACGATGAGCTTCGCCCCAGGGACCTGGTTATTGTTTTCTTTTCTTTGAGGGCTTTCTTGCAAATCCGAGGGACAACAGTTCCCCTCCAGACACTTCTCCGGACAGCTGTACTGTGTTTGTACTGTTTGTGTTTCCTTATCTAATATAATCCAGATATCTCTCAAAAAAAATAAACACACGCTAGACGGCTGGAGAATTAGTTAAAAGACCTGCACAGTGCATGGAATACAATGTTCTTGGAGAAGTCTACAAGTCTGATAGTTTCATTCAAGAACTAGTGTTAAGGGTCTAACTTTTCACCTTCTGTTTACCACCTTTTTATATACTCCTTCCGTCCAGAAATGTAAGATGTATTTTGATTAGTTAAGACAAGACTCTATTAATATACGGTTTATGTGATATAAAATCATAATCATAAAAAAGTAGTTTTAAATACAAATCTAATCATATTAATTTTATGTCACATAAATCACATATTAATGGAGTAATTGTTGGTCAAAGTTTTATCTTAACCAATCAAAATACGTCTTACATTTCTGGACAGAGGAAATATATTTTTTACAGAACTGAAATTACTAGGTGCACTTTTTAGGAGGCGATTAGCCGTAGTATTATCTATCCTCTGAACCAAACCTGAAAATCAGTGTCATCTTGGACAACACTAAAACCATTTAATCAACTTGGAAAAGTAAAAAGTCTAAACCGCAATGTGCACCACCTAATTTGCCGCATGTTTCACAAACAACGGCGTAATTATTTTTGTCGAAATAATTAACGACACCGGTGTTTGCGGAATGTGTCAATTAGGTGGTGCAAATTGTGATTTACTCTACATTTTAATTTTCAAAAGAGTTTCTATGGATTAAATTTTGTTCACTCGTGTTGTTATTTCTTTGCACATAACAACAAGTATTTCAGATTTACATTGTACTACGTAATTTTCAACATTTACCTGTGATTCCAGCTGTCTGGGCCCGCCCGCGCCGCATGGTCGTGGGTCGGAGTCGAGATTTGTGCAAGGTGCAACGCAAGGTCGAAATAAATTAACCGTGGTTTTTTCTATATCTATACTACTATATAGTGTATCAAATTTGAACTAGACCTGGCAAACAATCTAAGTCATTGATCCCATAAATTCGACGGCTGAGATTGGAGGGGATTCGCGTGAACAGTACCTGTGAACAACACCCATGAACAGTACCCGTGAACAGTATTATCTACAGTACTCTGTGAACAGTACCATCTGTAGTACCTGCGTGCATTGCACGTATTGTTTGTCAGTATGCTAAGGTGTCAAATAGAACAAAATGAGAGTGAGGTGTCAAATAAATGGCTCTTGAATATATCGCCGAAGTATATGTGGCCCTAAATTAAACAGTGATATGTCTGGGCCACCGGCCACCTGAGTACGAGCATGGGCTGCATCAGAAGTTTATACAGGCTTTCCATTCATAAAATTCGATCTGGAGCTGCGTGATTGCTACTGCAGCGTGCTTCCTCCCTCTCTCAGGTTTGTCCCTATTTTTCTCAGATCGAGATTGAGAGAGAGAGAGAGAGACCTGGGAGAGAGTGGCCACCGTCGTCGTCAATCTGGAGCTGCGTGATTGCTACTGCGGCTTGCCCATGCACTCCTGCTAAATATGCTGAAGATTTTTGCTAATGCACTGATTGATATCTAGATGTGTATGCTGCTGCTGCTAGAACTGATTGATATCTACATGTGTATGGTGCTACTGCTAGATTTTGTTGTTGCTTCTCATATATATGTACCCGTGTTGCTGCAGATTGTTGTGATGGATAATCAACAATATTACGACCTTTTGCAAAGCGATGTCGGATTGAATGATTTGAATTGGAGTGAATCACAACAAGTCTATCTCGATGGAGCTGAACAATCTACCCCTCCCGTGAAAGAAAGCTCGAAGAGACAAAAAAACTTCAGCGTGCTTGAAGACGAGACTTTGGTGGATGCATATCTCGAGATAAGTTAGGATCTAGTCATAGGAGTCGACCAACCTCGTGCTTGTTATTGGAAAAGAGTCCATGAGTACTTCCATGCCAACAAGAAAGAAGAATCGGATCGAACTCAAAGTTCTCTCCAACACCGATGGGCTGTTATTCGAGAACAAGTGAACAGGTTTTGTGCATGTTATGCCCAGATTTTGAATAGAAATCAAAGTGGGATGACACAAAAAGATAAGGTAAAACTCTATGGTTTGCACGGTTTGTGTTCATATGTTCTGTTATGTTGTACTAATACATATGTACTAATGCAGGTAACTCAGGCATGTATTATGTACCGGGAAGATGACAAGGGAAAGAAATCATTTGGATTGATGCATTGCTATGAAAAATTAGAAAACGCCGAGAAGTGGACATCTCGGTTGACTCACAAAAAACAGAAGACGACCTCCATGGCTACTCCGGGTTCATCTGCTCTTAGTACAAATGCTAGTGAGTTTGAGGACGACGCTACATCTCCCTCGAAAGAGGTTCCCACCAAAACCAATTGGTAAGAAGGCGGCGAAACAACTATTACGACGAGGTAAAAGTTCTACCTCTACAGGAAGTAGTTTCATGGAGGCATTTGGTGGTATGTTATCGGCTAGGGAGGCGAAGAGACAAGAGCGCTTTGATCTTGCTATTGCAATGGACCAGCAGATAGAAGAACAAAGGTTGGTAGAAGAAAGGAAAAGACTGCAATAGAAGAAAAAAGGGTGGCATTAGAAGAAGAAAAGATACAACTCAAGAGAATGATGGAAGAACGTCAAATAATTAACATGGACCTTAGTGGCATGGACGAGCAACAACAAGAATACTACAGGATGAGGCGGAGTCAGATCATCAATGCATATCGCAACTCATCGGGTTGACCTTAACTATTTGTTGTATGAACTATCTACTATTTTGTTATAATCTTTATTTTGTCGTATGAATGTGGTCCTTTTGTTGTATGAAGTGTTTGGATTATAAACTATATGCTGTATGAAATAGTTGCTCTACTATATCAAAAAAATAGTTGTAGAAAATGAGATAGTACCACTTACACCCCTCCATAATTTAAAAACATTACACCACTCCATAAATTAAAATGAGTACGCAGACTACATTATTACTACCGCTTACATAAGCTACATTTCTCCTCGGATCTACCATAAGTGCTCTACTAGATCAAGTTGACGTTGACAGTGAACTAGTTTGTTTCGAATATCACTATGAACTTGAAGAAACTGAGAAAATGAAGATGTATGTTGGCGAGAAACTGTCACTCTTTCTCCCATGTAATCATAGTTGTAGTCTTCAGGGTTTTTACGCTCATTTTCAATTATCATGTTATGCATGATGACACAAGCTGTCATGATATCTCCTAGAGTCTCTTGATCCCAATACATTGTTGGTCCACGAATAATGGCAAAACGAGATTGTAGAACTCCAAAGGCTCGTTCGACATCCTTCTTAGCACCTTCTTGAAATTGAGAGAAATTTTTGTTCTTTTGCCCTATTGGATTTGATATTGTCTTCACGAATATGGCCCATTGCGGATATATGACATCTGCAAAGTAATACCCCATTTCGTAGCTGTGACCATTGATGTTATAATTCACTTCAGGAGCTTCCCCTTCAGCTAGCCTTGCAAACACAGGCGAACAGTGAAGAACATTTATATTATTGTGAGATCCTGGTAAACCAAAGAAGGAATGCCAAATCCAAAGATCTTGTGAAGCAACGGCTTCAAGAATGATTGTGGGTTCGCGGACATGGCCAACAAAAAAACCATGGTATGCTGTAGGGCAATTTTTTCACTGCCAGTGCATGCAATCTATACTCCCTAGCATACCTGGAAACCCCCTTTGCTCTCCAACTGCAAGTAATCTAGCAGTATCTTCTGCATTTGGAGATCTCAAGTACTGTTCACCAAAGACCTCAATCACAGCTCGCACAAATTTTCTAAGAGTTTCTAAAGCGGTGCTCTTTGCTAGCCGACAATAATCATCGGTAGCATCAGCTGGTAGTCCATAAGCTAGCATTCGGAATGCCGCGGTGAACTTTTGCAAAGGATGTAACCCAAGAATGCCAGCACTATTTCTTTTCTGTTGAAAATACCTATCATGTTGCTGTATAGCACCCGTTATGCGTTCAAAAAGAGAACGATGCATTCTAAACCTGTGCGGAAAAAATGAATGAGACATTTATATCAACAAGTAAGGTGAAAAAGAAACAAATGCATCAATTGCAAACCTGCGGCGAAACACCCTTGGGGGGTAGGTAGCATTCTCTGCAAAGTAGTCTTTGTAGAGTCTGAGATAACCTTCGGCACTCTCGCGATCAATACTTTGACGTCCCGCCACTGAACCGCCATGGCGTGGAGCATCCAATTGCTCTTGTTCTTCCTCTGCTATGACTGCGGCCATCATGAGTTCCTCTTCGTCGGACGAGGAATCCAAGCATAATCGTCGTGCCAAGCTTCCGCGGTGACTCATTTTGTTGTGGAGATATGATAGAGAGATGGGGAAAGAGATGTCAAAGAGGAGACAGAACTAGGATGTGTGAGAGAGATATGAGAGATGATCTCGTATATATAGACCTGAAAACTAGTCGTTGCAAAACTAGCCGTTGCAAAACTTGCCATTAGAAAACTAGCCATTAGAAAACTAGCCGTTAGAGATACAACTGTTTGAATTATTACCATTACAAATGTTAGTTACAAGATATTGTTAAAATATATGTGAGTGAAATATAAGGGAGATGGTTTAGGGGAGCTGCTGGAGTTAAACAAATTTTAGGGGAAAATCTTTTTAGGAGAGTCCCCTATATGGAGATTTAGGGGAGACATTTTAGGGGAGCTGCTGGACTTGCCCTGATGCTCTTCGGTGAATGGCCTGCTTGTTTCTCTGTCACATTTCACCTTTTTTTTTCTCCATAGTAAATTGCGTCTTGAAGAATTTAAAGGCCGAAAGAGAACGAGAACTTCCCTCTTTCATTGGGTCGCTTGGCTTCGCTGTTTTTTTCTCCCTAATGCTTAAACTTTTTTCCCGAAGAGGCTTAATATGCTTTGGAAATTTTATTTTTATGGAATATGCTTTGGAAAATTAAATTACCATCCACACTAAGAGTTTTTGCATGGAGATTAGCGCGTCAATCGCTCCCGACGGATGGTGTTCTCCATCATGGCAACATGTCTCAGGTAGCGGAGGTTTCCTGGCGACATTCGCTCTTTTGGACTGCACTAGCTAGGTACGTGTGGGCTTTGGTGGAGGCAGGGATCACAATAAACAACTCGAACCCAGAATTTTCAGCAGACACTACTACAGAATACACCTTTGCTGATTGGTCACTAGTGACGGGCGAGTGGGCGCCCGTCACTGTTACTAACACTAGTGACAGGCGACAATTTGGACCATCAGTGAAGTTATCAACCGGCGGCATATTTTTAGAGGAAAAATTACCACTGACGGGCGCAAAATATGACCCGTCACTGGTGACCTATTACCACTGACGGGTCTAAATCGCACCCGTCAGTGGTTTTCTACACACCAGTGACGGGTGTGAAATTCAGCCCGTCAGTGATTCCTACCGGCCCAAACTACAGCCCAAAGCCCAAACCCAAGTGAGGTATATAAAAACCTAAAACCTAATCCCCCGATCCACTCCCGATCTCCTCTCTGCCGCTCTCTCTCCCGATCCCCGGCCCCTTCGCCTCCGACACCCCGATCCCCCTTCGCCTCCGCCACTCCGGCCCCTCGCCTCTTGCCGCCCCCCGATCCCATCGCCGCCCATCGCCTCTCGCCGCCCACCACATCGCCGCCTGCCCTCCCGCCACCGCAAAGAACCACCACCACCACCGCCGCCTCTTGCCGCCACCTACCTCACCTCCCGCCGCCGGAACCACCACCACCACCGACCTGATGCAGAGGAGGTCGGCGCGGCCGGATTCATGGGGTGAGGAGAGAGACAGCTCGGGAATCTCGGTCTCCTGGGGGCAATTCTCTTGGGGGCTTGGGCTTGCGACGAGAGGAGGCGGCTCGGGATGCCTCACCGGAGATGGGGGCGACGGCGGCGCGGTGGATTGGGCTCGGGAATGGCGAGGGGAGGCGGGGGAGCTGTTCTGGAGAACCTGCGGGTGTTCGGGTAGCTCGAGGGAGAAGAGAAGGGGGAGGGGTGCGTGTGCTCGGAAAGGGGAGGCGAGGTCCGGCGAGCTGGCGTGGTACGCGCGCGGGAGCTCGGGAGATCATCCACGGCGAGGTGGCGGCCGAGCGCGAGAAGAGCAGCAGGAGTTCGGGCTTCGACTCCACGCGCGGCAACGACAACCAGTGGCAGAGGCGATGCACGGCGGCGCCGGCGTCATCCACGGGCATAGCGGGCTAGGGCTAGGGTTGGGTCCTGCAGGGCCCCTATTTTTTTTTGCTTGTTCTGTTTATCTCCACTGACGGGCTCTGCGCCCGTCAGTGGAAGTAAGTGGAAGTAGCTACTTCCACTGACAGAGTCTTACTGACGGGCGCAAAACCCGTCAGTGATTGCAGTTTTGCGCCCGTCAGTGATTGTGTTTACTGAGGTAGTGAGAGGGAACAAGATAAATCCTAATGGAATGGCATACAACTGATAATTGCCCAATCAAGGAGAATAAGTATAATATACTGACTAGTGACAGTACTTTTATGATGTACATATATACTCTCTTCGTTCCATAATGTAAGACTTTAACCAACAATTACTTTATTAATATGTGGTTTATGTGATATAAAATTATATCATTAGATTCGTATTCAAAAATACTTACTTATAATTGTGACTTTATATCATATAAATCCTATATTAATAAAGTAACTAATGGTCAAAATTTTATTTTAACCAATCAAAATATTATGAGACAGGGAGAGTATCTCTTGCTTTTTCTAACAAGAACATGTACCATGCTTCAATCATCAATGACCAGCTGGAATAGCCCAGATATGCCAGGAGCCGGCTGGTTCTTTTCTTTGTTGACCAACTGCCAAAGTTCCCAGTCCAGGACCAGCTTGCAACAAATGACTTCTTTTGTGCCTATGAAATCTGGCACTATCTGATCATTCTGGTGATGCCTGCTCGTTTGTAGGTCTGCTTACTGGCAGTAAGATACGATACATCAGAGCTTCTGCGAACTATATATTAAGTGTAGTTGCAGGTCTATGTACCTCCAAATTAACTTCTTCCTGGGACACACACAGTGACATAACACTGCACACTTGCACAGCCCATATGTTTGGCCCGATGAAACAACTTAGCAGAGGCGTACGTGAACAGCTTGGAGTGTTGAATGCCTCTTACATAGAGCAATACATGCATGTACTCCTACGACTGGGAACTCCGTCCGTGAAACGACGTAGATATAGGAGTATTAGAGCAACTCTAGCAGATCCTTTAAAACCCCTTAGCCTTTAAAAAAACTGCTATTATAAAGAATAGAGGACAAAATTTCACTCTAGCAGATTTCCTAAACCTCCCTCTATCCCTAAAATTTTTAAAGTGCACTGTAAAAACTGGGGTCTAGCCTTTATATTTAGAGGAAGGAGGGAAGATTTTACAGTGCACTGTATATTGGGGATTTTGGGCGCCACGGACATTTCACGCCACGCCCGAGCTCCCGCCGGCGCCCATCTCGCCGCGCCGCCGCCGTTTCCGGCCACCGCCGCCCGCCGGACCGCCGCCATCTCGCAGCCCATCTCGCCACCGCCGCCGCCGTCACGGGCGGACCCGCGCTGCCGCCCCGCGCGCCTCCCGCCCCTTGGATCTGGTCCCGTCGGAGGAGAGACGCCGGCGGGGCCGGGAGGCCAACCGCCGGCCACCGCCGGGCCTTGAGGAGCCGCCGCTGCCCGGAAGCTCGGCCGCCGGAGCTCATCGGGCCGAGGCCGCGCCGGTGCCGAAGCCGCGCCGCCGTGCGCCGAGGCCGCGCCGGGCCGCTTTGGTGCTGGTGAGGTCGGGCCGGGGCGCCGCCGCTGGGGGCGAGGAAGAAGAGGCGCCGGAGGGTGGGGGCGGGGCGACGGAGGGCCTGAGCGGGGCGGCGGCGCGCGGGGCGGGGCGGGGCGACGGAGCGCGTGAACGGGGAGGGACGGAGGGATTTTTTTTGTTTGTTTTTGTTTGTTTTGCAATTATAAAGGCTGAGTTTAGGGATTCTGACTTTGTACACTTCCTCTAGAGTCTTTAAAATTTTTTAGAGAGTCCTTTTTAACAGTTTTAAAGACTCTCTTTTTAGGGAATCTGCTAGAGTTGCTCTTATATTTTTGGTGTCGTGTGAAATATGCCAAAATGGTAGATGGATCAAGTTTTGTAGTGATCAACAGCCAGAAAAAAGAGAGAAGGAAATCGATTGCAAGATAACGTAGCCGATATATATTTATAGTTATCACAGTACATCGAGTACATGTCGTCGATCTATATGCCGTCGCCGTCGCTCTCGTACATAAATTAACCTGCACGTCGCGCGTGTGGTAGCGTGAAATAAAGAATCCACTGTACACGTGTCGCTCCTTCTCAAATTTCTATTCTTGTAGCATAAGCAGCAGCAGCAGTATACTCATATTATGGCGCGGGAGCCGGACCAATCAATTCGTCGAGCACTTCTGCTTGCGCCCTTGGTCAAGCACCACTACGTTAGGCCCGACTAAATTAAGCACTTAATTAGCTTGAGTGTAATCATTGCAAGTGTTTACATGTCCACGAACTGATCCCTTGATCATGTCGTGACATTCCAGCCACGAATGCAGCTAGCTAGCAACCTCACCGTCATCTTTTTTTTCTTTCTTTGTTCTTCTTTTACAAATTGCTAGTAGGCTTCATCTAACTTGGCACTCCTAGTATACAGGAGTATGTTACCAGTTCAAATCTGAACTTACTGCATGCATTTCGCCATCTTCACAGCGGTGTCTGTTGCAACCATAAACATAGAAGAAAATGGCTAAACCCAGAATTGCTTCGCAGTACTACCGATGCGTGTAACAGCACGCTTCTTTTTCCGTGCCACGACCCGCGGAAACCATACCACGGAGAGCAGAGTTGACTACGCGTGCTGCCACACTTTCGCGGCTTAAATGTTGCCGGCCCCACGCTGTCAGCCTCTGCCCCCAGCACCTCTATTTTAAGCATGCAACGCACAAGCCTCCTCGACCGGCTCTGACTTCGCCACCTCCTCCTCCTCCTCCTCCCTTCTCACAATCTCATCATCTCCCCGTCTCCATGGCTACACCGGTGAAGGCAGCAACCGCGAAGCCGCTGTCGCTGGGGAAGGCGGGGAAGCCGACGACGCTGCTCGACGTGCACGAGGTGGAGTGGATTACGCGTGAGCTGGAGCGGCTGCTCGTGAGGGATAGCGGCGGCGCCGGCGCGGTCGACGGGCACCACCGCCACCACCGCCGGAAGAGGGCCAAGGCAGTGAGCCCCGCCCAGGAGCCACACGCCAGGAAGGGAGGCTTCCTGAGCGAGCTCCTCGGGAAGCACGCCGTCTCGATATGCAGCGATGGTACCGTGGCCGGCGGCGGCGCCGCTGGGGCCAGAGGCCGCAGCAGCCGGCGAGGCCACGGCGGCTTCCGGGAGGTGGACAAGGTCTAGAATCGATCTGGAATGTTGATACAGTATACTACTCTATATGGTTGGGAAGTCCAGTTATTTAATCTGTCAATTGCTCTGCATAGTTAGCGGTATATAATAATCTGGAACTGCTAATGTTTCGACTTGGAGCAAATATATACTAGAGAAAGGTTAAGCTTAATTTGGAGGTGTTTGTGTGATTGTACTTCGTCGTGAACTCTTCCTGTCATCCAACATGTAGATATGAATGTGGAAAATGTCTTCCCGACCGTGAACAGTTCGTTGTTTTCTATTGTCGTTGAGTTGCTTGGCTGATCGATACGTACGTGCCGTACTTCACATGCTCGTGTGGAATATAATTTGTACTCCGATGTCGATGTGATCGGAAGTTCGTACTCCACTGGTTCTTAGCGTGTTACTTTTGGTATATGGATCATGCAGAAAGTTCATCTAGGGCGGTGTCTTCCACGTAACTCTGCGGCTAGCCTGATACTGGAGTACTACTCTTTGTTGGTTGGGTGGTGTAAAACGCAATACTTGTGGATCTGCCGCAATTATACATGTGATCGTTCGCATTTTGTGTACCTGAACTGATTGCTTGCAATAACCACTTCCACGAACTGTTCTAAAAAATAAATAAAAAACCACTTCCACGAACTTCCATCGAGGACTTCCCAAGAAGCACGAATATAGCGCTGCAGTTAAGATGCCAATATCTTTTTTGTGTGAATGTTGTTAAGATGCCAATTTTGGTTGTTGTTTGAGGTGCGGATCACAAGAACAGCACACTACCGCAGAACTTGTCTAATCCTTCCAATTCTCTCGTTGTCCGGAATGCTTATCAGAGGGGGCCATAAAAACTGACAGTCACGGAGTGCGCACCACCTTATCATAGTCTTCCTCTTCTCTAGTCTTCGCCGCATTCTTTCCTCCCAAACCTTCGTCGCCGCCTTCTTTTTCCTCCTCCTTCATTGGAACATGCTGCTGGAGACCTCACCGGTGAGTTAGGGTTTAGAGCATCATGGGCAACAGAGCTGGAGGCGGAACCGAAGCTGATCGGTAAGCCAGCCTTCGCCGTTGCACCATTGCGCCGTTGACAATGCCGGCCGCCATCGACGTACACCTTATTAAAGACAAATCACTTAATGTGGCACTAATAGTTGTCAGAGAAAAAGGCGATGGCAACCATCTATGGCCGGAGATAACAACATACAAGATGGAGCATCACCGACGAACGAGAAGTGGAAGGAGAGGAGCGTGTAGAGGCTTGATGTGGAGGCAACCACGATCAAGGAAGGGGAATGGATACCGGTTCTCTAGCTGTTACGGCTTTTTGGGCCGGCAGATTTTAGCTCAGTTTGAAGCGTCAGTACGCTCTGGTCCATTCAGGGATGGCAAATGGACGCTCTGTATTAGTGCAGATACTCGGGGTCCCGTAGATTCACCTATGCATGGGCCCACCTATCAGGCAGCTGTTCTTTATTGGCCCGTTCTGTACAACAGTACAACTCGAATTGTTGTTGAAGGAACGGGACGGAACGGAACGGGAACTCCCAGCCCAATAGCAGCAGTCATATGCCTCACAAGATCCGCTAGCTAATCCAACCCGGCCCAAAGCCGAACGAACCGCATCGAAGAGATGAGGTGTCATTCTCACCCACCCGAAGAGACGAGGTGTAGGAGTAGGCGAAGCTGCGAGAGACAGGGTAGGGAGTAGAGACAAGCGCACGGAAGCGAGAGAGCGATTCCCAACTCCCAAATGGAGTCGGCCGCCTCGTCACCGTCGCCGGAGCAGCCGCTGCTCCGGCCGCCGGCTTCCCGCGCCGTCGCGGGGTCTGGGAGCCAGGCATCTCCTCCTCCCGCGACTGCGAGGCCGAGCCGCCTCGCGGTCCTCATCGGGCGCGCGGCGGGTCGGCGCGGGCCGTCGATGCTGGTGCGCGAGACGGCGGCGCTGCAGCTGGAGAGGAGGCGCGCCGACTGGGCCCACTCCCGCCCCGTCGTCGCGCTCGACATCGCCTGGAACATCGCCTTCGCCGCCGCCGCCGCGGCGGTGCTCGCGGCCTCCATCGCGGAGAGCCCAGTCAAGCCGCTCCGCCTTTGGCTCGTCGGGTACGCCTTGCAGTGCGTCGTGCACGTCTCCCTCGTCTGCTCAGGCTCCCGCCGCGGCCCCGCCCGCGCTCGTGGCTCCGACATCGAGTCCGACGCCGGGGTGAATAGCTCAGACACCGAGGATGACGAGGAGGAGGAGACGGACGAACAGAGGAGCAGGTAAGGCGAAAAAGAAAATCCCCAACTTCCCTCGGGTTTTGGTGTGTGCTGGAAGTGTGATTAGGGTTTGTGGCTTTGTGCTATGTGCTTAACTGTATATCACGCTTGTGTCTGTGCGTGTTGATTCACTAACATTTTTTTGACGATTTGGGTTGCTTGTACAGCTCCGCGAACCGCTGCGAGTCGGTGAACACGATGGTGTCATTCCTTTGGTGGATCATTGGGTTCTACTGGGTGGTCTCTGGTGGCAGCGTGCTCGAGCTCGGTGCCCCAAGGCTGTATTGGTACCGTGGCCCTAAACCTGTACCTTTTGCGCAGTACATTTTATAGTGGGAATTCGAATGCTTACTTGAGGTAACTAGTTTGCAACTTTGCAATTGCATGTTGATAACCAAGGCTAGTGCAATATGCCATAACTGGAATTTTGTAACATGCAAACTAGAATGCAAGATAGCAGTAAAATGAATCCTATTTTGTGGAGAGAAAAAGAGCAGTCTACAATAAATCCAGAGCAAACACGCCAAGACACTAATTGATTAAGGCGGTATATTGGCATATGATAGGAATATGAACATTATATGTTCTGAAATCTGTTATCCACGTAATGATTTAAAGCTGTTACCTTTTCCTACCAGTCGCTTCATGAAACAGATATGTATAGCTATATTATTCAAAACTAATTAGTGAGGGCTATTCTACCTGTTATGCCTAACAGAGTTACCTGGTTTGGAATTGTGCAGGTTAACTGTAGTTTTTCTAGCGTTTGATGTCTTCTTCGCTGTGTTTTGCATTGCTGTGGCCTGCTTCATTGGGATTGCTCTGTGCTGCTGCTTGCCTTGTGTCGTTGCAATTCTGTATGCTCTGGTTGGCCAGGTTAATGCAGTTCTGCATTCTAGAAAGTATCTGCTTCTGTACCCCACACACTATTACTACTTATTGCTCATTCGCTTTTCTCTCAAATGCTTAGGAGGGTGCATCAGATGCAGATATTGGCATTCTTCCCAGATATAAATATTCTGATACCAGTGAGAATGGACAAAAAGGAACAGATGAGGGGGTCATGATCCCTATCCTGAATAATAGTGGAACATCAACAAGTGAACGAATTCTCCTTCGTGAGGATGCTGTAAGGATAAGGATTTTGTGTTGCGCTTATTAATTTTCTTGTTAAAGTTTCTCTGTTTCCATATGAAATTATTTATATTTTGTTTTGATCTTCCTATATCTATTAGGGCATGTTCCATAGAAATGAACATAAAGTTTACTGATCCCCTACACTGCAGAGAACTTTATAAGGCATGCCAGTTCAAAAATTCAGACAATCTATTCTCCGAAATCAAACAATGCCGTGAACTAATGATACAACTCGAGCATGTGTGTCCAGTTTTATCTAGTCTCCTATGCTTTGCTGACAGCTTCTTTGTTCTATCAGGAATGCTGTATATGTCTCTCATCATACGAAGATGGAGTGGAGCTATCTGCTCTCCCTTGCAACCATCACTTCCATTCAACATGTATTACCAAATGGCTACGCATGCATGCAACCTGTCCACTTTGCAAGTACAACATTCTTAAAGGCAATGAAAACTCATGAAGGATTTCTACTGACATAACTTCCATACCCAAAGCCTATATGCATGGGCATCCTACTTGTAGAGCAAGCAGCAAGTGAAGCTTTCTGGTTCCCGTCTGTTTGTAAGCTGATGACACCAATATAAGAGATTTTTGTTCTACGAGAGGATTGGTTGTGTTTTCCTTTTTAGGATGTGGTGATAACATGTACATTAATGAACCATAACTTGCAGTTTGCCTTGCTAATATCGTTTGTAAAGATCCTTTTGAGTTGTGTTGCTTTCTGTATAGGAACAGATCGAAATTGATGAAAGGCTTGGTTATATATTCAATCGTTGGCACATCAATCTTCGTACAATTCAATTATTACAAATCCGATGATCACAAAATCGACTTACTTCAGAAAAATCCAGACTTGTGAGTCAGATGCTTTTGGTGATGGAAATCGGAAAAGATTGACTTTGGAAAGGATCGTAAGAATAATCATGTTACATATTAAAAAACACAATATGATGATGGAAATTGTGGGGAGATTGATCCCGACTTGTGAGTCAGATACTTTTGGTGGAGAAGTGGAATGTCAGACCGTCTACTGCCAGTTTACTACTATCGCCAATATTTACACCAGTAATTATTTGGTGAAGCTGCTATATTTTAACCTTGCGAACAACGTTACAGGTGGTGTGCGGTTTATGTATATGATTTGTCATTTTCAGAGTGATGCAGCTGACGCTGCTCCTAGGTTAATAACATTCTTACCTCATCATGAAAATGCGCATCAACTTTCCATGGGAATTAATTTCTTGTTTGTGGACAAAATCGATCTACAGTAAACATGCCAATTTACAAGCAAGCAATGTACAGCACTGCTGCACACAAAATTGCTAGCGGAATTTCACCTACATTCTGAATTATAAAGTTACACCATTCTCGGTGAATTAAGAGAACACCCCCCTGCCCCCTAACAACTACAGGAAAACGATACAGGTTTTCCTTGTTACACACAATTGGAATTTGTGAGGGTTCTGAGAGGCCTCATGGAGCGCATGATGCGCTTAAATATCGTTCTTGGGTAAATTGGAAGGAACACCCTCAATCTCACCACCAGGTCATTGTAAGTCAGTGGTAAACAACACAACAAAGCTATGGTAAACAACACCACGAAGCTACTAGTCCTTTGTTTACAGGCACCACAGTATCTGCATCTAAGATGTGTATGAGTGTATCCACAATGAAGACAAAAGGTGTTACCACATATTCGAACTCCAGTGAGCAACGAGACATTTTCTTTCTTCAGATAAAGTAGTCATCTCCATATACCTTCGAAAATGCATCATGCACATATAAATTCCTCTCTTGGATCATTGTGCAAACATTTTCAGCGTCCCGCCATTGTCTACACTTGACATACATATGAACAAGTGAAGTTTGCAGTACCACATTCATTTCAGAGCCTATCCTAATGAGATGAGCATGTATCTGCCTTCCATAGTGCAAAAACCCCCCATACCGGCAAAGGCTTAAAAGCCCAGCCAAAGTGTATTCATCAGGCCTAATGCACGCCAGCTCCATCTGACGGTAAATGTTTATTGTGGCAACTGGTTGTCCATCCCCTACATAACCTGAGAGCAGAGCATTCCAGGATATCAGGTCCCTGTCATTCATCCTGAGGAACAATAACCGGGCAACTTCAATGCACCCACATTTTGCATACATGTCGATAAGCTCAGTTTCCAAAACTACATTCATCTTGGGTATGACCTTGATGGCATGGGCATGAATTTGCCTTCCATACTCTGTATACCTTGTATTGCCACAAAGCTTAAGAAGGTTCACAAAGGTATGCTGGTTAGGTTTTATATTTGCAGACTCCATGCATCGGAAAATGTTGAGTGCCAAACCAACCTGTCCATTTTCAACGTACCCAGACAAGAGGGCATCCCATGATACATAATTCCTCTCATGCATCCTGTTAAATACCAATCGAGCAAGTTCCATCAAGCCGCATTTACCATACATGTCAACAAGTGCGCTGCCCTGGATAGGATCAGTATCCAATGCTCTTCTAATCAAACAACCATGGAATGCACGGCCACTGTCAATGTCAGCCAAATGGGCACAAGCTGCGACTCCACTGCCAAGGGTGAAACGGTCAACAGTGAAACCAGCATCCTGCATTTGGACAACCATGTCAAGCGCCTCTTCACAAAGACCAAGACGGACATAACTTGAGATGATCGTATTCCAAGTCACTTGATCCCTGCCTACCATCGTCTCAAAAACTATCTTGCAACTGTCCATGTCACCACACTTCCCATACATGTCGATGAGGCAGTTCCACACAGTGGTATTCATTTCAAATCCGAGGACAACTGCTAGCGCATGCAGCTGCTTCCCACGAACCAGGCACGACAATGCACTGCATGCCTGAATAGCCATTACAAGAAGTGACTCAATTGGAAGCACCCCAGCACGCTGCATTGCAGAGAAAGCGTCCCAGGCTTCGTCCCACCGACAAGAACGGACATAGCCACCAATGATCACGCTCCAAGAAACCATATTGGCCTCGTCTATCTCCCCGAATGCCGTCCCCGCATCATCCATCAATCCAGAGTCAACGTATGCGTCGACCAATGCAGTGCCCACGACGACATGCTGGCACAACGCACACTTGATGACCAATACATGCACGGCCCGGAGCATCCTGCTGTCCTGCAGGCGCGCGCAAGCCTTGAGAACGCTCGGGAGCATGAACTTGCTAATCGGGACTCCTTCCCTCTGCATCCTGCAGAAGAGCTCGACGACCTCCGCGTGCCTGCCGGCATGAGCCAGCGCCACGATTTCCGAGCTCGCGCTCTTCTCGCCGCTCCTGGGCGCTTCCCGGGGCAGGCCACGTTCGCTTGCGCCCTTGCCGCTCGTCTCGGGCATTCTGTCGAACATGCTGCGCGGGTTTACTGGACCGGGGATTGGGGGGGTTCTTGGAGCGGGTGGCACGATGAGCTGTTCCTGCAAGGTGACCGCAGAGACGTCGACGCACCGGAGGAAATGGCGGCGGCGACGGCGGCTGCGGCAGGGGCCCCATTTGAGGTGGGTAGGTCGGGGGTTGGAGTTGGAGGGAGGGAGAGGGAGCGGCTGAGGATAAGGGTGCAGCAGGCAAGAGTCCATTTGTCTGGTGTTCCGCTCAAAGGAGCTCTCCAGGAATACTAGTATACTACTACTCTACTTACTAGTGCTAGCTAATGACGACGGCAGCAAAGCCACCACGTCAGCAAGAGCAATTTGGCAACACATATTTTTTTGGGTGTCATAACAGCAAAAATATTGTAAGGGAACTGGGAAAAAAATATTACTCTTAACTTAAAATTGCTAAATTCATTATTTTGTCCATATAAGTTTTTTTAGATATTGGTATAGTCTTCAAGGTGACACGTTGTCTCGTATAAAAATAATTAAATATTATGAAAGTGTATTTCATGATGAATCTAGTAACGTCATTTTGATCCTCTCAATACTAGTAATTCTTTATCTATAGATGATCAAACATAAAAATGTTTGACTGTCATATATTTAAAAGGACATATATTGTGACTCAAAGCGAGTACAGTTCAAACCAGGATTACTAGCATTGCGAACATCACATCAGGATTTCAGTGGCAAAATGCGGTGATCAGTAGAAGGATAACATTGTCACCGTGCTGGCAAAATGCAGTAGACGCAGGCTTCTCATTCCCAAGTATTATACATTAGCAAGAGTACAAGTATCCAAGTATACAAACCATCAAGATGGTGCAGAGAAAGGACTGCTTGCGGTACCTCACAGCAGACCTAAAACAGCCGAGCAAATATATACAAGGGCTTCCAATTACCTGTTCTCAATGTTACATGCAGCTACAGCAGGATTTGTCACTCACTACAGGGCATAGATTTTCTTCTCGTGTTCTTCGACAGCTTCCAGGTCTGACAGCCCTTCATGGATGGACCAGGAGGAGGACTTGCTGCCACTTGCCCTCTTGATGCGCCGCTGTCTGTCTTCACCAAACTTGAATCGCGGGCGCAGCAACAGATAGGCAAGGAACAAAAGAGTCCCGATCATGATCGGCCCTCCGACGGCTGATATGGTGAAAGCCATCCAGGCATGCTGTGGGCCAACTACAACATAGGCCAATGAGATGAACGCGGCACATGTACTAAGGCATGCTGACCACATTAGCTTATTTACAATCTTGATAACCTGCTTCTGAGCACCGGTTTCCCAGGCAACCAGGGTGATCTGGACTACAACCACCGCAAGGGAAATGAAAAGGGCGATGGCGTTCAGAAGACAGAAAACACGGAATCCAGTAAGCTTGGATATGTGGGCCTCACCGATTTCTCCCCCATCTTTTCTATCCTGGTAGTATTGACCGGGCAAATTGAATATGGAAACAAATGCAATGGACGCAATCAGGGTTGCTACCAAAGTAACTGAGTTGATGGTGTTCTGAACCGCTTCTCTGTGTAGTTTCTGCAGTTCTTTGGCAATCCCTGTCACTCTTTTATTTGTCTTGGCGTTCTCATTGAGCTGTGCTTGAATATTGTGCTTGATATCACTCACAGTTCTCCTTAGCTCGAATGCTTCATCAGTTTTCCCACATTTCTGGCATTCTTTGCACCAGCCTCTGACAGCCACTCTATAATTTCCATTTTAGACTCACCATAGGGTACTTTCTCAGCTAAATCCATAGCTGTTTCATTTTGGTTATTGATAGCATTGACTTCAAGTGACTCATTATAGCTAAGCAGAAGTTGCACCATCTAAAAAGAAATGACAGAGAGAAGTATAAAGTCGATAAGTCATGTAAAGCATGCTGGGACGTAGCACCAAAAAAATTCCATCAATTAACAGGAAAATAGTATCTTTGTTTTGAATTCACATAAGATTTAAGATACACTCCGCAGCTTTTATCAGAAAACTGCTCTGTCAAGCCACTTTGCTATTTATTTTGGCAGCTATTGATTTAGGGTACCAGTACTAACTAACTATAGAACAATTAGACAAACTACAGTGGACTTGTAACTGCCCTGAGTGGCTTCCAATTTCATAGAGACTACCATTGGATATACTGTAGAAGGATAATGCATGTCTCAATGTTCGCTCTATCCTTAGTCCAGATGATGTACAAAGGTGCAACTTAGATGCACTGGAAAATAGAGTATTCACTGGTGGAAGACAGTTATCAACGACAAGCGTGTCTTTATAGTGCTTTCATATAAGATGGGCACACATTATTTAACATATTTTGTACACTCCTAGATACTCTTATCACCAAGCAACAACTAAAATGGCTTACCCAAAGCATATGTATGCTACTTTGAGAAAGTCTCATTAGTTTCTCAGATTAACCATCCTACCAACTTGAGTGTATTCCCAAGGCCCCAACCCCTGTGTTATTATCTCAGAATATGATCTGTACATTTGGGAAAGTCTGGTCTAATAGAGTCACAGTAGTACGATAACCTCAAACATACTATATGGCCACCTTCCCTGACATCCTAATGCTTTACAAGTATTCTTCTCCTAGTGCCTATGACTAATTATTTAGTGCGCATCAATCAATACCAGTCTCAGGCCAAATATCAACAATCATCATATATAACTGCAGAAATTTTGAGGCCAGCAGCCTAGTACTCTCACAAGCTCTATCTACAAGAATAGTAGTTGCAACTGCAGAGTATATCTAAAAATCAAATATTTCACTATACATATTCCAAGCAAGGTATACTTAACTAAAAACACCAAACAAATGGGAGAAGATATTTCTGCAGGATTTTAGCAAGAACTATACCTGGGGCCTCCATTTTCGGGTAGATATGTGTAAAGCTGTGTTTCCCTTCTTGTCACGCACGTTGAGGATTGAAACATCAGCCATCAGCAATTCTTCCACCACATCTGTGTTTTTACCCTTCACAGCCATGTGAAGGGCGGTTTGTCCCTTCCTATCTCTGATTGGAACAATCCCCGGATCCCTCTCTATGAGTGCTTTGACAATGCGATGGTACCCAATTCTTGCAGCAGTATGTAGTGATGTCTTCCCATTTTTTCGCACAATCCGTATGCAGCTATCGTCAGTGTCCAATATGGCATTGACCACATCCAAGTGATCTTTTACGGCAGCAGAGTAAAGTGGACTAGTGTTGGAAGAGTCACACACTGAGCAAAGCTCAGGCCAACGCCCCAAAAACTCCTTCACAACCTCTGTTAGGAAAGCAATAGATCAGTCTACTTTCCATGATAAAAGACCAGAACATTCCTCATTAAACAGCAGCAGCAGCAGCAACTTAGACAAAATTGAAGTTGAAGCAATACAGTTTAATCAACTTGGTGCAGTAACTGCACCATAACCGTATAACGGACAACCAAACGTACATATATAGAGGCAGTTCATGCTAAAACTGAAAATTCTTAGGAATCTTAGCCAAACCAAACACATTAAGGTTGCCAATTTCCCTGTGATTACTACCAATAACCACTATTATTGCCACTGCAACAACCACAACCCTTGTGAATTCACATACCCTACTATAACAAAGTGTGTAAGCTTCTTGGCTTCTCAGCGATTCCAGTGTCATTTCCATCTTCTTTCCGTGATGCGTGTCCCTGCTACACATGTGTGTTCCGTCCGTCTGTTTTGTTGCCTGTGTGGGAGGTGTGTTTTCTTGCGTTGCGTGTGTGACGCGTGTCCTTGCTCCATGCCTGTGTTTACCTGATTTTTTATCTTTCCGTGTTCCCGTTTTCCTTTTTCTCTTCGTGGTAACCGGCTGTTGGTTATTTCTCTTGCATGGTTGACTGGATGTGCTTTGTGTCTTCTTCTCTTTGGCTGGTTGTTGTTGGTTCGTAGGGTGTGGTCTTTTTAGTCGGTGTTTACGGTAGTTCTGTCGGTTTTCCTCTCTTTCTTCAGTGCCTTTTTCAGCTTTCTTCTTGCTTGCTCTTCCTAGGTTCCATCGGAGCTGCTGAGCGCTGGCCCAGCTGCTGGCCGGCAAGCTGCCATCGTGCTACCACTAAAGCCTGCTCAACGCCGACCACTGCTACGGCCCGTTTGACCTGGTGTCCAACATTATCGCCAACACCGTTTGATACAACGTCGCCTTCCCGCCGCGAATCCCGGAGGCTAACGAGCTCGAAATGGCCAGCACCCTGAGCCTAATGCGGATCGAGGCCCGGTCCTTCTACGGGCTCCACTCTTTCCGTCATGATTTTATTGCCATCAAGTCTTACGACAGCAGTCAGGGGCGCTGCAGCAGCCTGCCCGATGCGCCTGCCCTCGACTACCCGAGCCACCGCAACATGCGTCGTCACCCATGGTCAGGGGCTCTATCCCTCCCTCCCTTTTTTTCTCTCCCCCTACTTCTCACTCACCCTCTTCTCTCTCTCTCTCCCTCTCCGTGTGGTTCATCTTGATATGACAGGGGAGGCCGGCTTCACCGAGGGAGAGGACGGTGCAGCAGCTGGAGCCCAAAGACTCTGATTGGGGGGGTGTGGGGGCTAGGTGACGGCAATGTGATGAGGACATCCGTTCTACCGATATGACCACACCTACTGCACCACCACTAGAGACACGACTGCCTATTACGAAATACTACACAGGGTGAGCACGTTGAAAACTTAACCATTAGGTAACTTCATTTCTAGGAAACATTCTAACTCTTTTATGGACTCTGTGATACTGCCTCATGCGTGTGATGATTTGCTTCTACTCAGGAACCAAGGCATAGAAAATGGCGCGAGGATGGAATGCACCAAGTCTACAAAATACCTCCACGCCACGCCCTCTTGGCCGAAGCCGCTGCAACACGAGAGAAGAAAACCATGTACACGAGATGAAGATGGTGCTGCATGTGCACCTTAATTAAGGTTTAAACAGGCTTAGGCCCATGTATCCTCACAAGGCAACCAACAAGAGCCTCCCTAGGTCAATGCATAACCCCAAGGAGATGGCACCCCCTGGCTCCTCGCATTGTCTATTTAAGTGTGTCCCACCCTCAACGAGTTTGGTGGGTTTTGTTTAGCAATAGTTTTCCACCGTGAAACTTCTTTGTGTAATCACTTGCGTCATCTAGACCAACCCAGCTACTGTCTTTTCGAGACCGCAACTTCGTCAATAAAAGATTCATCTTCCATCTGCAATATGTGATTTCCTTACCGTTTTCTTGCTCGTTTCTCGATCACTTGCAGGAAACGACCTTGGTGGTTAGGTCGGCTACGCTTGGCGTGGTTGATAACGATTCAGAGATTGGTTCAGCGTTCGTCGGTTGTGTACGCAGTCGGTAGCCAAAACACGAGTCAAGATCCACCAAATCGACATATCATTCTCATCAAAAGATGGGACCTACCAAGACCACATCACAATGGCTCAAGGCGTCGGGTCGACGGCTCAAGCGAAACCTAGCTCCAACACCGGCTACGGCGTGACCACTCTGATGGACATCGCATAGTGCCCCTCCAAAGGCCGCCTTGTCTCCCATGCCCCTCTCAAGCTGCCGTGCTAGCCCTCTTAGCCGGTCGAGCGATCCTCTCGCTCATCCGCTGCCCCCTCCATCGGCTAGGGGCAGGGATCCCGAGAGCAAAGAGAGAGGGGAGGGGTGGCGTTCAAGGTGGAGCTAGGCCGCCACAGCTTTCGTGGCTGCAGCGATCCGGCGGCCTAAACATTCCAACGAAGGCAGTGCAGGAGGACGGATACGACGCCCGCAGTGGTGGTGTGGAGCTGATCATCAGGGTGCCCCTCATCCATCTAGCCACAACACCTAAGATGGAAGAGGGCAGGGGCGGCGGTCGACATCGTGTGGCGTCTGGCGTTAGCTGCTCAAGGTCCCCTCTGGTCGCCTCATCCCCTCCTCCAGCTGTAGTTCGTTGGGAGTAGGCCGTCGTCGAGGCGAGGCAACCGGGGAGAGGTAGAAGAGGCGGGCGGTGTTGTGCTCGATCCACCTCGACATGGTGGTCGCCAGCGTCGGGGGAAAGTCAACGAGGCTGCAATGCTTCCACCAGTTCCACCTCGGTATGAGGCCATGGATTGATTGATCTATTGATTGTCTTCTTCCTCGATCCCCTCTTCCTTCTCTAATCCCCTTGCTTGTCTTCTATTCCAAGTTTTTTCCTGTCAATCTCCACAGTTGGCTCATTTTAATTTGCTCAGTGTTTCATTCGGTGCACATTTGTTTTCTGGTTTTAGTTTGCTAAAATACTACTTAATGTGATGAAGTGATGCTATTAGTGATCATCTATGATAGCACCGGAAGCCGCTGCAGCTTCAGGCATGCGACCAAGGTATTCACTAATATATTTTTTCATGTAGCATATTGACCTTCAGACACTTGCTGGATGGTTCGGAAATTTCCTCTGATTAAGTATTTGTCAAAAAGTGCAGTCTAATTTCCTCTGATTAAGTATATGTCAATATTTTGAGATTTTTGTTAACATATATTTCTAGTTGGCTAAAAAATAGGGAATTGCTAACGAGTACTCGAGTGTTTTTTCACTTTGGGTGTACTCAAACTTTCATCCATGTAATTTTCCTATTATAAGGTGCAGAATATTTTGTTCAAAGAAAAATATATTTGCTGACACACATTTCATATTTCTATCATAATGTGTTTGTTGACACTTGACCATGTAGGACATAATGTAATTTTCTATTTGGTTGTATATTAGAATGTAGAATAAAAATCATTTGGAATGTGTTTGTTCTATCTTATTGTTTGATGTTATCTCTCTTTTTCAAGCTACCTGGGCATCATGCATAGCCCTTTGCATGGTCTCAGGTGAACTCAAGCCAATTTTTGCTAAGTTCCCAATTAACCTAGTGGGATATTTTGATGCTTGCATGGTAGATATGATTCTGGTTCCAGTTGGCCTATATAAGCCGGCCCTTGGAGTAGTTTAGATGATTAATCTTATTTTTTTTATACATTCAGAAACCTGCTGGTTTTTTTTTCTTTCCCTAATTAAGTATTTGTGAAAACTGCAGTGTAATGTTACACTTGAGTACCTTGGCAAGCAAGGATATCTGCAAAGAAAAGAATGTTAATTGAGATAGGTCCCATAGTCCTAACATAATGTGGTTCTTGGCATTTGGGCATTGTAAAATAAAAATATTCTACTCATATTTATGTATTACATGATAGCATAGAAGACCTACAAAAGTTGTCTATTCTATCTTATTGTTTAATTCAATCTTTCTTTTCCCAGCTACTTGGGAATCATGTAGAGCTTTTTGTGTGGTCTTATGTGAGATTAAGCTAATTTAGGTTGATTGTTCTATGTTTAGGGTGGAATTAGCCATCTACTATATTGTGAAAAAATTTAACTAAACGGTGGCAGATAGTTGATTAAGCCGCAACTGATGGCATGTTGTAGAGGACCATCAAATGCTATAATTGGTTCTCCCCATTCTATCACTTAGTTTGAACTTCATTTCCTTTTGCCGCTGAATTCTCTGGCTGATATGTGGGCCCAAACCCTTTGGCTGGTCCAGCATATCTTAGCACTACTACATAAGGTCAAAAATTTCGACATGTTGAGTAAAACCTCTGAATCCTAGCTCCACTTTCCACAATGTGGCTAAAACGAGTCTAGCTCCACTTTCCATAATGTGGCTAAAATGAGTAAGTAATTTCTGTTTGATCTTTTAACCTTGAGAAAATTTATTTATTTGTCTTCAACAGTTCTCTTAGTAGAACAGCAGTACCCTCTGGCCATAACATCTGCCTTTTACTTCATGGATTCACACGCTCATGCATTGCATACGATTCTATGTATTGCTGTACCAGTGTACAATTATCGGGAGTCTCTTGGGAGGAAGTAGCATGTTTGTAGGACTCTCAGCTTGTGAATCTCTTCAGTTTCAAATTTAACTGGCCAGAGATCCAAATTGGTTTTTTTGCATCTGCTACTACAACCTGCCATGTATATGATGTTGGAGCTCAACATCAACATGTTGCTGGTGGCGCCGTGGAGAGAAAAAATGGTAGATGACCTTTTCTTTTCTTGCTTATGTACTGTTATCAGCTTTATCTTATAATTTAGGATCATGACAACAATTTGTTTTCCTTTTTGAGTATATACTTGCAAGAAGATGGAAGAGGTTGGTTCCTATTTGCAAAATGTCATGTTACTGTGAGGTAAAAAGAGCAAGAAAAAAAAACAAGGACTGCTACAAAAACAAAAACAAAAAAAGCAAGACGATGTGCTACACAGGCGCGCGGCGGCTCCTAGTATCCTGGCATAGTCGCATACATATAGGTATAGCCCAATGCCCCGATCAATCGGACTGCAGGGTCCAAAACACCAAACAACTCAAAAGCAACCCTGGATCAACTCAATCTGCTAAGGGAACATCAGGTAGTTCCAAAAACACAGCGGAATCGAGTGAAAGGAAGAGCTCAGCTCACCGGTGTGCCCTTGCTTGGCGGCGACGTGGAAGGCGTCGAGGTCGAGGCGGGAGCGGAGGGAGGCGGCCTCGAGGTCGTAGAGCGGGAGGAGGATGCGGACGATCTCGTCGGCGCCGGCCTCCGCCGCGACGTAGAGCGCGGACTCGCTCGCGTCCGTCTGCGCGGCGGCGAGCGCGGCGGTGGAGCCGGACGCCTCGGCGTCGGCCAGGAGGCCGCGGACGGCGGCCGCGTCGGCGGATCGGACGGCGGCGAAGAGCGCCTGGTGGGAGAGCGGCGGCAGATCCATCGGCTGCCGTGTGCCGTGCGGCCGTGGGGAGCAGGAGCAACGTGGCGTGGATGGGTCGGGACGGGGGAGGGGGGGACGGGAGGTGCCCGCCGTTGCAGTCACTGCAGTACATGATTGGTGCGGGTGGACTCGGTGGCTTAAGCTGCTTTTTTTTTCTTCTTGTTGCTGGTCTTTCTTTCTTTTTTTCTCTGTGGGAGAAAGCGAAAAGGCCAACGAGCGAGCCTTTTGGGCCAAAAGCCCGCCGCGCATCGCGTCCCCCGCTTGTGCTAGTTGGATTCGTGTCTGATTTCCTTAACGATTGTTAATTCTCGGAAGAACAAACGTGCACTCGTTATTATTTTTTCTTTCGTTCTATTATGCAGCTTGTGTGAAATATCAAGATTGAAAAACATATTGGGAATCTGAATTGAAAAAGTAACGCTAACTCATGCTGACATGTTTAAACAGAATATGGTTGGTCATGAGTTAACTGAACATGCTGGAGTAGCTTATCTGACTGCCTGTTGGTTCGGTGAGTATCCTAACTTTCTCGCACGAGTGCAGACTGCAACTCTCCTATTTGTAATTAATTAATGAAATCCCTCTGTCACCGTTGAAAAGTAATGACAATATCTCCGCCTGACATGAACGTGCATCAGCTAAAACTTCATTCGTGGAGGCATGGTCTGGCTGTGCACGTACTTGCGGGCACGTGGTGGTGCAGATGGGCCTTGTTGAACTACAGCTGAGACCCAAGCTGAGCAGCCCTAGCCAGCCTCCACGACCACGTCCCAGCCCGTAGACGGGGCGCCTCCCTCAATCCCTCTTCCAGGACCTCCAGGTCATGAGCCCACGCGAGTGATGAGCCACCTCCCACCCAGCGTCACCAACTGCAGTGCCGCGCCATCCCTCCCACGGCCCAACCGAGTGACTCTCAGGACCAGTTCTTTTGGCAGATTCTCCCAGAATCTGTCCCCTCCTCAGCTTCCCCCAGAATCTGTCCCTCTAAAATTTTTCACAATCTGAACTAGCTGGGGAGGAGACAGATTCTGGGAGAATCTGCCAAAAGAACTGGCCCTCATACCCCCAACCACGCGTTCGCCGGCGGCAGTGCCGCTGCCGCATGTCGATACAGCCCGGTGCTCATCGCAGGCGGCAAACCCATCTGCCCATACCGCCTCCACACGGCGTGGCCCTGCGCCCCGTGCGGTCGCGAGCCTCACGGCGGAGACCGGCAGCCAGAAGCTCACGCCACAATTCGACCAAACGCTCGCCTCTCAGAAATCTTCCGTCTCACAAGCGCGCGCACGTCGGAAGCAACACGTATATTTTTCAAGGACGCGACTCGAGGATGACCGTCCTCCTAGTCTTAACCGATGACCGCCCTCTTCTTCCTCCGTCTCTGCGGCTCTTCCACCATCTCAACCGGCTCTAGCTCGTCGAGGGCAAGTCAGAGCACCGACGTCCTAATTAGGTTATCCCTCTAAGCCCACAAACGTGGGTGTTACCCGTGGTTAGACTCCGGATGTTTGTCGTCGTGGGTCGCCGTCACCGGTGAGCCCACTGGCGGAGCCAGCATCCCTCCAACTCGGCACTTATCCGGGCTCCGAGGCCGGCCAACACTCTGTCTTCGGGAAGTCTCGTTGCAAATATAAAGAAAAAAATCATAGTTATATGCTTGTTTGCCCAGGTTTCAACTAATTTATAGCTCCGTTATAGGTGAGCCTCTCTTCTCCCCATCTTTTTTCTCTCATCTCCTTCTTCCTTTCCTCTATCTTTTCCTTACTCCTCCTCATCCCTTTCTTTCTTTTCCCCTATCTTCTTCTTCCTTCTCATCTTCGCGGCATCCGACGGTTGCCAACTGGGTCATCGTGTAAGACCAGCGAGCGACCGGCCGGGAGATAGATTTTTCGTTCTTTTATTGGAACCTTGAACATAAGTTGCATGCCTCTATGTGCAGTTTCCAAAGCGAGATGAAATGCTTGTGCTGAGTTTAGCCTGCGAATTTGATAGCCTCCCCTGCCTTGAAGGGTCGCAAATCGCAAATCCAAATATTCCTGTCACCTCAAGGCTGGTACCAGGAAGTACTAAGATTCTCGAGGGCTTGCAACTTGCAAATCCAAAGATTATTCCAAAGAAAGAAACCTCGTTTTCTCGAAAAAACGCAGGAGGAAACCATGACACTTTAAAATGACAGCAGGGAAATTCGGTTCAAGAGTACAAGTCACGTCAAGCATGGTACTCGCGTCAGCATAGCGATCTGCCAACGTATGTATTACCAACGCTAATTAACAAAGGTACATTCCCAGCTGCAATCTTTTGCACGCACAGAAAAAAAAATCTTGCAGTTCAGCAGTCCCCACTTGAACCTGACTTCCAAACTGCAAAGATCGACGACTTGAGGAGTTATGACTTTGCCGAAAGCGAAACGTACAACCGTACAAGAGATATTTAACAATCAAGATTCAAGAGTGCAAGAACCTTCTACTGTTCTACTCTCCCAAGCTGCAACCACTGATCCATGTTTTGATCGCCAGGTCCAGCGGCGTCGACGACGCGTATCTCCGTCGATCACTGCGGGAGACGGCGACGCCCGCAAGAAATCGGATAGAGGTCTACTGGTTCAGCGAAAGCGATCGGAAAATTTGGAATCTGCGTGTGCAGCTGTTTGCGTTACTCCTTGGATCTTCTCCCCTTCCCTGGAACACCGCGACAAGAAAAAGCTGCGAAAGGAACGTCGACCTTGCTGTCTCAGGAGGTTGAAATTTGATGCTAACTATATGTGGGCACGCAGGGCTGAACGCTCTTCGGTAGTTTCAGACTGGATGTTGGCTTATTAGCTAGTCAGGTCAATTTCAGACTAGAACGCGTTGTTGTGGCGATAACGCTGATGAAAATAACTGAAACCTCAATGTCTCAGAACATGTTTAGTCGTTGACTCCAAGGTACTATTAGTGAGGTTAATTAGCAATGAAAAAATACACATGTGTAGATGATAATATCAAGAAGGATTAAAGTAATGCAGAACAAACGGCATCTCAAGATAACAATATTAAGAAGGATCGAGGTAGGAAATGCAGATCGTCTGTTACGCGAGACAGATGGTACTATGCTCAAATCCTCGGACAGCAGCGCCTGAGGCAATATATCCTGTCTCCAAAAAAATTCCCTACATACCAAGCTTGAAAATTGCCAGATTGATTTCGAATCACCAAGTCAATCCCCAGTGCCGGTGAAGCTATACAACGTCACAAGTATATGGCAAACTAGGAGATTTCCATTTCTGAACCAGTCTCATGAAAGTCAACTCTACTCTGATGAGACATGGAGCTTTTTAGCTTCAAAGATGATTTTCAAATTCAGTGTTGGATGGACATTTGGCTGGGTAATTCACCTCCTACACACTATGTGTGACTGTTTTGACATTGTTTGCAACAAACATGCTATTGTCGCACAAGTTTTGAGTAGACGTAGAATCGTTGGATAGACCTTTTGCACCTTTTTAAGCTCACAAATCGGGTGGCTCAGGTGACCCTGGCTCTTGAGAGGGATAGATTCATTTAGAATTTACACCAAAATGGAGATTTTTTCTGTTAAGTCCTTCTATATTGAATATGTGCATCAAGATGTACCAATTATTAATAAACAGTTTTGGAAGTTTAAAATACCTTTAAAGATAAAGATTTTCTTACGGTATATACATAGAGAAGTAATTATCACTAAGGATAATCTAAATAAAAGGAACTGGACGAGTGATCCAAATTGTTTTTTTTTATCATGATAAAACAATCAGAAAAACAAATGT
The DNA here is from genome assembly GCA_019208055.1 of Stipa capillata. Taxonomy (NCBI): domain Eukaryota; kingdom Viridiplantae; phylum Streptophyta; class Magnoliopsida; order Poales; family Poaceae; genus Stipa; species Stipa capillata. Next base: position 1,008,711 of record JAGXJF010002351.1, on the reverse strand, counting down.
GCGCTATCACCACCCCTCAGCGTGCTTTAAGATTCAAACCACGGACGTTCTCACTAGATTTTCTTTTGATCGTTGGACTTCGGATAAATAGAAATGGCATTCACTTTCTGATGGACAGGACATAAAGTAAACCGTACGAAAAAAATCGGTGAGCACACTTCTTTAACATGCCGTCTGTTTCCTCTGCCCATCCTTCTTCTACCTTGGCCCTTGGGTCACTATTCCTGCTTCAGCCGTTCAGCGCCGCGAGACCACTAGGCTCATCCTCTGCCCATCCTTTTTCCGTTAGCTCGTAGATTGCTGCACACATGCTCCTTGAGCCTCCCACCTCGCTGCCGCGCTCACCAATAAGGGCCACAGGGCCAGGAGCTTCGCGATCGCTCCGGCAGCCCCGTGCTGAAAACTGGCATGATGCAATGGTGAGTGCCGCGCAACGTCGACATGAAGGAAAACGTGGACGTGCGCAGCGCGTGAGTCTGTTGATTCGGTGTTGACCCAAGAACAGAGAAGCCTTCGAGCGGACGAGGCAGGCGGAACTGGACACGGCAAGCAGACCATGGATGAGGAACATGCATGGTGGCACGGCGCCGAATGATACGCATCGTGGATGCGCGCGATGCGAGACGAAACGACTTGACGAGTGTCTCTGGCGGTGTGGCACACGACGCCTTTGAGCCGGCGTGATGCGCCGCACGGGACATGACAATGGGACGCGACGAGATCAACAACGGCATGGGCACGGCGCCTTCGAGCTGGCACGATGCGTGCCATGAACCGCGTAGCACATGACATGGCGGTGGGACACGGGAGCATGTGTGGGTGAGGGACACGACTGCGTGGCACCGGCGTGGCGCGCGTTGTGGACACACGGTGCGAGACACGACCGGCGGCAGTGCAATTGGCATGAGGCCGACAGTAGCGTGGATACTTGGGGACGGTTGCGTGGAGCCAAAGCTCTCATGGTGAAGTCGAAGCTGGGCATCGCGAGTGGAACGAGGGGTGACGACGATGCCTTGTGAGAGGTGATGTACGTGGGAGGTGGTCCTTGTGTGGTGGCGTGTTTGATGCGGGGGCGGCTGCCCCAGGTCCTCTGGTGTGTGTTGTGCGGCGACGACGACTGAGGTGAACGACGTTGGCAGGTGGTGTGCTACGCGGGATTGGCGCTAGCATTCTGACATATCAGTTGGGTGTTTCCGTGCACCGGTTCACCTCAAGCGATGGAGTTAGAGCTATGCCATGGAGGGGCGACAAGGATGGCAATGATGACACGCACCGGGTGGCTTCGTGGACGGCACGCTCCAATTGCTGCGGTGGACTTGGCTGGTGCAAGGCTTGCATGGTGCTAGACTCTTCAATGAGGCAAGTTACCGAAATTGGAGCTGTTTTTTCGCTTTTGCAGTGGCTGACTGTGGTGTCTCGACTAGCACGAGCTCAATACGGTCGCTGCGGTGATTGATGCATCGATGGTTGTCTTTAGTGAAGTCGAAGTCATTAAGTCGCTAGATAAAGGGTAATAATGTTAACATTTGTGAGCGGTTTTGATGGATAGATGATCTTCTCAACGATGCGTTTTAAGTTTGTGATGTTTTGGCTATGTTGTCTGGTGGTGTCCTGGAGCTGACTAGGTCAGCGTTTGTAAACTTAATTTTCACCCGTTTTATATCTAATTAATCGATCTTAATTGATAGGGCGGGGTAAAGTTTATCGGTTAAAGAGGAAATACTAAAGTCAGATCTCTTAGCCGAATTATTCAGTGAGATAAATACATGGACGGACAAGCTTTTGCGCCTTTTAATAGAAGATGTCTACCATCACATGTACAAGCATATTCCTGTCTACAGATTAAGAATTCTTTTTTACTGATCTTCAGGTTTTGTCTACTAAGGCCAGATCTCAGTGCAGTATTTGTATAGCCTAACCATTCAATGGTACGTTGTTACATGCATGGTAAACTAAAACAACGTGTTCATGTGACTCGCATTACAATATGATTCAGAACCCCAGACGGTATTTGGTCTAGCGTGTAGGCGACTGCACATGCAGCACATGCGTGATCTGCCGCTGCGTTGCAAAAAAAACCTGTGCACCCTACACCAAAACCAAGAATTATTTTGCCCAAGGAGATATGCGAGCGCACAGTAGTCCGGGTTCTAGGATTAGCTGGCAGTATAACAAGGCTGTGGATTTGTTGAAATGGCTCCTGTATCCAAACCTGATCCTGATATGGACGGCCATACGCGCATTTGGCAGGAGCTACTGCGCTACAACGCATCTGCTTTGTTGAAATGCTCTACGAATCTGTGGAGCTCATTTTCTTGCTGTCGTACTCTGTATCTGGCCACATTTTTTCCTGGGTTTCCTCTGTTAACTTTTATGTTCTGTATCTAGCTACCTAACGCGAATACAGTATATGAACCTGAATATGTCAACAGCTAAGAAAGCAACGTCCTTTCTCTTGTTCCCGACATCCACGAAGCCGTGGCCGCATTGGCCAGCAATGTAACCAAAGAAATGGAGTCCCAGTCTGATCGATATATTCTTACAGAAAGAGAGATGAAAAAGCTCAGACCAAATCTTGCATGTCCGGAGAAAATTTTGCCAAAGAGGAATAAAAGGATTCAAGAATATCGGTCGTCACGGCCTAATTAATCCCACGCATGTTGGAACTAGAGGATCATCTAGTCATGTCGCATTGCTGCGGTATTGGAGTCGGGATAGATGCAGCACTGGAGGAAGGAAGTGATTCTGATGCAACTAACCAAGAAAGAGGGTGCGGACGATTTATGGTACAATCATCTAGCATATATGATGTAACCATGTAAAACATCTTTACTTACGTAAGAGTAGCAGAACACGCAGATGCAACTCGCATGAATCTTTCAGCGGAATTAAATGCCATGCTAGTAGGAATATTATTATTTTTCATGTGAAGAAAATTCCTGCCGAGATTTGAGACGAATAAAATTTGCTTTTGAAGGAGTATCTGGCCGAAATAATTTTTCAGATGCAGGAAAATGCCGTGTCAATGACGCAAAATTCGAAGACTTCCGCAGTACTATCCCATCTTTTCAGTGACGGGCAGCGCGCGTGCGAGTTGTTGGAGGCGCCAACGTCACGAGTTGATTTTATGAGCGTGGCTATTAGAGGGACCAGATTACAAATCTTACGACTTGTTTCTCTCTCGATAGACAGTGCTAGTTAAAAAAGCAAGCAGAAGTAATAATCTATTGGGAGCGTACGAGGTGAAAATAAAGACTTAGTGCAAATATAAAGGAGAGGATCCTAGAAATTTGTGGGTTCATGATAGAGCATAATTTGTGAAGACGAAAATCAACATTACTTGAATGGTTAGTGGAGATGATTGTATACACCTATTTTCTAATTTATACTCATATTTCATATAGAATGTGAAACATTTACTTCAAAAGAGTATTTAACGTTAAATGTTAGAGGCCATGAATCGATGAATATGTTGAACTTCTTTATCTTTCTCATCATCGATTCTATACCTTGCAACAATGTCTTGATTGCCGACAATGATGACAATGAGACGTGTAAGACCTATGCCATGGCACCAATATTGTTTGTTTGGAAAAAAAAATCAAAGGTGATCTACTTGCACCCAACTCAAGTTGGTGTCAACTTTTGCTACAAATTAGGCACCACCATTGTGCAAGTGATTCGGCTCGACAAAACACCCATCATGGTTGACTAATTTTTCGTAAAAACTAAAATATAAAAAATTGATCTAACAAGAAAGAATCATATCACAGAGAAATCTCAAAGTACTTAGGAAAATCAACAGATCCTCCTTAGCGAGATCATCGGAAAAAAAAGGAGAGAGGGGCCGAAAACTTAATGATGCTTCCATCCTCCGACGAGAGTCTCCTGATGACGAACGGCTAGGGTTAGCCGAGATCTTGTAATAATAAGATAGGTCAATCTCATTCCGTGAAGCCCCATGTGTGTGTGAAAATTGAGCACTCCCACTAGGATAGGGGGCTCCCAATGCTGATTCAACATTCCAAATCAGAAATGATCATATTTCCGTAAATATGTTCATTTCACCTTATACATATTACTCCCTCCGTCTAGAATTATAAAGCGTGATTAGTTAAAACAAGATTTTAACCAATAATTACTCTATAAATTTATGATTTATACGAGACAAAATCATAATCATAAGTAAGTACTCTCAAATATGAATATAATAATATCGATTTAATGTCACATAAATCATATATTAATAAAGTAGGTGTTGATCAAAACCTTATTTTAATCAATTAAAATACGTCTTATCTTACTTGGCTTTAAAGCGTTAAGCAATCATTTTCTCTATAATACGATACCTTCAAAGCAAATGAAAGAGATTCAACGAGACCCGGTGAAATGAGAGCCTTCAGGCCAGAAAGAAGAAAGTCTAATTCTTAGACGGAGAAAGTATTATCTAATTCATAGGTTTTATCATTTATCCGGTGAAATGTGGAAATAAAAAGTGAGCAAAATGCAGAGACGTGCTGTATTTTCCCGATAAACTAGGAGCAACTAACTAGGACGAACACACACACGGAATCAGAAATTACTAGGTTTGGCGAGATTCGTATCAGACGTGGAAAGATAAGATTCTACCACACCCGTGCACTGCATGCACCAAGTACTACTGCACATTGGGTCACGTGTGTGCTGGTAATCCACCAAACCACACCTCTACTTTTTTTCTGAACCGGCATTTTCAGTCTCACTTTCACAACTTTCAATGCTATTCCGTACCTCACGTGCGCTCGACCTCGTAGTTTCTCCCTCGTGACTTTTGAGGTTATAAACGGCAAATTTGGTTTTTAAACTGTTCGCATAACATCTCTTGTTTTAGGCGTGTCTGCAACGGCATCTTCGAAACTAAGAAAACCGCATGGTAATTAAAGACATACAGTAGTAATAAGACTTTTTCTTACTTAGTTTCTACTAATTGCTTCTTTTTTAGACCTAAGCATTCTGTCGCACAACTGGATGCTCAGCGAAGAAGATAATCAAAACACCGAGGATTTCTTTGATTTACAAGATTTGACGTGAAATAAATAATACGTCATGATATATTATATCCTATAGAAATTAAAAACACGTGAATAAACATTAGAAGTTGTTTGATTGCACCGTAAGAAAACACATGAATTTTTTTGAGGGTTTTGTGCAAATCATAGCTGTCATAAAAACAAAAATATTTCAAGAAAGTAGACACAATGGGTAATTTTCTTTCAAAAATAACATGTAAAATAGTCCATACAATAAATATCTAAGATTTTTGATCCTACAAGTCAAGCTCTGTAAAAAATATTCTAAAAAATAAAATAAATTTAAATTTGTTAAATTCCTTTGAATCATGAGATTTTCGCGTGTGGTGGAAGATCCCTGGCGGCTGCCGCGAAGAAGATTCCGGGATCTGCATCCCCACTGGCGCTTCAAAAGCCAGTAGTGGGTTGGCATTAGGTAGGATGATTGAATCGAACAGTATTCTAATCAATTTAATTCGGCTTGGACTTGTCTCCAAACCATGGGAAAAGCAACGGATTACCCCTTTACCCCTATGCTCGGAACTCATAATAAATCGGCCAATACCGCCCGAACTCTCTAACAAACCGTACCATACTCCGCAGGCATCGACTCACCAACTGCAAAGCGGGGCCAGCAGTGCGGGGCCCGCATGTCAGCCTGCGTACTGTGGCAGCAGCGGGTGTGGAGGCTGTAACATCGGGCACCTACCCCCGGCGATGAAATAACGGAATATTTTATCCGCGGAACTCGCAAAGGAGACGTATGCGGAACGAAAATACTGCCTACTGAAACTCCGCGTGTATAGCGGCGGTACACGGATACGTACGCGCGAGTCCAACCTGCTTCCCCGTGTCGTCTCCATTATATAGCCGCCCCCTCCATTCCGATCTCCTCCTCGCCTCGCACCACCCCACCACCACTCCCCCTTCCAATCCTCCTCCTCCTCAGCAGCCTCAGCATCCGCTCATGGCGCTCCTCACCGATCTCCTCAACCTCGACCTCTCCGACAACACGGAGAAGATCATCGCCGAGTACATATGGTGCGGCCGCCCTGCTTTCCTGCTCCGCTCCCCGCGCGCTGTTAGCATCATATTTTCGGGATCTTTTTTTTTATCGGCTCTGGTCGTTTCTTCATGGCGTGTTAGCCGCGCCGCTGGGAGAGGAGGGATAGTTTGTGGGATTATTGGTTGTCCGGCTTGTGATAGTTCGTCGCTTTGCGCAGATTCGTGGACTAGTTCTTCAAGGAAAAAAAATTCTATTGGCCTTCATGATCCGTGTTTGCAGCAGTAACACTACCTTTTTTCTTTTCTTTTCTTCCGTTCTGTTCATAGAGGGCAAAAAGATGAGTTTTTTCTGTCGTGATTTACTGCTTCACTCCTGTTCTGGATATGCGGATATGCTTATTGAAGCCAAGGAGAGATGCAGTACTAGAGTAGTACTAGTAGTACGTCTCCTCGGGTTTGTCATAATGGGGGGAGGATCTCTGAAGTGGGCAGCCTCTGTCTGCCACCTCCTGGTCCTCTCCTCTGCGTGTATGTCATTTCCCTGTGCCACTGGCCACGGCCAGATGCTTTGTTTTCATCTCCTAATCGGGTGCTGCATCCATTAATTCTCCTAGCTGCTGTCAAGATGCAACCTTTATATTACTGTGCTCTGTAAAACCACGGTGACGGGTAAATTGGTAATTTTGAATTTGTTGTATTGTTTCTGGTTTTCATCTTTTGCTTTGCCTTTTTTAATGCAGGATCGGTGGATCTGGCATGGATCTCAGGAGCAAGGCCAGGGTAAGATAAAGATTCCCCAGCAAGGATCCCATGATATTGTTAGCTGTGTCTTATCACTTTTGTGGCAAGTTATCCACTGAGCTGCTCCTCTGCTTATATCAGAGGTTGCCAAATTCCTTTTGTTAATTTTTTGTGCTGATCTGGTCGGCGCAGACCCTCTCCGGTCCGGTGACCGATCCCAGCAAGCTGCCCAAGTGGAACTACGACGGCTCCAGCACCGGCCAGGCCCCCGGCGAGGACAGTGAGGTCATCCTGTAGTAAGTGTCATGTCTAACTTTGTGAAGTGTAACTTTTATTTTCATGTATTTACTTGGAGCCTTGGACCAAAGGAGTAACTTTTCCCCCTTGGGGCACGTGCCATCTTGCAGCCCACAGGCTATCTTCAAGGACCCATTCAGGCGGGGAAACAACATCCTTGTAAGTGATCGCTTGTATTAATATCATCGAAGTGATCTATAGCTGTATGGTATTGTGTTTTGGTAACTATAGTTTGACTGATCCAGCTCAGATCAATGCATGTTTGTAAAAATTGATGTGCTGCTCTTAGGTCAACTCTGCATGTGATGAGTACCATTGAGGGGGAAAAAATCAACTTTAATCTGTTCTAATGTAGAAGTTGAATTGTTTTGATCCAATACTTTTAGTTATTACCTGTTCCTGATACAAAGTATCTAATTATAGGACCACCGGGGATGTGAACTATTAGATATTTTGGGTAATTAGGTTGATTGTCTGGTCTACCTAACTACAGTTGAGGAATCTAATGGTTCATTTTGTCAACATACCTAATAATCGAGATCCCCTTTTACTAAATTCGCGCAACTTGCAGGTCATGTGCGACTGCTACACTCCAGCTGGCGAGCCAATCCCCACCAACAAGAGACACAACGCTGCCAAGATCTTTAGCAATCCTGATGTTGCTGCTGAGGAGCCATGGTATATACCTACTTGCTTAACAATTATCACAACACTTCAAACAATCGTCAAACTATTTTTCGATGGTAATTGATTGACTGACCGTATTTATTGTTGCGATGACAGGTACGGTATTGAGCAGGAATACACGCTCCTGCAGAAGGATATCAACTGGCCTCTTGGCTGGCCCGTTGGTGGGTACCCTGGTTCTCAGGTACACCTAATTTCTGCCTTTGCAAGGCTTGATTTATTTGGTACAAGTCATGTTGAAGCGTAAAACCTAACTAATCGCAACTTTTGTTTGTATTTAGGGTCCTTACTACTGCGGTATTGGTGCTGAAAAGTCATTTGGGCGTGACATAGTTGACTCCCACTACAAGGCTTGCCTCTATGCCGGCATCAACATCAGTGGCATCAATGGCGAGGTCATGCCCGGACAGGTGAAATACTAGTATACTTTGCCATTTTCTGTTATCTTAAAATTACTTACTGTCTTTCTGACCTTGGTAATATTTTATTATCATTGGTTTACAGTGGGAGTTCCAAGTTGGCCCAACTGTTGGCATTTCTGCTGGTGACCAAGTGTGGGTTGCTCGCTACATTCTTGAGGTATGATATTATTCTATGAAGATGACCTCAAATAGTTATGCGATCCAATTCTGCTAAATTCGTCTAAAAAGTCTTATTCTACTTAGATCCTTGTGATTAAATGGCATCTAATATAATAGTACGAATCTATTCTACTAAAATTCTTGTGATTAAATGGCTATCCGTATTTTCAGAGGATCACTGAGATTGCTGGAGTCGTCGTCACATTTGACCCCAAGCCCATCCCAGGAGACTGGAACGGCGCTGGTGCTCACACAAACTACAGGTAAGATGAAGATGCTCGAACAGATTGACACGATACCGTTCACTTTATCAATGCTACTTTGCTGATCGCGACTGTGTTGCATTCAGCACCGAGTCTATGAGAAAAGATGGTGGATTTGAGGTCATCGTGGCTGCGGTCGAGAAGCTCAAGTTAAGGCACAAGGAGCACATCGCTGCCTACGGTGAGGGCAACGAGCGCCGTCTCACCGGCAAGCACGAGACTGCCGACATCAACAACTTCAGCTGGGTACGACACCTTGCAGTCGTCTTATTGTTCTGAATTAGCTGAATTCATACAGGGGTGGTTCTGAAAACTGTGTTTCTGCTTTGCTCTGCAGGGTGTCGCAAACCGTGGCGCGTCGGTCCGCGTCGGCCGTGAGACGGAGCAGAACGGCAAGGGCTACTTCGAGGACCGCCGGCCGGCGTCCAACATGGACCCCTACACCGTCACCTCCATGATCGCCGAGACCACCATCCTCTGGAAGCCCTGAAGCTCGCCATGTCAGTAGACTTGGTGGTGGCCATTGGGGGATTTGGCAAAATTGCATTTGTGCTGGTGAAAAAATTCTTCCAACATCTCCTTTCCGTTTGGTTACAACACACTACTAGTTAGGTCAAAGGTCTGGTCTCTTTCATCTTTGGGTGATGATGGATGGCAAGAGGGTGTGTCAAAACTTCATTGTTTTCCCTTGCCGTTGGGTGCCCTCTCGTGTAATTTGTTGGTAATAATAATGGCCCTACCGCAGCGGTGGTACCGAAGTAGTACTTGTCTCGCGTTACGGATGGTGGTGCCACTAGATGCTCATCTTTACGTGCTTTTATCGCTAGTGGTGCAACTTTGTGAAGTGCTCGTTGCGCTTCCAATGGTCGTGGATGAAACTTCGCTGAAAACTAAATCATTAGCGTGCGAAGAGTGGGAGGCAACATTATTATGATACATAATTTAAGCTCGTACGTGTCGGATTCTTTGAGGAAGGTAATTCTTCAGAAACTTCAGCAGAGCTCACAAGGCACTACAAAGTTGCATACTCACGAGGCACTACATCATCGACAGCATGCTCTGCGAGAGCGGAGAGAGAGGATCACCGAAAAGGGTCCACAACATGCTTTGTCTTGTAGCACAGAGAATCAATCAGAGATCGCGATAAGCTGCACGTTTTGTGATCCTTACAGTGTACACGCTTTTCGCTCCCAAAAATGCTGTCCCACAAGGCTACACAACTAGAAGGCTATCTTCCCCCATTCCTGACCGTCCATTCATAAAAAAAAATGAAACGAAATGACCGTCCATTCATAGTTGTCACGACACAGAAGTGGTAGGTCGCCAGGCCGGATCATCTGGCGAAACAGTGATATGCAACTTGCAGCACCAGCTTATCATCTCAACTTTTCGGACGATCCAACTGCTCTTGGAGACGCCACCATTATAGCATTCTTTTGTTGACGTTGGTTCACAAATTTTGACGAGCGGCCGGGCACTTATCACATCATCCTCAGTTCCTCACCAACTCCTCCAACTTTGCAGTACACTTGTTATCACATCTTGGATGGCGAAGTCCTCCTCTCTACGAGTCTACCTTGTCAATGTTGTTGGTGCTTTGCTAGTAGTACTTCGGCCTATCACAGCACAGCGAAAACGACCTGTGTTAGTATAAGCTTTGCCTTGCACGTCTCTCATGATCTCGTTGATTCCAGTGTCACAGGACGATTAATTTGTCAAAATACACTGCGTTTGGGTGGCAGGGCTGTGACCCAAGGAGCTAACCGAGGGCTACCATCCTCTAGTTGCCGGAAAGGGCTGATCGATCCAAAGTCCAGCCCCGCAGCATGATCGCGCCATGGATCGGCACGAAAGCAACAAATCAGCAAGTGACACTTCGTGCCGCGAAAAGCTAAGCAATGATGCTACCATACTCAGCTCTCTCGTAGTTCTAGCTTAATTAGCTCGAGTTTTATGATAAACTACTCTGGTCCGGAGGAGAGGAGAGCATTTGTATATGGCAGCAGTTCACAGCTCTGATGAGTGATGAGAGAGGACGCCAACGGAAGAGGCAGAGATCGGGACTAGGATAATCGCCCAGTCGCCCAGATTATCTAGCTCTCCAAGAAGCCGCTAAATTCGACGCTATATTCTGTTGATGCTGATGCTGATGCCAGCAAATATGCTGGTCCTGTGTGATATCGGCGAGAGAATTTGGTGATGGTTGGAGAAACATCACTCGTTATGTCAGTTTGGAATCTTGACCAGGTACGCAAAGCATATCTATATTAGGTTATGAATCGGGGTGAGTGTATTGACGAAACACAAAGTACACAAGCACGTTAGGATTGCAAGCAAGCTAGGGTAATGAAGTTCTGAAGATTAATCAGTTGTGACAGTTACGATTGAAACTTGAATCCTTGTTTCTCGATTTTTTATTATTATTCCATGACTAGATGATTGCTAGCTGAAGTCGATGACGAAAGGTAATCAACATGATCATCAACATCCACAAACCAAATGGAATCATAAGCTGCTCTTGGACAACAATTATTGACAGAAATGAGACATCCCCTAATCACAAATGAAGCAGCTAACTCTGCTTACGGAAATGTGGCTTATCCAGCCTTAGAAGAACTGACAACAACAAGGCACAAAACATACATCTTCAGACACAGAATACGCTCTTCTTACAGGCTATCACTGTGCAGATAACAAGAGCACGTCTCTGTGAGGCACAGAGTATTCAGCGGCAGAGTTCGGAAAACTAGAACCTAGAGGAAACCTTCGGTCCCTTGGCCGCCACGAACTTCTTTGTATAGTTCCAGCGCCTCCTCCATGACCTTGGCTTGCGATAAAAGCTGGGATCTTTTCTTACTCGAAGGATGAGTAGAAAGGTAACTTTTCAGTGCTGAATCTCCTCCGATCTTTCCTAGCCTCCCATAAACCGTAGGGGCCACGCGTGGATCAAAACCAGCAGAAGCTTGTAGCATGAGTCCAATGTGATCTGCCTCTATCTCCATCCTACACAGGTAACATCATAAGAAGAGCTTCTAACAAGAAATACTTGCATAGGTATGATAATGCGATAACAAGGTTGAGAACTGTACAACCGCGAGTTAAATCAGAAACGACTCTGATGAGATACATCGAACCTTAATATCACATTAGAGAAACTAGGACTTGGCTGACTAGCTAGCTCCATCTGAAAAACCAGTAGTTTGCACCTTAAAATGGACAAAAGCCAGGACTTGCTCAAGCAATTCCTACTGGCCCTAGAAGTACATCTTGCTGGAATTAGAACAGCTTACCGAAAACAAGAAAGGACATAGGTGAACAAATCCTCACAAATCTTTTGATACACAGAACATGAAGAATTATCCTAGGTTAACAACTGCATAGAGCATAGTAGTGCAGGATTCATGTGGGCAAGGTGCTATGCAACTCATCGTCCAGTCATACAAATTCTTGATGTATTATTGAAGCAATGAAAGATACATCAAGAAGTGACAACTGGGGTTCTAGAAGATCTCGTCCACAGAAAGTAGCATCAGCGGATCCAAGTTGGAAAAGGCTATTCAATCATGCTCACCACACAAAAAGGGTTGGCATATTAATCAAGCAACTAGGAATGGGGTAAAAAATCAGAGGGTGGCAGACCATATTGCCAAGACGGATCACTAGCTAGTCCATGTTTCAAGAGATGACTTTGAGTTACCTGCCGTCCTGTTTCAAGGCAACTGCTCGATACAGAACAAACATACAAATGCTCCTACGGTGCAATATTTCAGCTGCACTAGGCAGAAGCATGCAATGGATGTGCTTGTTGGCTTGCTTCGCAATGGCCTAAAACAGCTTGGCAAGCAGTGTGCAAGGCAGTCTAGGCCGTGGGAAACAGCAGTTCAATGGTGGGGTGGCAAACTTTGGGCACACAAAGCTCCGGTCATAGCTTGTACCAACGAGGCTCAACAGTTAAAGCAACACCCAATATTCCATTATAGTTGCGTGTGTATTCGAAAATAAAAAAATATTACAATTTGGAAATGGTCACAGAGGGTGTTTTATTTTTTGAACAAATATATGTATGATATGAACTATCAAGGTACCAAAACAGACAGAAGTAATTTCCCCCTTGAACAAATTTACACGAATGTGTGGGACAAACATTGCTTTCCAAATTTACTTCTGCAGACGATTTTCCCAATTCAGTCAAGGGTGGAAAGTTACCAATTTTTATTGCTTTTTACATTGTGGCCGCTCACTGAAGATCCTAATTGACCACTGCTTCATAGCGGAACAACATGTATTTGTCAAGGGGACTGTTTTTACCACAAGTCAATAGGGCAAACTCTAGTCAATTTGGTATTTTGGGAACAATTCCATGCAGATCGAGTCTTCTGCACACATGCCATATGCTATTGGTGAGCTTATCTAGTCTACTTTCTAAAGATCCATCTGAAAAGATTATAAGGCCCCTGCCAACCATCCAAAAGCAAGTGAGAGAACTGAGAACTGGATGTCTCTCCAATGTCCAAAGTCCTGCTTGGGATAAGAATTAACAGTAATAATCTCATCTGTAGGACATCACGCGCCAGGGTTTTTATTAAATAGTATGTGCCTCAAGGATGCCTCTGAATAATCTAAATTTTTCTGTGTCCTCTCTCTCCTTGAAAGGACATGATCTAATGTCTTGAGAACAACCCTTGCTTCATGAAGTTACGAACCTGGATTGCAGGCATATACCTCTTCAGAACATCTGCCAAGTCAAATGACAACTGATAATAGTCTAAGTCTTCAAGTTTTCAACACAACTTCAAACTCGGTAACAATGACGAAACTTAGCAAACCTTTTGAGATGCTGATGTGATACAAACATCATTTTTACCTAGATGGATTCTCATTGATCTATGGTACATTAAGCTGAAATAATAGGATGGCTAACACTAGTTTAGGGTGGGCCTACTTGGAGGCGCTTGAACCAGAAGTACTATAAATTATAGCAAAATGACTTATTTAGACAAATAAAGTCCATCGGTGCCAATTTCGTGGCTTTTGCGAGACTGGGAGTATCTCATTTGAGTGACATATGCAACTTATGTAAATCACCATGACCAACAAATGCAGAAGTGAATACCTTCGTGAGAAGGGTAGTCTGAGGAGTAAGGTCGACATTGCATTAATCAAGTCTGGCATGTAAATGAACTGCAGAATGACGATCTGAATTATAGTAAACCACATACTCTTGGTGATCATCTCTGGCAAGTGCCTTGCGATAGCATGCCCAATCTACAGAAGAGGTACCTATGTCAGTTCAAATCCACTGGAAACCCAGCAAAATCACACATGAGCGCAGTTATCCAATAAACCTACCTCATGCCCAAGCACTGTGGCAATCTCAGCATCGGTCTTGAAATGGTCGAGCAATCCAGTGAAGACTACGATCTTATCACCAGGCAAGCACATTGCATTGACGAGCTTATCTCTGACAACGATCACCTCCCAATTAAGCCCATCCAGATGCCTTGTCTGTGGCTGCGCTCCCCGGGCCTTCCCCCGTTTCCGGCTCTCGGTGACCCACCTGTCATCGAGAAGCTCGTCGTCACGCTGAGCCGCCGAAGCCGTGCCCGCGTCCTTGTGAGGGGGGCCACGGAGCATCACGGCCTCAGCATCCGTATCGCGTCCCTTGATGGTGAGGTCGGAGGATATGTCGCCGTACGAAGCGTCATCGGCGTAGAAGTCCTCGCTGCGGCGGTCAGCGAGGCCACGGTGGACAGCGCGGACGATCTCCGAGGCGATTAGGCGGACGCGGACGCTATCGGGGTGGAGCGGGGGCAGGATCTTGGGGGTAAGCTCCTTCTTGAGATCGGCGAACTGGGACTCGCCGAGCTGGCGCTCGAGCTTGGGCGAGACGAGGACGAAGTGGGTGCGGTTGGTGTAGGGCACGGTCTCGAGGTTGCCGTAGTAGACGGCGATCGCCGCGCCGCCGGAGATGATAACCGCCGCGGTGAGTTTCTGCCGGTCGTGGTACCACCGGGACCCGCCGCGGCGGCGGGTGAAGTGGCTGACCTCCGGGCGCCGCGTGTTTGCGTAGTAGTACCTAACAGGCGGCACCTGCGCCGGTGGCGGCCGACAGACGGCGGGCACGCGGCGGGGGAGTCCTCGGCCGGAGGAGTGGATGGCCTCCGCACGCCGTGGGGAGGCGTAGTAGCACGGAGCGGGCGGCTCCCGCGCCGCTGGCTGCGGGCGGACGGCGGGCTTGTAACGGAGGAGCCGGGAGAGCGCGGAGCGCGAGTTCTTCAAGTACATGCTCTCTTAATTTTCGCTTGTTTTTATGGGAATTATTTTTTTTACGCGCGGCTAGACCCTCTCCGGCCTCTCCTGAAACACTGCACCGGCTCGTGCAACAGGCCCTGTGCGTATCAGCCTCCGGCTCCAAAATCACGACGCAGATGCCAAAACTTGTGCATCTTGGCTAATGATCTTAAGCATATTACTACAAGTACAAAGCAGGGGATCGTAGGGATCGATCAAGCATGGCAGATGCGTAGGATTTTGGTCGTCTGAAGTGGCCCGGCCGCATGAAGACGAGCTGCCACGCGAGGCCTCGCCGTCGGGCACGCGGAACTGGTGCGGGTGCGGGCGCCCGGCCAGCTTTCGTTCTCCAAGAAAGCATGTCGCGCGATGAGGTTGGCGGCGATGCCGGGGTGATCGGGAGACAGGAGGGAGAGTAGACCCGGGCGCTTACGCAAATGCCACGGCAGCGCGTGCAAGCGTTCTTTCTTTTTTCGCCCTGGTACCAGCGAGAAGATTATGGAAGGAGAACCGACCCCCGACAGGATGAAATGGGAAATGAAGTTCTGGGAATGATTCATCTTTCGATAATATCCTCTTCATAGCATCATGCTCGTGTTTGTGATGTTAGCGTAGGGTGTGGCAGGGAGTGCAGTCCAATTAAATACAACATATAGATTACATGACCTGATCGCACAAAATGAGCTCAGATTGCGAGCAGACGGAACGAACAATGCAAATTCTTCTGGCGGCATAGAAGGAGCGAGCAAGTCGACGGTTGCATCCACTCAAAGAGATGCTAGTAAATTAAAGCACTCAGAGAGATGCAGTCCACAGAGGGTCCCAAACAGACGAACACACCGAACGCTCTTAACCACTGAGCACCAGACACACTATGACAGCAAATCACGAATAAAAAGCTGCACACATGTTGGACAAATGAAGTTCTCATTCAAAAATCGTGAGCTTCATCAGGTTCCATCAACTTTGAACACCACGCACAAACCACGCACATGTTTCAGCTTGATGGATAGGATAATGGGCACATCGAGACCAGTCTAGAATAGCCAATACATAAGAAGCAATTACCCCGTCCACCCTAGTTCTTGAGCAGCCACACGATGCGCTTGAAGCGCAGGAGCACATGTCTTTTATATCTCCAAGTTCATTTGCAACATGTAAGCTTCAAATGTAACCCAATACTACCAAGAATTAGGAAAGTGAGCATAAATTCAGATTTCACTTCAGTGAGAAATGCTAAAGATTTCTGGTTAAAACACACATCAAAAATAAAAAGATACATAACCGAAAAAGAATGCCAACCCTTCAATTCAAGTCACAGAACTGTCAATCAAGATGGTCAAAGAAAGGTGTACAAATAAAACGATATTAGTACCGGACAAGTAGTTGCAACAAAACGCTTCCAGTTGACACCTGACAGCAACAGCATGAAAGAAGATACAAACACTGTCGTTCAACTTTTGCATTAGCTGTTCATCATTTACTCAAACTGATCAATAGCCGTATGGCCGTATCAAATTCTGATGAAAGTTTGCAAACATAGAAAACTAGAAACATCAAGCAACAAATAATGAAGCAGAACAAGGCACGCATACCAAGAACGTGACACAAATCGATTACTAAAATAGTTACAGAAACATGAAAGAACTCAGATGGATCAAATTTTCTAAAGGTGCTTCAGAAATTCCAGTCTCATACTATCACTCGAGGCAATGGGTGTGTAACCAGTATTATGTAGAAAAACTGCATCAATTATCTTCTTGTTCTTGATCAGAACGAGTACTAGATCTTTATTTGTTTACAAATGACAGTTTACAACACTAAATGGCTTCCACGATCCTCGGCCCTGGTAGAAGTCTACCATTCCCCCCAACTATCTCGCTATCTAGCACTTCAACTACTACCCAATCTCCCCAAAGAACAGGCATTCTCCCATCTTAACATAAACCAGTTCACGTCCAGACCTCGAAATCATGACAATAACTCCCTCAGAACCAATAATACTCCCTCTGTCCACAGATACTCCCTCTGTCCACAGATGTACTACAAATGCAAGGCGTGCACGAAATTAAAGATTCAACTTTGACCAACAATTAAACCAATAATATTAAATTATATGACACAAAAGTGATATCATTTAAAAATATGTTTGAATATGAATCAATGATACCACGCAAAAAATATGTTAGTTTAATTGTTGGTCAAAATTAAATCTTAAATTCCGTGCATGGAGTAGACTATACAAGGTGTAGTAGGATAAACATAAAACCAATTGCCTTATCTGTTTCGCCTCATAACTAATTGGATATGCACGCATCTGGACCCTTCCAGAAAATTGCGGCAAGAATAATCAGCCGAGACCCGAGACCTATCACGGACAACAAGGCACCAAGCAACATCCGATTCCAGTTCCCATGAGGCTCGTGCTAAACTTCTTAAGCATGGTAACAAGGAAAACAAGACCGATGGGTCTTATCAACCTTCCCCGCAAATCAACAACAGTTCATGAGAAACAGGTACTAGAATTATGATTTCTGCTATCCAAATTTATGGCAGAAAGTCACATTTGCAGCAACATTTTTTAAGAACACTGTTCCATCTGATCTTCATAACATGAAGACCTAATTTACCCACACTAGATCTGAAGCAAATACTAGAACGCTCAAATTGGAATCACGATCTCAAACGTCCACACTACAAAAAACATACGGAACACATGCATCACAGGATGTATCTAGGAACAGAAACGCGTAAGAAGAAGAAACAGCGACACCACCAGCCGGGCCGTGATGTGATAGAGGTGGCGGGACCTGATCAGTCATCGCGCTTCTTGAGCTTATCGACGCGCTGCTGGAGGTGGTCGAGCTTGACGACGAGGGAGGTGACGGAGTAGAGGATCCAGTAGAGGAGAAGCGCGGCGGCGATGAGGAGCGCGTTGCGCTGCGACTTCATGATGGACTTCTGGTGGCGGAGGTGCTCGGAGGGGGTGCAAGCGTGCTCGTCGTCGCAGGTGGGCCGCATCTCGTACTTCCAGTAGATGTCCATGAGCAGGAAGAGGCAGAAGGGCACCACCGACATCATCGGCTTCAGGGCGCCCCGCACCACCGAGATCATCCCGCGCCGGAGCGCGTCCAGCCCCGGCAGCGTCAGCAGCAACAGCATGATCGCCTCCGCGCCCGCCGCGTAACCCAGCACCACCCACTCCAGCGCCATCGCGGCCGGATCGAATCGCCGGGGATTTTTGGCTCCGAAGAGGGGATTTGAGAGATGGGGGAAACGCAGGTAGGCGAGCGAGCGTGTGTGTGCTTGGGGATTTTTGCCTTTAGCGAGGAGGGCGGTGGATCGGGGAGGGGGGGAGTTGCTGTTGCGTGGAAAGGGTCTATGGGATGCGAGGCATGGTGGGAGGGAAGCTTTATGAGCGGTTCTTGTAGACGCGGTGCGGGAAGGTGCACCAGATTTAGAGGGGCGACACGTTCGAGGGAGTCGATGGCTGAGACCACGTAAGCTCTCGTGGACGGCTGTGATCGAATGGGGGCCCGTGTAGTCAAGTGAGGCAGGCAGATTCGTGGACGAAGACACGAAGCAAAGCGAAAGGCGCGAGGATTTGCTTCGCTGTTAAGGTTGGGATTTCCGACCAACGACCACACCTTCCCGTTTCGCTCGATACTTCTAGAACCTCTCCGTGTTATCACAATATCACCTGCATATACTCACTAAAGCTAGCGTACCGTTGCTTGATGTCTATTTTGTGAAGTTTTGAAGAGTATATGCACAAGTTAGCAAGTACACACTCTCCAAATCCCATTCTCCAGGATCACGTGGCGATAGAAAGCATTACAACGGTGGCTCCTGGTTACTGGCTAGCAGTTCAAGCGTTGCCGTCCGGCCGTCCCGTCTCAGTACATTAGAATGGACCATGTATATGGACTGGGCCGGCATGGCCTCCATGCTCCATGCCTCCATGGGCGCTTCGATCGGCAGCACTGCTTCGGCTGTTGGGCATGGCGGCCTGTTTTCCTCTCTTTTCTGACAAGGCCCCGTCTTCTTCTTATCCCGCCGTCCGCATGCACGGCGGCCCATTCCCGTCCTAATTCTCAACCGTGTGCCGCACCGGTCGTGCTATAGCCAAGTGGCGTGTCTCCGATGCCGGTGAGACAGTGACGCACGCGGTAGTTGTAGAAATAAGATTTGATTCAGCGATGATTTTATTGGTGATCAAAGGTGATATTTATACATGTACATTGACACCATCGTGCGTGCACGATGTGCTTATCCTACTAGCGCCACTAACGTGGATCCTGAACAGGGTAATCAGAATGCCAGTGAGCTACGTGAACAGTAGCATGCAGACATGACAAATAGGTGCGCTAACAGCAGTGGCAGCAGCACGGTCTATGATGCTGACTGATGCTGTCTCTGAGAGCAAGCGTTTATTCATGTTTTGGGTGGCTATCCTGACATATGGGTCCCATCTTAGCTTAGCAAAAAACCTGCAGCATGTACCGTCTCCTCGCATCGGACCTAAGTCCAAAATAATCATATTCATCTCTCTAGCAGATAGTATTTTAATGAGGAACTAGTGTCTAGTAGAGAAACCGGTTCCATGCCTTTTTCCATATACACGCTGGTCTGCAGCGTATAGGATCGAATCTTGTCAGAAAGATTCTCTATAGCACCGGCTTAGTTACAACGCTGCCCTTGCTCTGAGTTCCTCAAATGCAGCTCGTGGCAATTCCTCGGTCATGATATATGCAAATTGTTGACTAGTAGGGACGTGCAACACTTGGACTTCGTTGATGGCTACCTTGTCGTGCACGAAATGAATATTAAGTTCGATGTGCTTGGTGCGCCCGTGATGTACTGGATTAGCCATCAAATCATGGAGACGTTGTCGCGATAGAGCACTGTGACCTTGGATGCCAGGCAGTGCAGTTCACCAAGAAGAGACCGGATCTAGCAGCATTCCGCGACCGCATTGGCGATGGCGCGGTATTCAGCCTCTGTGCTAGACAGGGACACCGTCGGCCGGCTGTCGCTTGGATGACCACGAGAGCAGCGAGTCGCCAAGGGACACACAGTAACTCGAAGTTGAGCGGCGAGTGTCCAAGCAGCCGGTCTAATCTGCGTCTGAGTAGGAGACATTGTCGAGTTGTGGTGCGCGGCGAAGCTGCAATCTATAGGAAGATGTACCACTGATATAGCACAAAATTCGTGTCACCATGGCCAGATGTGTGTCGCGCGGGTCGGGCATGTGTAGGCACGCCTGCTACACATGAGATTTGGTCTGGTCATGGTGAGGTATTGGAGTTCGCCAACGATGCTTATGTAGGAAGACGGATCATCCAGCTTGGTGCCTGCAGATGCGGAGAACTTTGGCGCTGTGTCGACGGGTGTGGCCGCTGCTTTGCAACTGCACATGCCGGCACAAGTCGAGTAGTTCTGCAGCATACTTGGCCTACGAGAGGAAGAAGCAATCGGTGGTGCACTTGACGCTGACGTCGAGGAAGTAGCTGAGAGGACCGAGATCCTTCATGGTGAACTTGCCGAGTATGTTGGAGATGATTGCTTGAAGGAGCGCGTCGGTCGATGCAGTGAGAACGATGTCATGCATCGACGTAGAGGAGTCGATATGCCATGTCTGACCCCGCTGCAACATGAACAAGAGGTGTCCAATTGCTTGGGCAGGAAGCCGATGGAGCGCACGTGATCGGCAGACAAAGTGTACCAGGCCCTTGTGCCTGCTTCAATGCGTACAAAGATTTGTCGAGCAAGCAAACATGATCAGGACGAGCTTTGTCGGTGAAGCCGGCTGGTTGGCAACAGTACACACGTTCTTGTGGCACGCCATGAAGAAATGGTTGGACACATCCAGCTAGGGTCCGTTTGGTTTAAGGGCGAGGTGGGATGGGATGAGCCCATCCAATTTTATTGGGATGGGATGAACCATTTTTTTTGTTTGGTTCAGTACATTGGAGTGGATTGGATGGACCAATTTTGTGTTTAGCTAAAACTGGATGGATTCAATTGGATGAGCCACTGACATGTGGGCCCCATACGTCAGTGACACCTCACCATCTCTTCCCTAATCCTCTCTCTCTCTCTCACCACCGGCGGCAGGGGAGCTCGGGTGGGGCGGCGCAGAACGGCGGGGCGGGGGCCGACGCGGCCAGGCGGGGCGGGGAGCAGCGGCACCGAGGTCGGGCGGGGCCGGGCGGGGCAGGGGCCAGCGGGGCCGGGCGAGGCGGGGAGCGGCGGGGCCGAGCTTGTGCGGGAGCGGCGAGGCGGGGGCCGGGGAGCGGCCGGCAGGGTGCGGGGAGCGGCCGGCGGGGGGCGGCGGCCGGCGAGGGGCTGCGGCCGAGCTCGGGCGAGATCCGGGGAAAACAAATTGTAGGCGCGATTAGAAAAAAAAATTGCAATTAGTAAAGTTAAACGCAATTAGTACAAATTTGGCTCAGCTCATCCACAAATTTTAACCGGCCATCTCCATCTAGTATATTGAGGGAATATTCCCTTGAGGTGGATATCCTTATCCACCCCATCCACCCAATCAAACACTGGATATCCAAAAAAAAACGGATGGCCATATCCCATCCCACTCCATCCAAGCAACCAAACGGACCTAGTTGACGGGCCACGCGCGGGTCGTTGTGATGGTGTGGACGGTGCAGATGGTTGCGGGTTTAACGACGAGACTAAATGTCTCGGCGAAGTCAAGCCCTGGTCGCTGTGAGAACCCGTGTACCACCCACCGTGCTCGAGGGTGCTGTCAGACTTGGTTTTGGGCCTGAAAATCCATTTGTCAAAGACAACATGGACAACAGGAGGGCACGGTACCAAGGACCACGTTTTGTTGGCCATGAATGCGCTGTATTTCTCCTGGAGCCAGTTCGGATCGCGCAGAGCAACACGAACAGATGAGGAAAGGGGAGAGATGGAAGATGTCGTCACATAAGCATAGTGTGGATTCAGTTTGAATATGCCAGATTTTGCGTGTATGACCATGCGGTGTAGTTCGTTGAGACTTGGATTGGCGGGCGGCGTGTCCTGGCTAGATGGAGGTGTAAGTACAGCGTCAGAGTTGGAGTCGGTTGATGATGAATCGGGCGACAGAGACGCAGAACCGACGGGTGGAGAAGCGGGATCGCCTGTGCAAGTATAGGTGGGGGTGGAGCAAGTCAAGGGAGTCATGGTCGCAGTCGTCCATAGGACTGGATGGAATGGAAGGAGGTGGTGGCCGTGATGTAAAAGGAAATGTTTGCTCGTCAAACGTGACATGCCATGATATGATAAAACAACCGGACTCAGGATATAGCACCGATAGCCTTTGTGGTCAGAAGAATATCCGAGAAAGACACAGGAGGCGGAGCGTGGTGCAAGTTTGTTTGGGGACGTGGCTGTGAGATTTGGGTAGTAGAGGCAGCCGAAACACTCGGATGTGCTGGTAGCCAGGGGGAAGCCGAACAGTAGCTAAAAGGGCGTGTAGATGTGGTGTGGTTTACACGGCCGTCTGTTGAGCACGTATGTGGCGGTGGAAAGAGCTTCTGCCGAAAAGGGTGGAGGCATAGAAGCACGGAAAAGGAGAGAACAAACGCTATCGTTGAGGGTACGTAACACTGGTTCGGCTTTGCCATTTTGTGAAGTGTAGGGGCATAAGAGACGTAACACAATGCCATTGTTGGCAAAGAAGTTCGGGAGGCGTGATTATCGAATTCACGGCTGTTATCAGTTTGAATGGAGAGGAATGGCATACCAAATTGTGTGCGCACATAGGCATGAAGGGATACGAGACAGGGTAAGACATCACATTTTTGGCAAAAATGGAACATCCAAGCGTGGTGGCTGAAGTCATCTAGTGCAACAAGATAATACTAAAAACTAGATTTACTTAATACGGGAGACGTCCATACATCACAGTGAATCGGTTCAAAAGGATAGCTTGTTTTCATAGTGGAAGAACTAAAGGGAAGTCTAACATGTTTTCCTAAGCGGCAAGTGTGAAAAGAGTGG
Organism: Stipa capillata; assembly: GCA_019208055.1. Classification (NCBI taxonomy): domain Eukaryota; kingdom Viridiplantae; phylum Streptophyta; class Magnoliopsida; order Poales; family Poaceae; genus Stipa; species Stipa capillata. Next base: position 985,791 of record JAGXJF010002351.1, on the reverse strand, counting down.
TCTGATGCCTTATTACACGAGAAGGGAAAATAACGTAAAATTGTAGACAAGGATTCCTAGCCAGGATGGCCTAGGCGTTGATGCCACAGCTTGGTAGTGGAGGAAGAGTTCAGACACTGGGCTGATGATGAGGAGGACGTGGGCAGCACCGGATAAAGATCACCACAACTGTCACACTGCAGAATCGTCGCCTTGGTGTGAAGGTCCTTCACAAAAACCGATGGGGTCAAACTTAACTGATACAGAGTTATCACAGGTAAAGGAGCAGAGAGAAATAAGATTCTTGATTGGAGAGGGAGAGACGAGAACATTATTGAGGCGAAGAGGGTGGGATGGTGTAAGAATAGACGAAGTACTAGTTTGTGTAATAGGGAGAGAAGCACCATTACCAACAGCAATGTGAGTTGCAGAAGGAAAAGTTTGTAGAGAGGAAAGCTTACCGGGGTTTGAAGCCATATGGGATGTGGCAACTGTGTCCATGAATCAGTCGTCCCTGCCGATGTGTGGAGATTGCAGAGACATCTTTTGCATTGCCGTGAAGAAGGCGGAAGGGTCCCATCGGGAAGCAGACTGATGCAGGGCACCGATATTGACGGCATGGTAGGAGTCGTAGGCGCCAGAGGTGGGCGAGGGCCAAGAAGACCAGTGCCCGGTGGCCACGACTGAGTGGGCCACGCCTGGAACTAGCCTCTCCATGGATAGGAGGTGGGTGCCATCCACGGTGCGGGCGACGCAATAGGGGCGGATGAGCGCTGTTGCCCGCCGGTACCGCTGGAACCACCGGAGTTGCCCTGGTTGCTGGAGGTCTTCTCGTGGGGCTTCTGCTGCTTCCCTTTGGACGAGGAGCTGCCCTGGGTGGAGTTGCCGGACGACGGTGGTGGCGTTGTGGTGTAGAAGGCCGCTGCCTGGCCAGCACCCGACCAAGGCATGTGGGCGGTCTAGAAGCTGGCCGCGGCGATGTTCTTGGCCGTCTGTTCCTGGCGAAGCTCGTTGAGGAGGAGGAAAGTGTGTGCCCGGATGAAGGAAGGCAAGGGCAGCTTCGACGTCAGATGCGGGATCACACCATGAAAACGAGGACCCAGTTTACGAGGATGCAGTTTGCGGATCAGGTTGAGCACCATGCCCTGCTCAGACACGGGCTGATCGATGTCGTGCAGGCTGTCGACAAGAGTCTTCAAGCGCGCACAGTAGGACGTGATGGACATGTCTCCTCCGAAGAGGTTACAAAATTCGGAGTCAATGTAGACGGTGCGCGTGAGCTTGTTGTCGTTGAAGAGATCAGCAAGCGATATCCAGACGGTGTACATCGTGTCAGGGGGTTTTAGCACGATGGAGAGGATCTCAGAGGACGTCTTGGTGTAGAGCCAGTTGACGATGGTGTAGTCTATCTAAGTCCAATCGCAATCGTCGTGGTCGGCCTCGGAGCCGTCGACGTGGCACTCGACACCGAACTTCTCGAAGACTGGCGAAGAAGGTGCTACACTGCATGTAATTGGAGGCCTTCAGATCTAGGAAAACGGGCACATGATGCTTGATGTAGACCATCTTCGACATTGCCGAAGTGACAGCCGACGGTGTGGAGGCAGGAGTGCCAGGAACAGTAGGTGGCAGTGTGGCGGTCGTCGCAACTGGTGCAAGAGGAGGTCGTGTATGGGGATGGAGCAGGAGGCAGGTGCCGAGTGCGTTAGAGCGGAGGGCACTGGAAGTGGAGTCCCAACTGCCGCTCTCGTGCCACCCGCCGCCGTTCCGTGCGTCCATCGCAGGCTCTCCCATACCACCTTCTGGAGCAAGGGGCCGCGGTGGCGGCAAAGGTCATTAGCAGCGGCGGCGAGGGGATGGGGACAAGGGGACTGTTCGACAATGTGCGCTAGGGTTTCTCTCCCGAGTCGTCCAAGTTGGCAACGCGGGGTGCGCAGTGACAAGAGAATTAACCTCTATTGTAAACACCAACAGAACTACAACCGCCATGGACGGATGATCGGAGCGTCTTCCCATATTCATCTCCTGAACAATGCACTGGCATGGGACTCGGAACTGAGAAGAGATAGCAAGGAGTGTACTAACTTAATCCAAAGTAGCACGCCTGGTAAACAGGGAAACTAAAGAACGGTCAGACCTACGACCAAAAGCGAGCACCACACCACTAACGTACAGTGGATACCAGGGATATCCCTCCGTTTCAAGTTTTGATCAAGCAAAAGCAGAATCATTTGAATCCACTAAGAGATATACTAAAACTTCAGCTGAACTTAGTGGCGCCAATAAAGCGAGTACACATCAAAAGCTAGGAAGAAAAGTTCAGAGCAAAGACAAAGGCAAACAAAATTAAAGCTCTTGTGATCCATTCTGCCTGTGACATGCCTTTGATAGCACGACATGCATGATGAGTCCGTTCAGGCCTAGCATTCTGTCAATGTGCGGTCACATTATTGACTGTACTGTCGACTGTAGAAAATAGACAACCTCATGGATGCATGCTTTCTCTACCCACCAAAATTGCATGGAGCCATAGCATGTCTTGTTTCTGTTATGGTTATCTGTCTTTTGGCAAAGCAACATTGCTCCTGTTGGTTTCTGAATGTTTTCAAGAGGCCGTGTTGCCGTCTTGGTGCCATAAATCATTGACATGCTACGAGAGACAGATTTCTTCATGTGATTACGTACTGCCTGTTGGGTCTTTGCTCATGTCGTACTACTTCTTACGGTTGTTTTCATGAAAGTAACCAAATTTTGGTCAGATGTTGTCTTACAGGATAGTAGTATTGGCCACAGTAATTGAACAGGAGAACAAAATTTTTCACAATTCACAAGGTTTGTAACAACGCCTAAACAGAGGAATACGAACATAGTTACATACTCCATCGGATCATACAACTACACACTTGAGAAACCTAGTTAAGCTACACGAGTATGATATTTCTTGAGACTTGAGTACAAAAGCAAAACGGCACTGTATCACAAGTGTTGCTATAAGCCCATAACACAGCATAGCTACGTTGATCTCAACACCATAATGCAACAGTAACTACATGAGTACAAGTGAAAAGTAGGCCAGTGAAGCGAAGAAACCGCCGGCGACCGCAAGAACCAGCTGCTTACCGTGCTCACTGTACATGCCCGGTGCAAATCCATATCCATTTCCTGCGGCGGCGCTGACGAAGCCGCCACCGTTAGACCAGAAGCGAGCGTAGCATTTGCCGAGGTACACTTCACCGGCAGTGGCGTAGCCGCACCCGGCTTTGAGCTGCGCGGCGGCCGCCGTGACGCAGTCGGAGCAGGCCTTGGCGCCGAGGTCCCCCACGCACTGCGACATGGCCTGCACGCCGCCCGACCCCCCGGCGCGGTACCCTCCGCCCGCCGGCCCCGACGCGGCCGCGAGCCCGCCGAGCGCCGAGTCCCGCATGGCGGCGGCACCGGCGTCCCCGGGCGAGCCGCCGCACTTCTTGAAGAGCACGGCGGTGTCCTGCTTCCCGACGAAGGAGTCATTCCCGTAGCGCACGAAGCATGCCCTCAGCTGCACCGCGCCGCCCGCGGCCCAGGAGCAGAGGGAAGAGAGCCTGGAGATGGCGGAGCGGACGCAGCCGGTGCAGACGGCGGCGGGGAGGTCGGAGCGGCACTGGTAGAGGCCAACCACGGGGGAGGAGGACGGCGCCGAGGGGGAGGAGGTGTTGGCGTAGGGGGTGTAGGGCGCGCTGTTGGCGAGTGAGGTGAGCACGGAGTCCACGCCGGACTCGTACTGCTACCCGGCATCGTAGCGCCCCTGCGAGCACCCGGCGTACACGAACGCCGAGTCGTCGTCGACGTCGCCGGCGCCGCGCGCGCAGGTGGCCGCGCGCAGCAGGAGCAGAGAGAGGACGCGGAGGAGCGTCGCCGCGACGCGAGTAGCCATGCTTCTTCGTCTTCTCCTCGGCACACGAGGGCTTGCGTTTCAGTGAGCTTGGTTATGGGTGGGGAAGTTGAGAAGGCGATCGAGGCTTGGGAGGAGCAGGAGAGAGTCTTTTAGAAATTAGAACAGCGAGCGTGTGCGCGTGCGTCGCGTCAATGCGTCGCATTTGCGGGGAGCCTCATGGGCTGGCTAAGCAGGCTCGCTGGATTAGGCCAGATTTACGTGGTGGTCGACGAAAGCAGGCTGAGTCGGGCCTAGTCTGTTCGGCCTCTCGTGCTTGCGTCGTTCTACCCCTGAACTATCAAAACCAGTACAACTAACCTCTGGCCCCAATTTTGGAGGTTAGCTTTGCCACATAGATGTTGACGTGGCATTTACTCAACAAATAAATTAATAAAAAATTAATTTCTTTTTTATGACACCGCCATGTGTCCTCCTCGTCAAAGCTTTTTTAGCCCTCCCATCTCATCTCCAACCACATCGTGGGGCTTCACCGAGCCATCCTTCATCGATTGCAGCGGTATGGCAGTCTCTCATCAGTGGCAGCAACCATTCGGCCTCCCGACGGTAGAGGAGGTGGGATTCATCAGCTGCCATGAAGGGGGTTCGGGAGGAGGCTGCTGGGATGGATACGAAGACGAGATCGAGGAGGAGGGAAAGGGGGAGGCGGCGGCATCTCTTACAAGGAGCACAACAATGACATGGTCCTCTGTAATGAGCATGCCAATGGTGACACATCACATTTGCTGGCTCTTCACTTGCTTCATTCCCCCCTTCCCTCAATGGTTGAGTTTGGTAGGAGCTGCCAAGCCAGTCCATCTCCCTTCACTTGTCACGCCGCCATGGAGGGGTTTGGGAGGGGGCTACGAAGGCGAGGGCGGCGAGTTATGGAAGGGGGAGGCTGCAAGGTCAAAGGAGACATGGATGATGGTAGCGGAGATGAGCTTGCTTCTGGGCAAGGTGAGTGGAAAGGGTTTTGGGCGGAAGTGGGAGGCGGTGGCGAGGAGGCGGAGCCTGGAGTAGTCTTAGTTGCGGTGGAGGAGACAAGGGGATTGCAAAGAGATGAGAGAGAGGGGAAACACGGTACCGATGAGATGTGATCGTTGGCCAGAGGTTAAAGAAGCCTCTAACGTGTGGGCCCCACGTGATAGTGATAAAAAAAATCTTTATTCGCCAGCGCTATGGCAACGTCCATGCAGTAATATCACCCCCTAAGATCAGGCTGGAAGGTTATTTACATCGATTTTAATAGTTTAAGATGTAGAATAGCGAGAAAAGCAGGTTGGAGGGGTGAAATGTCTCCCGCTCGATACTTTCGGGTGTTAAATACACGTTTTAACGCGGGTCGAAAGGCCGACCCATCCGGCCATTTTACGTGATAGTGGTGGGCTGATCGTGCATTTGTCCAAAGTCTAGGACCCCCGGTGTAGGTGATAATAGGCTTGGCAATCTTTGCCGGCCCAGCTAGATAAGTGTTTTGAGTCCAAAACTCCGAATACCAAGTAGTTTGCTTATTCTAAAAATAAAAAAAAACCAAGTAGTTTGCTTAGCTCCCCTCGAAAAGAAAAGGTAGTTTGCTAAGCCATCTCGGCATTCTTGTGGCGTGAAATACTGAAACATCTTGAGATGAATCATGAAATAATTGATCTTTGCAAACGGATCATAACATCTGGTAGATTCGCGGAAATAAGACTAAATATTGGAATCTGCAATTTTCTTTTTAAAAAACCATACTTTGCTTTCGCGTCATCAGTTTGTAGCAACGTTAACATTATTAGAGAGTCCACGACTACACATGCTGGAACGATTAACAAGTGATGTCGCCGTGACGCTCGCGACTTTCCAGCTAATACCAACATAACGCAGTCAGTTAATAATAGGGACGAATAAGATACCAGCTGAACCTGCAAATAGAGAAAGAAGAATCGAAGCTTGTTGGGCAGGCAAGCACGGGAAGATATGATGATGGAGACTAGAGACCTAGTTGGCGTCAAGCGAACTGAACGGGTTTGATTACAACAAGGACAGAGACAGGCATCACGGGCAAGAGGCGTCAAATATGCTAGTGCATTGCATTGCCAGCCACTTACCTGTGCAGATATCCATATCCGCAAGATACAAAGTTACAAACGACCATCCTGAATGCATTCGTCCCATCTGCAGATTCTGTTCGCACATGTTCACACAGCTAATACCTGTCGCTACACGCCATGTTCAGTGTTCACACTCGCTTTCCTTGTACAGTAGCAACACATAATGCTAATAGACGCTTGGGAGAATGGTGATGCTCCTGTCAAGCACATAGTCTCAAACTTCTCACTAATCATGCTTAGTTTCCTGAGATCTCCTCTCCTGCACAATCTTAGCAAACAGGCTTCCATCGTAGACGGATCTCGCGGTGTCCTTGCGTAGGAGGCCGTCCTTGTCCTTGCCGAGGCTGTACAGCAGCTTCCACTCCGCTGAAGCAGCAGCCCTGCACGCGGTGCAACGGAAGTGGTAAATCACTAAGACAGCGAGGATTACAGGAGAATGCGTAGATATCTGTAACGTGTGGCTGGTTATTACCATCCTGTGTAGTCAGCGGGCTCTCGGTCCGCGCTGATCAGCTCGTCCACCTCACTTGATGTCAGGGCGTCAGGCACGGCGTTGCTATGCTTGGTGAATATCTCGTCGAACTTTTCAGGGACGAACCTGCAATGTTTGAAGCATTAGCAAATTTATTGATGTATGTTACTGCATTGGTAGGATTGGTTGTCTTGTTCAATTAAACGATGCGTCAAAACTCAAAATCTTGTTGAATAGTAAGCTAGTGACATGGAAGAACGGAAGAGTATGACAAATTGAAGCCAATTAACGATGAATCAGGGCACTCGGTGTTTCCGAAAATAGAGGGGATGCATAACTACCTTCCTTCAGCGTCATACGCGCCTGTATCACTTCCATGGATCCCTTTGTGGATGTTCTCGATGTAGATAGATAAGTGTGAGGTGTCATTTTCCTGCATGGATTTGATAAGAGTACATGGCTTAACACCTTTTTGCTTCACTTTTTAAGCACAACGCATTTGACGACAGTATCGTAAATTGTGGAACGTCTTAGTAACAAGTCATGTCTGCATCAAGCACAGGTAAAGCACGAGTACTTTGATAAAAATGGAGAGTTTTAAAACACAGGTAGCACAGTACAAGGTGTTAAATTTTCAACAGCTAGATCAACTTTATGACTTGTAGCCTAACATGAAAGGAAAAAGAAATGTTCTGCTTGTCTTACCAGTGAAGTACTCTTGGATTAAGTTTTCGTTGCAGCAAGTCACAAGCTAACCAGGCACTTTAAAACCCCGACATAATATAAAACGATAAAGGCACCATAATTTTTCCTCGAGAGACAGTACCGGTCTGGTCTTGGGGCCAAGGGCGCCATTGATGAAGGTAGCACTCAAGCTGGAGAGGGGAATTCCAAATCCGAGTGCCCGAAAGGCTACCATACAACGAGAAAACATATACGTACGTGAGGCACAAATCAACGAGCATACATGAAGTAAATGGAGAATCCCTTGGAAGAAACAAAATGAAGTGAATGGGAAAAAAAAATTAGCTCACCTTCGTATGTCTCGGACAAGGAGACGATGCCGTCCTTGTTGCCGTCGAAGAACGCCGCGTGCTTCTGCAGCGGCGTCATGCCGGCGCCCGAAGCGTCGCCGTACGCCGACGCGTGACCCCCTTCCCAGAATCAGCCGAAGAGAACAGATAACCAACCAATTCGTCTCAAAAATGGCCCTTACTAACTAAGAAAAGCTAATTTACTCCCAGGGGGGGGAAGAGCCAGACTTACATAAGAACACGGGGAAGAGAAGCAGCAGAGCCACAGCCGCCGCCGTCGCCGGAGACGAGGACCGTCGCGGCCGAGCGTCCATCTCCAGCGATTTCTTCTCGACGCTTAACCACGCGTTGACTCTTGTCCCCTCCACTAGCTGGATCTCTCTCCCTCGCGCTGCGTCTCTCGGCGTGCGTCAGTGCGTGTGTTCGCGCGCGTGTGTGTGCACAGGTGTCTCGTCCTGCGCCGTATATATAGGATCGCTCGCCGGGGCCCGCGTGCGGTTGAACGGTTGATTCCTGAAGAAGAGAGCCGCACGATTTCTGAAGAAGAAACCCACACGCTTCACATGCGTGCTGTAGGACGGCTCGTGTAGCCTGCGTCGTGCCGCGAAGGCACTGGACGAGCGAAGATGCAAACTATTCTGCCAAATCTCATCAGATTAATTAGAAGTTTATCAAGTCGCCTGTCATTAGATGCCAGATTTTTCTCTCACAGAATGGAAATCATTAAATACCGTTGTTTTAGATGATTAGGCGACTATGGAATGGCAGCTGGGAAAGGGGGTCGATATTTGCCTGTAGATATGGAGATATTTGCATGCCGACTATGAAATGAGTTGGCTTGGACAGATGTTTTAAGATTCTGATAGGGGAGAAGATCACTAGTCCAGCTCCATGACAGGGAGAAGCAACAGACGGCCAAAGCCAAAAAAAAACGCCAGGCCAGAAGATGGCTTGTTCCCGCGAGGACGGGCCGTGACCGTTACGGAGATGGTTGTTTTACGTGCCCTTGCTTCCACGGGTTCCTTAAAATTTTGCATGGCCTACGCGTATTATTTTCTTAAATAAATTTATGAAGATAAGGTACATGAGAAGATGGATCACGTATATTAACTACGATTTAATAAAGAAAAAATATATCTTTCACCCTTCAATTATTACCTAAGTAATATCACATCCTTAAATTCTAAAACCACACAGATCTAACCCTCAACTCCCAAAACAGGGTAGAATACCCCTACGATCATTCTAAAGTAGTTTTTACCATTTTGAACCGGTTTCAGGTGACATGGTGCACCTCTATGTCAGAAAATAAAAAATCAGAATATATCATCAGATTTTGGAGGTGAAACCTTTTTTGATTTTGAAAATAAAAAATAAAATCAAACTTCAGAAATTTCGAGAAGAATGGGATTTTTTTTGGGAAAAGTAACTAACAGTAAATTTCGGCGAAAAGCAAACAAAAATCTCACAATTGATATTTTTCTAGATTTTGGATTTGAATTTTTTTGAAAACAAAGCTGAATTTTCTTTTGAATTTCAAAATCAGTGGAAAAGAATACAAGTTTGAACTTTTCAAAAATCTGACATTTCCTAACTTCTAGATGACATGGAGGTGACATGGCATCCATGTGGGTGCCACGTCTCCTAAAATACATTTGAAATGTTCAAAACCAGTTTAGAATGATCTGAGGGGGCTATCTGGTTTTGAGAGCTGAGGATTAGTTTTATTTGATTTTAGAGTTTAAGGGTGTTATGTGAACTTAGCAATACTTAGAGTGAAAACACGCTTTTTTCATTTAGTAATGATTAGGTATATATGTAGCATGTTCGGATAATAATCAAAGAAAATTTTGAATTTGATGGGTGGTAGGATTGTGCTTACGTGACTTTATTAACTGGAGTATAAATCTTCGTGCTCATATTTATATAAATATGATCGTGATTTAGTAGAAATTTAGCGCGACTAACGAAATCATCTCTAGACTTCATCGGTCCTAGAATGTGATTGGTGCGATGCGTGTACCTAATGATGTACGTGTGTACATACGTCTTGTAGTACAAAGAAAACATACCACGACTCCGACAGGTGCGTGATGGATGACAGGATGAGGACACAAAAGCAGATCCCCAAACTATCCTGTGGATGCTTAGTTGCAAACATGTAAGCGGTCCACCGTGGCAAATGATGACTACCACGCCAGCTTGCCGGTAGTGTGGCTTGTAGGTTGGTGCAATTAAACAAAATCAAATAGTTCAAGGATTCAAATCAATAAACAAAGTAGTATTTCTCGCAAAAAAAAATAAACAAAGTAGTATAGCTGCCCCGTATTTCCCTATAATAAGAACAAAAAAGAGAGTAGTATATGGATTCGTGGGTCAAGTGCAAATTTGCCGAACGTTTTCAACCTAAACTTGATCTACTCGTCTCATGGCTGAATAAACACGAGTCGCTTTGCTGACCAATCGTGTTCGACGGCCTAGGCCCATCACGACTTCTTGTGGTAATAAAGCGTTGATATCACGGCAACGCCCGTGCATCTTCGAGAGCAGGGCAGGGAGATCCGTTTGAATTCGTCCAGGCCTAGCGCATCTCAAGAGTCAGAGGCCTCCTCAACAAACGCAATACGTGGAACCAGGCTCTGTGCAGCCCAACTAATGCAGGAAATTAACCTGCTGGCTCGACAGCAGGTAGGGCTCGTCGCTGCTGCTTAACTCATGCACCAACCGCAATGAGAAATGGAACATCCATCTTCTTGTAATACATTTACTTGTGCAGTGACATAATCAACGACGACTAATCATGCTTGGTTCCAGATGAACAGTTCTTCGCCAGCTTGTCGAAGAGGCTTCCGTCGTAGACAGCTCTCACGGTGTCCTTGCGAAGGAAGCCATCCTTGTCCTTGGCGACCTTGTACAGCATCCCCCACTCCGACTTAGACGCAGCCCTGCATTTTTCATGTAAGGGCAGTAGCAAAGTTAAGACAGCGAAACCTTAAGATAGAATCGTCAATTGATGGGTACAAATTTTTTGTTCTAAGATTTAGACTAGATATTACCAACCTTTGCAGTCCTTTTCCCCTCTGTTCGCATGAAGCATCTCCTCTAGCTCGTTCTGTCAGGGCATCGGGTGCAGTCTTGGCATACTTGGTAAATATCTCATCAAACTTCGCAGGGACAAACCTGCCAATGTCAAAAGCGAGAATAGATGATAGCTTTCTTGTTCGATGACGAAGCCGATCGATACCATAAATGCGTCAAAAATATCGTTGGCAGACAAACCAAATCAGTTTAATTTGTTGAAGTCGCAGAGCTTTTTACGTTTGGGCAATGACAAAACGAGGCGACATACCTTCCTTGAGCACAGTACGAGTCTGTGTCACTTCCATGGATCCCTTTGTGGATGTTCTCTATGTAGATAGACAAGCGTGATGTTGTCGCATTTTCCTGCATGTGTTTGCACATCATCTGAACGTACAAAACACGATAGCCCAGAGCATACATATATGCAAACTTGTAAGATGTGCTTGAATGATGGGTTAACATAACTAATATCTAGGTGTAGGAAAAAAAGGCATGGAATATAGAGTATGTGCAACTATGAAAATATGTCTTGCCTTCGATGGTCTATATCACCCCTCCATTCATCGTCAATTCATGCTTTGAGATTCATATATTTTATGTCTCTAGTCTATGTAACATTGTACTCTCTATAATGAACTAATTCATATTTAGCTTATACTAATCCATTTCTATGCGTGCTAGACATTGAAAATGAATTAACAATAAAATCATAGTTGAATCTAGACCATATTGACCATGCATGTTCTAGACACGACAAAGTGAAGATGATGAAAATATACAAATCTCAAAGCACGAACTGACGATGGATGGAGGCATTGTATAGCCCGCAGGGCGTAATAAATTCACACTCTATGCAACAATTAAAATGTTGTAACATCTATGGCCCAAAGAAGCTAATAGCCTAACCCGCCATACAACAGACATGCATTCGTAGCACCGCACTAGGGTTAGCTTGAAAGTGCCACATATAAGGCCAACAAGGCTCATATGTAAGTGTAATTTAAGCTAAATTAACAATGCAGAACTAAACATAGAGACACTACAGTCTTCCTCCCTTGTAGTGAGGGACAATCCTCAGGACATGTCCGCTAGCTCATCACACATGCCGGTACAAGGCCACGCACATGTTGCCCGCATAGCGATGGTTGAAGTTTTGATATCATTTGTAACACTCATCGCTCAAAGAAGCTAACAACCCAATTTGTCATGAGACAAACATGTATTCGTAGCACTTCACTTACAATTTTATTCTTGTTTCTTGTAAAATGATTAATCCGAAAATTTGGTGAAGGCGCTACAAATGTGCTAATGCTAAGTAAGGAAATTGAGGTAGCATAAATCACACTCTTTCACGGTCACCGTCTGCAGCTAAACCTCTCTGTGAAGCTTTAGAGTAAATCGTAGTTTTGCACCACCTAAATTGACTCAAGTTGAGAAAAGAGAGGAATATATGATTTTGTGCGCATAACACTGCTCTTTGCACTTGAGCTGCGATAAGAGTAGGACCCAGGTGCCACGCAAACGTCGTGGTGAACGTCTGTGTTGGCATTGTGAGGCGGGGCGTTACTTTGGGTGCCTTCGTTGACATCAACCAAACAAACCGACTCGGAGTAGCAGGCGAGCGAGATGGCGTGGTTTGCATGTGCAAAACTTTACGAGATGACGTCGTTTAATTTGTTTGATCGATGTCACTGAAAGGAAGATGATGTGGAAGTGGAACCAAATAAATGCCTTGCCTAGCATTTGCTAGCGCGGAGTCTGGCAGTACGCCAGTCGTGTGTGGCGCCTGCAAGCAGTCTTGTTCTCGTCACAACTCAAGGGTAGGTGTAAAAGTGCAATGGGGTGTCAATTTACGTGTTGCTATTACTCTGGTGTTCCGTGCAACCTGAGTCAATTCATGAGTTCAAAACAGCAATTTACTCTTAAGCTTCAAGTATGTTTGGTGATTTGAGTTTTGACCATAATCTTATCAGATTCCGCGGACAAGTTGATGTACTATACCAAATACTACTACACACGAAATACGGTGGAGAATTCAAGATCTGATTATGATATCGCAGTACTATTGCACAAGAGGGCGTTAAACTTTTAGCATATCAGCTTTACAAGTAGCTACGCTAACATTCCACTTCTAAACGACCAAATGAATTAAGTGCCGAACGAAACATATAAATTGCATGATCTGTTCGAGTGTTTTCTGTCTTCTCAGTGAAGTGAGGTTTCCCTGCAAGTCACAGGCTTACCAGAACCAGACGCCTTAAACTTGGGGACCGTTATAGAACGACAAAGACGTGTGTTTATTTTCCTTTAGCGAACATGCGTACGAAACAAGCATGGAGAGAGAGCGAGAGGGAGCTTGATCATACAGGTCTGGTCTTGGGGCCGATGGCGCTGTTGATCAAGGCAGCACTTGCTTTGGCCATGGCAGCTCCAATACCTATGGCACGAAGCCCTACAACCATCCATATATATAGGCCAAAATTAGAAGTCTGCAACCGTCAACATGGGATGGGATGAAGAGGTAAGCGTGCTCCACTTTTTGGAAGTAAACGAAGAAGGGCAATGGTCACCTTCTTCTGTCTCGGAGAAGGAGATGATGCCGTCTTTGTCACGGTCGAAGAACGCCACATATGTTGGGTTAATCTCATTCTTGTTCCAAAGTTTGAAAATAAACAGAGTATTTGTTTTCTTGTGAAGATTGTCAGGCTGCAATTGTATAAGCACCTGGGAAAATTGTATAAGAAACTGGAGCTACAAACGTTGTAGCAGCCTAGGCTTTAGCTGCCATACTGAACTTGGAAACATTGTAGCGCACGAAGTAAAAAACGTTTCAGCTGTATAAGGATACTCTGCTCTCAGAAAAGCAGAGCAAGCCTAGAGAAAAGAAAAAAAAAGAAAAAAAGGGTTCCCCAATGTTGAAGGGGAACTAAACCAAATCATTGCGTCTTGTGCTTCTCCAGATTGAATCCTTGCCGGCGTTTCCTGCTGTCCTGTGTGTGCGCGTGTGCTCGAGAGAGAGAGAGAAGCCGGGTGAGAGCTCGGCCCCTACATCTGGTATCAGAGCCCGCTAGGTTAGGAGGCGGAGGCGATGGAGCTGGAGCGGCTGGTACGGCTGGAGGCGGAGCAGAAGGAGGCATAGGAGAAGACGGCGGAAAAGCTAAAGGGGATTGGAATCGATGGTGGAAGTGGATCTGGATCCACTCTGCCATTGGCAACCTTGGCACCACCGCAGTCCTAAGCGCGACCGACTGTCTCATGGCCTCAGCTGACCCGCTCAAATTATGCCATATGGGCAATGAAGATGCGAGTAGCTCTTCAGGCAGCGTGCGTGTGGGAAGCAATCGAGCGCATGGATGTTGACTACGAAGTCGACCATGAAGCGCTCCTGGGGATTTATTCGGCAGTGCCGGACTCTATCATGGCCTCACTCGTCGGCCGTGACTCAGCGAAGGCGGCATGGGATGCCATCAAGGTGGCAAATGTAGGCCATGAGCACGTCCGCGAAGCTAGTCTGCAGTCGCAGCGGCTGGACTTCGAGGAGCTGAAGATGGCGGATGACGAGCAGGTCGATGCATTTGCGCAGCGTATCAACACGCTGGTTGCTGGACTTCGATCTCTCGGTGAGGTAATTCCTAAACTCAGGGTAGTGCAGAAATTTTTAGCTGCAGCTCCAGCCAGGTTTATGCAGATTGTCACCTCAATCGAGCAATGCGTTCCACTGAGTACTCTGACAGTGGAAGATCTGGTTGGAAGATATAAGGCATATGAGGAGCGAATACGCTCCAGGTTTGGTGATCCAAAGGATGGAGAACACCTCATGTTGTCCCGCTCTCAATGGGAATATTTCTCTGGCAAGAAGAAATCAGCAGAGGGATCGAGCAGTGGTGGGCAGCAGTATAAGTCTGAGTACACACCAAAGCATGGCAGTGCTAATCAGAAAAGTGAGCAGACTAGAGATAAGGAATGGAAGTTTGATATCAGGAAGGTAAAATATCACAATTGTGGCAGGTATGGTCACTTCAAAAAGGACTGCAAGAAACCTAAGAAGGAGAAGGCGTATGTTGCAGTAAAAGAAGGAGAAGGTCTAGCCTTGCTGATGATTCAAACATGTGAGCTGAATCATGTTGCAGAAAAAGTGGAAGGGGAAGTATTTCTGAACGAGGAGAATTTTCATCCTCGTGATGTTGAAAGATACTGGAGCAAGTAATCACATGTCCGGTGATGAAACAAAATTTACTGACATTGATAGATTAGTAAATGGTAAAGTAAAATTCGGCGATGGTTCAACCGTTGCCATTGTTGGACGAGGTACTGTCCTGTTCCAGTGTCATGATGGTGAGCACCGTGCCCTGGCAAACGTATATTTGATCCCTTCACTAAAGAGCAACATTGTAAGCATTGGTTAGCTATCTGAAAATGGATGCAAAGTGGTAATTGATGAGGATAAGCTCTGGATTTATGATCGGGACAAGAAATTGCTAGCTAGGGTAACAAGGACAGTAAATTGTTTGTATCTGATTGATCTGAACATGGGAAGGCCAGTGTGCATGATGGCACACTGCAATGAGGCAGCATGGCTGTGGCATGGTCGATATGGTCATTTAAATTTCAAATACAACAGTTAGCCGTTGATGAAATGGTGATTGGCATGCCTCGAATCAGCCATGTAGAACAAGTATGTGATGGGTGCCTGGTTGGGAAGCAGAGGAGAAGCTCATTTCCAGCAGAAGCAGTGTTCAGAGCAGATACACCCTTGGCCCTTGTTCATGCAGATCTTTGTGGCCCGATCTCACCATCTACACCAAGTGGTAAAAGGTACTTCTTGTTAGTAGTGGATGACTTCAGCAGATTTATGTGGTTAGTGCTTGTGAGAACAAAAGATGAAGCTCTCGAAGCATTTCATAAAGTCTGCAGCAGAGCACAAGCAGAGGTAGCCTGCAAAGTTCGAGCACTCCGAACTGACAGGGGTGGCGAGTTTACCTCAAGGGATTTCACAGCTTATTGTGAAGAGTGTAGAATAATGCATTACCTAACAACACCATACTCACCTCAACAGAATGGGTGGTAGAAAGAAGAAACCAAATAATTGTTGGCATGGCAAGAAGCTTACTGAAAAGCAAGTCTATGCCTGGAGCATTGTGGGGAGAAGCTGTGACAACAGCTGTATACCTGTTGAATCGAGCACCAACCAAAAGTGTGGCTGACAAAACACCATATGAAGCTTGGTACAACAGAAAACTGAAAGTACAGCATTTGAGGATTTTTGGTTGTGTTGCACATGCCAAAGTAACCAAGCCAAATCTCACAAAGTTAGCTGATAGAAGTATTCGTACAGTGATGCTTGGCTATGAAGCTGGGTCAAAAGCGTACAGATTATATCATCTAGAATCAAAGAAAATAATCATATCCCGTGATGTTGTTTTCGAAGAAGGTAAAGGATGGGACTGGAGCAAAGTTACTGAAAATGAAGCAGAATATGCTGGAGATGTATTCAGCATAGCATATCCTGTGTCAACCAGTGCCACTGAAGACTCCAGTGTTAAACCTCAGTCAGAAGTTACTCAAATCACAAGGCAAGACAAGGAGGATGCAGAGGATGTTACTCCCGCAGGGACACCTCCAGGAAGCAAAACACCATTGAGTGTTGGGCAAAGTCCTGTTGCAGATATGGCAGACGGTGAGAATGCAAACACACCTGGGATTGAAACACCAGACAGTGTTGGTCCACAAGGGTACAAAAGTGTGCAGGAATTGCTTGATGCATTGCCACCATGTGATTTGGAGGCTGGCTTGTGCCTACCGGGAGCAGAGGAACCAACATCACACATTGAAGCTAAAAAAGAGATATGTTGGCAGCAAGCCATGGATGAAGAAATCAAGTCAATCACTGACAATGAAACGTGGGTTATGGTTGATCCACCTACAGGATAGAAAACAATTGGGCTTAAATGGGTATACAAATTGAAAAATGACCCATCAGGTGCAGTTGTGAAGCACAAAGACAGATTGGTTGCAAAAGGTTATGTTCAGCAACAAGGAGTTGATTATGATGAGGTATTCGCTCCAGTGGCAAGAATTGAAACAATTCGCTTGATGGTTGCTCTAGCTGCACAAGAAGGTTGGTAGCTACATCACATGGATGTAAAGTCTGCTTTCCTGAACGGGGAAATTCAGGAGGATGTATTTGTTAGGCAACCTCCAGGATATGAAGTGCAAGGACAGGAGCACAAAGTAATGAAGCTGAAAAAGGCCCTATATGTACTGAAAAAGACACCTCGAGCTTGGAACGAAAAACTCGATGCAAGTCTGTTAGGTCTTGGTTTTGACAGATGCCCAGTGGAACATGCTGTATATGTGAGAAGCACAGGTATTGTCAAGTTGTTAGTTGGCGTTTACGTCGATGATATGGTAATCACTGGATCTTGTGGAGAAGAAATCGTCAAGTTGAAAGAGCAAATGATGACTTTATTCAAGATGAGTGATCTGGGACTGTTGTCCTACTATCTGGGCATTGAAATAGTTCAGAGTACAACTGGTATTACTTTGTGCCAAACCAGCTATGCAAAGAAAATACTTGAGAAGACAGGAATGGCAAACTGTAATCCATGTCATATTCCCATGGAACCAAGACTCAAAACTATCTAAGTCAGATACAGAAGCAAAGGTGGATCCTACCTACTATCGAAGTGTAGTTGGAAGCCTAAGGTACCTTGTGAACACTCGCCCTGATCTCATTTACTCTGTTGGCATGATTAGCAGATACATGGAATCTCCAACAATTCATCATATGGCAGCAGTTAAGCAAGTTCTCAGGTATGTAAAGGGTTCTGTTAACCTGGGCTGTCATTATAGAAGGGATGAAGTGGGGGGAGCAAACCTACATGGTTATAGTGATAGTGACTTAGCTGGGGATGTTGATGACCGAAAGAGTACAACTGGGATAGTATTCTTTCTTGGTTCAAACTTGATTACATGGGTCTCTCAAAAATAGAAAGTGGTGGCTTTATCCTCCTGTGAAGCGGAGTATATTGCTGCTAGTACTGCTGCATGTCAAGCACTCTGGCTCAGTCGTTTACTAGCTCAACTGAAGTCCATTGAGCCGCAGCAAGTGTTGATCAGGGTGGACAATCAGTCTGCAATATCTTTAACCAAAAACCCTGTTCATCATGACAGAAGCAAACATATAGACACCAGATATCACTTCATCAGAAATTGTGTGGAAGATGGAAAGATCAATGTGCAACATGTGAGTACTGAAGATCAGCTAGCCGATATCCTGATCAAATCACTTGGAAGGGCAAAATTCCAGGAGATGAGGGACAGGATTGGAGTCAATGAAGTGAGGTGACAAGAACAAGATTAAGGGGGAGAATGTTGGGTTAATCTCATTCTTGCTCAAAGTTTAAAAATAAACATTGAGTATTTGTTTTCTTGTGAAGATTGTCAGGCTGCAATTGTATAAGCACCTGGAAAAATTGTATAAGCAACTAGAGCTGCAAACGTTGTAGCAGCCCAGGCTTTAGCTGCCATACTAGAGCTGCAAACGTTGTAGCAGCCCAGGCTTTAGCTGCCATACTGAACTTGAAAACACTGTAGCACACGAAGTAAAAAGCATTTCAGCTGTATAAGGATACTCTGCTCTCAGAAAAGCAGAGCAAGCCTAGAGAAAAGAAAAAAAAAGGGTTCCCCAATGTTGAAGGGGAACTAAACCAAATCATTGCGTCTTGTGCTTCTCCAGATTGAATCCTTGCCGGTGTTTCCTGCTGTCCTGTGTGTGCGCGTGTGCTCGAGAGAGAGAGAGAAGCCGAGTGAGAGCTCGGCCCCTACAACATGCTGCTACAGCGCCGTCTTGCCGGTCGGAGCATCGCCGTCCGCCGCCGCCTGGCTCCCTTCTCGGAGATCAGAAGTGAAAAACGAATATGTAAACAGGTCACGAAAATGGGAAAAAACAGCTAGTCTATGTACCCGGCCCAGAGGCCGTTGCCTTACAGAACAATACGACGAACAGAAGCAGGAGAGGCGCGGTGACCGCCGCCGGAGACGACCGTCGTCGTCGAGCGTCCATCGTGTCGGGCGATTCCTCCTTGATCCTGTCTCGCGCGCTGACTCCTGATCTGTCATTTTCTTTTCCTCTGACGATGCTGCTTGCTTCTCTAGAGGTGTGTGCAGCATGTGGTCGCCTCGTCATCATATGTCGCCGACACGTGTGTCGTAGACTCCTAGGTTGCCATGTCACATGCGTCCAGGTGAGCAGGTCTCACACGATTTCATCAAAGCACAAAAACTTGGTACCGGTACAAGCTTTGGCTCCTGGTCACGGCTAAAAAGCAACGTTAGAGCTGCTCCGACAGAATGGGAGGAAGACTGTAAACACCTGCATGCACCTGAAATAGCAGGTGTGAAATGCGCCAGGTAGGAACCCACAGTGGAGTTTAACTCTGAAGAACAACGTATTCACCACGAATTGGATTGGGCACAAGTTCTGAATGCTATTAGAGGAGAAAGATTACAGGTCCAGCCCCGAGACAGGAAGCAATAACAACAGCCAAAGCCTGGCTTGTTCCTGAGATGGTTGTAGTACATGCCATTGCTTTCCGCAGTTTTGCGAAGATTCCTATTTGTACTCAAAATTGCAAATACAAGTCGCTCCATGTACTACGCAAACTTGGTCTACTCGTTTGTGGGCTGAATAGCGACCTCACCAATTTTAACTGGTCCACTGCGACTATCGGACCAGGCCTGATCCTACACAGTACTCTAATTGGGAGGTCGAGCCCAACTGGCACGAAAGGCAGCTCGATTGATTGGGCTGCTTCCTCTGCGTGCGGCAAACTGGTTGCAGAAAAAGGAGCTCGTGCTCCATCCAGAGCTGAACAGGCCGGTCCGTTCGAACTCGTGCAGGCCTAGCCTACGCAACCTGCAAGAAGCGACGAATAGTCCGTCCAACTCAGGAACGAGGCAACCAACAAGCGACGGGCTCGTCCCACTAGCTCCACGCACCAACCGCGCGCATCGCTGTCGCCGCCGCCGCCGCCGCCGCCGCCGACCCGATCGCCAGTACTGCGTCGTCTCCTGGACTTACAGTTGAAATTGTCAAGTTGCCGCTAGACTAGGCACGCCCGCTCTCAGAAATCAGAATGGCTTGAACGATTCAGTAGATTCTGCCAGTAGTATGCAGCTTAGGCTTAGGCAGCTGAGAGCCAGTCATGGCTGATGAGGGCGCTGCTGGAGCTTTTGGTTTCACCTAAAGCACGAGCTAGGTCTCCGCACGCTACAGGTATATATGAACGGTCTTTGACGAACGGTGACACCACGTGAAACTTAGATCGTCTTGGAGTAATATTCGATCGACACAGTCACCGTGACGAATTGACGATCTAATCCCCGCCCAAGAATCTTTAACTGCGTTGAGATGTCAGCGTCGGCGACTCAACCGATTCGTCCAATCGTCCCTGCCCCGCATCAGTTCATGGTAAAAAGCGGATGCCAACCTATAGAGAATAACACCGAGGCAGATCCACCGGTGCATAAAAATTCTAACGATTTTGCTAATTTTTGGTTGCATAATTTTTTTATAAATCTCAATCATCTAAAATCGTATATTAGTAGGCTTAAAATTGTAGTTCTGAAGGTGTATAATTTTGGTGGCACAGTACCGTAATTTTTAATCTATAGATTACAAAGATGTAAATAACTAGATAGTAATCTGAAGACTTAAAAAAATGACTGCTATTTTAAAATAATTTAGGTGGCCGTGAAATGATAATTCCAGATTCCAAACCGGGGGCGCAGGGGCAAAAGTAGGAATCACTCGCATACAAGCTGGCCAATAATGCCCATAGACAAAACGAGGGATGCCCACAACCCGTCTCGATCGCTCGCTAGCAAAATTTTCTGCAGCGTCAGATTGTTGTTTAATCAGCTGTCCTGCGCAGGGGAGGACTGGTCACTTGTTTTTATCTCGCGGCACCCAACGCCCTGACAACGAGCGCGCATGCGTACGTGAACCGGAAGCGAATGGCGCTCAGATTAGTCGTCCCTCCTCCCAAATCCCCCAATATTTTACCCTCCGAGACAAATCCAACTGTACAAACTCAAGCCAGTCTTCACATTTTATAATCTGACGTGATCGAGTGATGTAAATATGGTGACATGGCACGCCGCCGTCGGCACGTCGCCTTCACATTGCAATATGAGTGCAGTACTGAATTTTTCTTTACTGATTGGAGGAAAGAAGACTATGCGGGCACACACATGGCCCAGCCGTTCTCATCTGCAGAGCCGCGGTAGCTCTAGAAAAACGGAAGGGACGACACGTCGCCCTGTCATCCTACAGCTCCGTGACAGGCGTGGGCACGGCTCGTGGGGTCCGGGAGCAGTCTGAGCCGCGCGAGGAAAACTCAGTTTTGGCACGGCCCGGTTGGTTGCACACCACCAAGAAAATGCAAGATGGTGCTTATCGTAGCCCGAGTCCACCATAGGGCGACGCGGTAGGATCCCCGCCGCTGCTTTTTACAGTCCCTCTCCTTTGCCCCTCTTCATCGCTGTTGCTATCGGTTTTTATTGTGGTGATGCCGGCACAATCAAAGATGATGAGGTGTCCTGGGGGATGCTACGGTGGCAGGTGCTGCGGCAGTAGTGACAGCGGCTAGAGGCGGGAGTTGGCGCTGTAGCCGACGACGGGCTGCGATGAGTGGAGTAGATTTGACTCGGCCGACGTGCCATGACCAGATCTGACGCTTGGAGGGCGTGATTCGTGCGGCAACAATGATGGAGGCGAACAGAGGCTGGGTTGCAGCATGGTCTTTTGACGTCAATGGTTCGACGTCATAGATCTGGCACAACCGGTCGCTGTGGCAGATCTGATGCTTGGCGGATGTGGTCCTTGGGCCAGCGCAGCGGCGGCAAAAGAAAGCTTCGAAGCGGCGGCGGCTAGTTCCTGATGCGGCTGTTACAGTGGTTGCGGCGAGGCACGAGTGGACCGATCGGTGCAGGTAGAAGGAGGTTGGGCAACCCCGGGGTGAAAACCTTGTTCGGGCTTGGTCAGAATTGACGACAATGATACCCGTAGGTGCCGTTTATCTACTCGAAAGCGTCACCGTGATGTTCTGCTCCTATCATCTTCCTGTTGTCTAGGCTCCAGGGGGAAACATTAGATCTGGGTTTTCATGGATCGGATGATGGTGACGCTTTTGCGTCCTTCCCCTCCTTAGAGGTATCATCTCGGAGTCGGTTACGGCTAGCTGGATCGGTGGTGGTTGGGGGTGCCCTGCAACTTTTGTGTTGTGATTCGTGCTGCAACAATGATGGAGACGAGCGGAGGTTGGGTCGCGGCATGGCCTTTTGACGTCGGTGGTTCGGTGTGGCTGTTTGGATTTTCTTTACGCGTCGTGTTTGCCGTAATGCGGTGAAGACGAAATGTAGTGTCCTTGGATGACACGGCGGCGGCGGCAACTCATGAAGGATGGCTTCGTTGGGCGACGATCTCAATGTCGTGTTGGGTTTTGTGGGACGAGTCTTGCATATTTCTCTTGTAAATCTCGTCGTTAAAATCGGAGCTGTCTTATACTTGACATGTTGGCCAATTTTTTGACAGGGTCGGCATAGGCTTTGTGTGACCATTGCAGGTGGACGATGCGTTCGTGGCCGTCTATGGTAAAATCGTTAGTTTGGATGCGATGGATGATAACAATGACGTTAGTGGAAACCTTAATAAATGATCTTTTTCTATGATGTGTGTTTAGTTTATGTTGGTGGCCAGGTAGATCAGATTGTAAGTAATTTTGATTTTTACTTAGTTTTTTTAATTAATTAAACATTTTTTATTAATTAATATATTGATGCAAAATTTGCTTTCGGTTTCGGAAAACAGAGAAAGTGCAAGATGTGTGTCATCTTTTCTCTCTCGAGCTGTCCAGTCAGAAAGGAGATGTTCGAAACCGCATCTTAGCGTGAGAGTGGAGATTTGATTCTTCCACGTGTAATGGTCTGGCACACTTGCTTCGACCAGCTGGTAGCTACCGCCCACGAGGGAAGAGAATTAACGGTGCTTTCTCGGCAACAGTAGTGCAAGGGAACTAGTTGTAGCCACATAGGCAGCAAGCAAGATACTCGGCCGGAGTCGAGACACGGAAAGAAAGAGCGGATTGGAGATTCGGAGTAAGACGTTGCTGTCTAGCTTTGAGCGACTGGACGAACTGTTCAATGGGGGTGTGCAACGGTTCTGTAACAGTTGTAGTACTATTGATCGATCGATTGTACCGCCAAGAAGCGGTTCCTACAAGTAATTTACACTTTCTGTTACTCCAAAGTCCAAAGAAAGAATCGCGAATTGATGTGAAGCGTTTGTTACAATTTCCCTTAATTTTTGTGTCTCGTTTCGATCTTTACAAAAAAAAGTTTCCCTCTCTAAATTCGTCCCATTATTTTGCCGCAACGACGACTCTGCGCCTCAAGAAAGCATCTCGCCAGCATCGACTCCCGCACATCGTCGTCTCTCTCTTCCCCCCGGTAAGGGCGACCAATTATATGCTCCGATCCGGTCAATCGATCCCGGAAACGCCGCCGGCCTGCCGCTGCACCGAGTAAGAGAGAGCGAGAGATGACGACGTGCACCGCCGTTCGTGCTCCCAGCCCTTGCGCGAGCCCTGCTCTCCCCTCCGCTTGGTTTTGGTCAATCACAGAGCAGACTGCAGCTTGGCGTGCCGGGCGACGAGCCGCTCGAGCGCCTCCCGCATCCACCCGTGCTGGCAACCGTCCATCACTTGCTGCACCGTCGCCTGTTCCATCAAATCGCAAGCACAGTTCAGATGACATGTTCTTGGTACCAAGAACCGAAAGGAGCAAGGAATTCGATTGTGTTTTGGCGTGCTCTACTCACCCAGGTGCGCTTGCGGGAGGCCATCTCGGGCCACTGGTGGAGCTCGTCGGTGACGTGGAGCGGGAACATGATGCCCTCGTAGGTCTGGTCGTAGCGGCGGCTTTTGTAGTACCAGCAGCCGAGCATCTGCTCGGTGTCGCCGCGGACGCCGGCCTCCTCGAGGGCCTCGCGCCGGGCCGCGTCGTCCATGGACTCGTCCAGCTCCCACCCGCCCTTGGGGAACATCATGCCGTGCCCCTTCTGCGAGCTGATCACCAGCACCTCCAGCTCGCCGCCGCAGCCGCCGTCGCCGCGCACCCGGTACGGGATGCACCCGACCACGATGCGACCGCCGGTGCTCTTGCTGTACCGCTGCAGCTCGCGCCCCTGCCTCGCCACGAGAACGGCCATCGAATCTTTACCTCGTTAGCTAGTAGATGCTCGTTCCTTTGGACGGAAGGATAGGAGAGTAGGATGCTGCAGCAGCTGGTGGTTTGCGGCCATGGAGCTGGGAATCGGGGATATTAATAGGCGAGCGCGTGAAGTCGATGGACATATGCTGTTGGTATCGTTCCGAGCGAACGAGTGGGTAACATGGGGTGCAGTATGGGCTAGCTAGGGACGAGCACAAGATTGGTTGGGGGCGTATGTGGACGCGGCGTAGGGATCTTCTGTGGTCAGATACTCCTTGTGCCGGCTAGCTTGTGCTTGCTCTAGGCTCTAGGTTACAGCTGCAAAAGGCATCCTATAACAGCACTCACAGTTCAACTTTCCCGGATAGGGAAGTTAGAAAGTGTACAAGGTTTTCTAGAAGGATTGTTCTGCTCAAATTTCTGACTTTTGTGAGCGTGATGTTTTTAAATACAAGCAAATTTTCGATGGTCTTTTCCTTTACAAAGGATATCTTTCCAGTCATATTGCAATAATTGATCTTGCAGCAAAATATTTTAGGGAAATTTTGCACGCCATTGCATCTTCAAGGATTTATACAGTATACAACCAAAAGAAAAGACAAAAAGTTACGTGCAACCTAGTACGAAGTTTATCCACCATTTTCAACTTTGGAGGCTGAGATGAGTTCTACATTCATACCACCTTCCACGTGATGAGCGATGTGAAGCGACAGAGATCATTAAAAAGTTGTAACACACGACTATTTTGTATACATCATCCGAAACCTTTAGCATTACTGACAAATAACTGCCTGATAGAATGAATAAATAAAACAATAAGTAACGGATATGAGACAATCTTTTTTAAGTGTCTAGGAACACTCGAGTGTTTTCTTATAGATCACTCAAATTCAAAGTACTTAGTTAGATCTTTATCCAATGGATCATATACACTTATTTTTTTAACTATAATAGAAAAATCATACGAATGAAAGAGAGGTATTAGGAATTTGTTATTTTTTTATCCAATGGACCATATACACTTATTGTATGGACTACGTTTTTATTATTTTATAAGTTAATTCAGCACGACACAATTCAATAACCGTAAACTGGCTCATAGAGATATTCACATGACCACAATTTCTATGATCAGATCCTTATCGAAGGGAATATGTCCATATTTTTGCGTTCTGAACCCAACCATAAGAATGTGAATTCTTCAGAGCACGTATTATACATTCTCATTGAAATAATTAACCGCTACTTAAAATTAGCATTATTTGCCCCGGCAAAAGGCATGTACATGATCGTCAGTTTGTTTATTGATATCTTCTCATCTATGTTTGTTGACATACATTTGAGCTGAACTTCTCAGCGATGTTACATCAATGTGAATAAAAATTATCTCCGTCACATGATATTTTGGATAACTTGGCTGTTCAGCTTCTCCTATGTGTAACACCATTTCTGTTCTTCCGCTTTGAGCTATCGTTTAGTTGTCGTGGAAATAACCAAAAGGGTTCTTAAACCAAACACTCTGAATAGCAGTAAACTGCTAAACTCAATTGTCTTATATGTCTAAATGCGACGATGAGATTTCTTGTGTCGAAGCGCAACTAAAATATAGGGAAACAACCAACTAACTACCCACTATGTGACATTCGTTGGATAACAGCAGCACTAATCCCCGATTATTTTCATCTGCGAGCAGCTGAGCACAATATGGAAATCCATAAAAAGAATGTCAAATTTTTTATACATGGGTGAAGAGAGTAATACAGCTGTTGTGTGTGGCTAAACAAAAGAGCTTCTGCACTCGGTAATAGGGGAAACTATAAAAAAAAATCAGCTGTAGTGAGGTAACACTTTGAAATGAAATAAAATTTCTTCCTTTTTGGCACATAAGAACATTGAATATTCTAGTAGCAGAGTGAATAAAATGAACACACCGTATAGGTCCAATCTAACAGGAAAGCACAAAACAGTAAGCAGCTCCATTGGTTGAGAACTCTGCAGAGGAGCTTGAGCATGACTGCTGTGAGCAATGGCAATCAGGGAGAGAAGGGATTAGGAAATTACCACTTGTTTACAACAAACAGTAATAGCCTTCAATCATCAGAAATATACTGGCTTAGTACAACAGAATGCTCTATTTCAATAGCATGCCACTAAGTGACAGTGTCAGATAGGGAAATCTTAGTGCAACGTAAGGTGGTGAATTTACATAACGGAAGGCGGTGAATTTACATTAGGATCCTACAGATACATACATTCAGGAAAAAATATGTTGTCCGATGGGGAAGAGGAAAGTCCAAACGATCAATTTTGCTTCTTTACCAACTCACTAAAATATAAGGTGGGTATTCAATACATATGCATAACGAAAGAAAAGGAACAATGGTTGTGTAGTCTAATAGGTTAAGAGATCCTGCAAAACGAAATAAACTGAATCAGGAGCTTGTTTAACCTGCATTTTAATAAAACTTGCGCAGATTAATTCTAGAAACACTATATCACCAATTGCATTCTAGAAAGTTGCAGCCTTGGTACTTAACAGAGGATGAAATCAAAGTGTATAATATTCTGCCATTTCATCTCCAAGGTGGGTATATTCATTGCATATGCATAAAAAAAAAGAGAAGAACAATGGTTGGTGTAGTCTAATAGATTAAGAGATCATGTAAAACAAAATAAACTGAATCAAGGCCTTCTTTGACCTAGAAATTAATAAGATTTGATCCCGGATTGGCTCTAATATACACTATATGCATTGATAGTATTGTAGAAAGTTCCAGCCTCCGTACTTAGTAGAGCAGGAAGTCGACGTATATTTTTTTTGCTATGTCATCTCCAAACTAATAGGGATCAAAATCGTTAGGACGGAAACCAAGCATTACGTCACTTTCCTCGCAGCATCTCAAGCATTTTCGTAGCATCAAACCTAAATTTTGGTTGTAAACCAGAGTTAGCAAATGTCAAATTTCTAGTCGTCTCTCCTAACGACCAAAAGACCGAGAAAATGAAATAATGCAGCACCTTGAGATATTGCAATGCGATGGGGTTTTATACATTTTTCCATTTCCCCTGCAGCTCGATCAATGGGGTGTTAATTTTTCACACAAAGGCAAAGGTCGAACACCTGAAAGGCGCTGGCATGCTGGCGGCAGCAGGGCCAGTGGTCTGCAGGCAATCAGAAGATGTGACAGTCAGTAAGAAATCAAGAAAGGAAAAACAAATCCTTGAACTGAAATAAAGGTTGCAGGAGATGGATATCGTGGAGAAAACGATGGTGAGTCTCGACGCAGACCATTAGGATGGTCATCGCACTCCTTATCCCTTGTCGGTGATCAGTGGCCTCCGTCGCCGCCACCACTTAACCTCTGGTCCCGGTTCGGCCATACGACAGTGGAGCAGCAAGGAGGAGGACGCGGCACGACGCAGCGCGCCGCGCCAAGGAGAAAGAGGGGCGGAGCTGGACTATGGGGAGGAGACGATGGCTGTGATGTAGGGAGGAGAAGAGGAGGAAGGAGCTGGAGCGCAGCAGCAGGAGCGGGGCGTACGGAGGAGTAGGAGCTCGGCGATACGTCGTCCCGGTCTGCGGCGCTGCGTCGTCCCGGTCCATGGCGCCGCCTCCAAGGCCGGGGAGGAGAAGGGTGGCACGCAGTCAAGTAGATCGGCAGATGGGACAGTGACAGCCAGGCGAGTGAGAGGACGAAGCGGCCAATCGGTGGATGCGGCGGGGCGGCGGCCAGGCGAGTGAGAGGACGAAGCAGTGCATCGAGGCAAAGGAAGTGGGGATCCGATCTGAGACCTCGATCAGACGTAGCAATCTGTTGGATGCGGTCTGAGAGGATTAGATCGGACGGCCTGTTATGCACAACGTGGACCAATCAGAAGGCTCAAATCCCAGCTACTTTTATATATATAGAGATAAGTTAATTCAGCACGACACAATTCAATAACCGTAAACTGGCTCATAGAGATATTCACATGACCACAATTTCTGTGACAGAAGGTTCCAAATAACCCCACTTCCATCAATGCTCCCCTGTTTCTGTTATATTTCATAAAAGTGACAGGTGGGACACAACCGTAAGTGTGATTACCAGCTGGGTTCCACCTATCAACCTACTCTTCTTCCTCACCTTCCTCTCTCTCTCTCTCTCTCTCTCTCTCTCTCCACCGTTCATCAGTCTATAGTATCTAGTACACCTCGTAGACTCCTACACCCTCCTTTCCCTCCCGATCCAGTTACCAAGCCAAATGTACGAATGGATTCATTGCCAAACAAATCCTCCACTGGAGTAAGCATTGCAAGAAGCTAAAAGCATGATTGGAATTACCGACCTACAAATCCTCAACTGGAGTCAGCATCGTAACAAGTTAATGGACAAATTGGCACCAATCGGATGGAGTATTAGCACAAAAACTATTTGGGTTCAAATTTAGTTGCTCACTGCGCATAATAGAACATGTTAGATCAAAACGAGAGCAACCGATCCAAGCATGCTAGGCTTCAATACCGATGGAGGGTTCGGTTCAAGATGATGTGCTTTGGTTCCGGAGAAGGCGTTGATGCGTGCTCGGCGGTTGATGTTAGCCGAAGGTCTAGGATTAGACGGTTACCACATATTAGGGGTGGGATGAACTCAAGCTGACTGGTGAGATCCGATGCACAGTTAGAGAGTAGGCAAAGATGAGAGGAAAAAGGAGGTACTGACAGGTAGACCACTTGTCAGCGACATTTATAATTAAGTCACACCTATCATCTATATTGGATATAAGAGGGTCAGGTGATGATGCCGAAATTGTGATTCACTGAACCTTTTGGCCTGAAAATTGTGGATACGTGAAAGCAAATAAAAAAATTATGGTTTTGTGTTATTTATGTCTCAAAGATCGTGATTTTGTAAAATTTACTCTAAAATTTATCTGGAGTAAGTGAAACAATCTTAATAATGTTCAGTTAAAGCGACGTCTACCTAAAAAAATCTACGTGGAAAGGGACACACAACCGTTCCTGACACTAATGGAGGAAGCGTCACCGTCATCTAGGCAGGTAGACAGTGACTCGGCTGCGTGTGGTCCATAGGCCGCCTCCACGCAAAGCAGTAGCGTAAACAAACGATGTAGAGGGCGAGTAGATGTGTGAGGAGAGCGGACAAAGCGCGTATGTTGCAGGCGAGTGGCCGTGCCTGCCCCGCCCTTCGCAGCTGCTTCTCTCGTTTTCAGCCGAGCTCCCGTCGTCCGCGCCCACACGCTCTCGCTCTCCCTTTCTCCCCCCGCTTCTCGCCTTCTCCGATGCGTATGAGCTTATCCTTCCTCTTCTTAAGTCTCTTCTTTTTAAGCCATTGTCTTACTTCAACAACCAGAAAGTCCATGGATGGGCGCCAAGTCCATCTTCTCCAACAATCCCTGCGCTTAATTAGTCCCTAGTTTATCATATCTATCGGTGTCCTCGATCGGTGACGTTGTTGCCTCTTCTCTCCCGGATTAATTAACTAGTGCTAGTTTATGCATGGAAATAAACCATCTGTGATCATTTCTGCAAGATATATCAGCAATTATGTTGAGATGTTCACACACATAATGCTGTGTGTTGTGCCCGGCTCTCTTTTGGTTGTGAACAGAGATGACGAAACAGTATAGTAGGATATGCAGACAATATTCAATGAACTGCCGTCCTCTCCTTTCACTCTTATTTAGAATCTCAAGGTATGTATACGTATAGTTAGGCAGAACGTTCTCTCTTCCATTATCTAAAAAAAAGCTAGGCAGCAATGTCGCGAGAGAATTGCAAGGTAGTTACACTAATTTCGCCACGTGGTAAATGCAGTGTATATGTATATGTAACCACAGGTTCCGGATAATGTGAAAAGGCAGTGAGTATTCCACTCGATATGCAGGTGCGATGGTCGAACTCTGCTGCTACTACCCAAAGTGACCTCGTCGTCATTCAGGCGTTGCCGCCGACGCGAAATTGGGCAGAAATGCGTCGATCGATAAAGGGGGCGAATTTCGTTCTATATTGCAGGCCTGCAGCAGCCAGGTTCTAAAAGGTGAAAACCGTCTTGGATTGTTTCTTAGATAAGACTGGTTGGTGCATCGGCAGTGAGTTAGGATTAGTCGTTGGTTGATTCAATCACTAACGTCGTCCCCAGGTGGTGATCGGCACGGATGCTGCACTAATCATGCTGAAACTCACACAAGGTGCGTGGATACGACGACCTAGCACGTATACCAGCACTTGACAATGCTGAGATTGCCATGGACAAAGTCACGGAACCTTAGATCCGTCAAACCAGCTCGGTCTCGACAAATTCATGGACCGGATCCGCGTTTATCCCAACATAATAACATACTATAATATGCAACGAACTTACTTTTCGTCTCCCCGGATTTTCCTTCTAGTAACACAGCAAAGTAGCAATTATTTGATACGACTGAACACAACATGGTAGAACTTATTTGACAGGACGGGGCATATGCAAATAGCTAGGGGGCCAGGCCAGCACACGTCTCATGTCCGGGACCAAGCCGGTCAGGGGCATGTCCAGGGCCGAGCTGCAATCCAACGACACGACCGATGCAGACGGCGGGGCGGGCGCCGGGCTCCCATCCTTGCTCATCACCAACCGAACCGATTCGATCGGAGCTGTGGACACCACCGATGGAAGCCGGACTTGATCAATCGGCAGCAGGCCATGTGAGATTGCTCGCGTCACATCCTGCTATGATTTGCGTTCATGCATGCACGGTCTCCACCAACATGGGCATGCATTGATCGATGCAAAGCTAGAGGAGACGTCGCCGCTTGCTTGGCGAGCCCCACAAGGCCGCAACAGCCAACAAGAGTGTGCAAGTTGTTCAGTTGTTGCATGCCATATCTCTGCTTTGTTTCTCTTTTTTGATTCCGCTAATTTGTTTGCTTGCTGCCTGTCTCTCTTTCACTTTCTTTCTAAATGCATGAAATCTCTTGTCTCACTGAAAATCTCTCGACGATTGTATGTGTGAATTCGTGGTTTCCCACTCGCGATTTAGCTAGGAGCCTGGGACCCCCGGATCTAGGATGAAGGCAGAGTCGGCCGTGTCCGGCCTCTGATTGTTGCCACGTCCATACCGGCCATGTAAACGCAATTACATGCACGCCACCAGTCACCAATGCATATGAAGTTTTATCCCATCTGATAATGTATTGTTCAGATCGACGTCCATACTGATTTGCAGATACAAATGCATTTTGTTACGACGAGATCGATTCAATTTGTGCCCAGGGTTCATACATGTATGGAGCCAACCGAAAGTGCCGGAAAGTCTTCCTTGAAATTGCCTGGCATGTACAGACTCGATTTCACCGGTCCATGCGTTCGTTTGTCAATCGATGCATGCTGATGCATGTACCTGCATGCTGAATTGCTGACACTGACATGCACATGCAGAACTCAAATGTTATTTGCCTCACTGAGCTCGACAGATCGGCTCGGTTGTTACTGTCCTATTTTCTCACCCTTTCTTTGGTTAATTTTCAACCGGAAGTCTCATTTGCACGCCATATCTTCTTTTTGAAAAGAAAGACGCTGAATCTTCTTCACTCTGCGTTTCCTCCCTACTGAACAGCGAAATTTCAGTAGTGAAAGGACATGCTTTTGAATACTAGCCGGTAAAACCGTACTGACTACTTGACGTGATCGACTGGGAATTATACCCACCAATTTGGGGTGCATGCACTTGTCATTTTAAATCTATGGCACGAATGCCAAGTCGCTCTCGATCACACAACCATTCGATCGGTCCTTTAGTCCTTTTCTACCATGCACATATGTAGTGTTAAGCCTTGGCGCCATGGGAACTAACTTTATTAATTAGTCTCATTGATTATATTCTTCTGATGTGAACTGAAAGCTTTATTTTGGTCTCTCTCTCAAGTTAATTTTTCTTTACAATCTCAGCGTCTTTCATTTAGATAACCACCCAAAAATGCCTTTCTTGTGCAAATTAGTTTATGCAACTAATCATCCATGATTTGTGACTGGTACGAACTAATCATCTTTAATGACGCATCAACAGTTCCCCCGCATATAAGTGGGATTTCGGTCAGACCATCGACTATCAAATTTTCTAATCGACGATAGATGCCTGAAAGCCGGGAACCTTAACTGACCATCTTCATGTTCCATGCAGCCATGTTTTGGCCTGCCAATCTACCAACTGCGAGAATAACCTTCTCTCCAGTAACCACTGTCTAGTTAATCACGTTTCCTGATGCTAGCTAATTCATACTTTCATAGTACTGCACGTGAGTTGGGAATTCAGATCTCGACACAGTTTCGCGCAAGATAACATGAACAATGCTTCTGAACACGAACTTGCATCTGATTTTCCGAGAAATTATGCATGAGCATCAGAAAACACTTACGCATGGCGAATCAGGAACTAGCTTTTTTTTTCGATAAAGGAATCAGGAACTAGCTAGTATGCAAATAATTGAAGTCCATGGAGGTGGTTGACGAAACTAATTAATCAAGAACTAATCAAGACGCGGTTGATCCATCAAACTGTATCTTTGAGTTCTTGACCAATTTTATCGATCGATCGACATGGACACGTGCAACTAATACTGTATGATGCGGCGAGTAACATGCATGCACTATATATACATCGAATATCGATCGTCCGGTGTACGTCAACTTTGAGTCGCAGATCGATGGAGTCAGAAATCAGCGTCTGATCTGATATTCTTTTGCAGTGCATGTGAGTTGCTTGGAAGGTGAGACTCGATTCCTTTCTGAAGACTTCGGAGCCCATTAGGCTTCTATGTGCCCTTACAGAGGAGTAGTTAAGTACGTACATGTGCATTTTGACTGGGCATGCATGGATGGTGATGGATCCTCCATGAGTGATCACGTTGCACTAAGCCGTGTATAGACATGTTGCTCTTCCAACATTTCAACATTGCCAACTAATCTAATTACTGCATCCTGATTTTGCATGTTCTTGGATCCAGCTCACGGTAGGTAGAAGAAAGTCATATGGTTCGTCTCCCGTTAATCATGCGCCGGACAGAGGCAAATCCTGGGCCACATGTATATTATATACTAAAAATTACAATTCAACGGTAAGAATTTCAAAAAAACAGAACAACCATTAATTTAGCAGGCTCTCTTATTATTAGTAGACTATAATTGATATATCTTTGTAATTCTATCAAAATATATCACAGCCGATAGATCTTCATAACATTACCTAAATAAATCATAGTCGATAGATCTTCATATTTGTACTCATAATTACATCAACGTATCACATACGGTAGATTTTTATAATTATATCTAATCGTATACAGCCGATAGATCCTCGTAATTGGACCTAAACAGATCACTGCCGATAAATTTTTCATAACTACAATTAAATGTCATCCTGCCATTGAATTGGTGGACTCTTATTATCAATAAACCACAACCGATGGATCATCGTAATTGTACCTAAATATTTCTCGGCACTGATCTGGTGTACGTTAATTATTAATAGTCCACAACGGATAAATATTTATAAGTTCATACCTCATGAAAAAGCTACCTAAGTTTTAAGTCTGTTTATTGGTCTACTATCAATGACCTATGATATGAACATTAACCCTATATATATATATATATCTAATACTATTATATATAATTGGTCAGCTAATCACAGTCCACACTTTAATTCGGTGTGATCTAATATCATGTGCAAACAATTCACTGGCTTGATACAACAACAGGCCGACCGGCTCACGTTCTAAACTTTTATCTCTCATACGGTCTAAAAATTTAAAAATGATTAAAGATACTTCCCGCGTAATTGCGTGCTGACAAATTCAATTCTTTTCTCTTTGCATCTACAGAGCAGGGCATCATGTAGAGCCAATTCTGTTGGGACAATTAATTAATAATCTACAGCATGTTGATCACTGACTCACTATTGATGGAAGGGTCTAAGAGATTGGGATCGATGTGTCCTTGTCATTGCCAGCGTGCGTGCCCGAGACGACGGAATGCTTGCGAAGTTTTACGATATGGACATGGCACGGTCCTGTAACTACACGTTATTTGGAACTGAAAATAGAAGATCAGCACGGACCGATCAACGTTACAGATCAGGAAGTAACCAACACATCGCCGATCCAATCACTGCCAGTCTACGACGGTCAATACCAGAGAAATGCATTGACTGGTGCCGTCCTTCTTATACCATTGGTCTCGTTTGGTTTTACGCATGTGTGTAAATTTGCAGTCGCTGATCGATCCGGTCACAGCTCTGGCCAATCGTTCCATGCTTTACCTTTGGACCTGTGGTCACTGGTCTATTCTGGCTATCCAGTTAAAACAGTTGAACCGTGAAACCTACGGCACAAGGTAAATTCAACAGTCCTCGCAAATACTAGTAGTAAAGAAAGAGATTAATTCAACAGCGGAAAAATAGCTAGCTAGCATACCACGTTCGACTTCAAATATATCCCAAGCGAAACCTGCTGCAGCTTAGGCTTGCGGCAACGATCACTCGATCATGGAGCTTAGTAGTAGAGATCGCTCCCGTGGCGTGCTCACGTGGCCGCGCGCGCGCGTCTATTTGGCTGTTTCGTCCGCGCGCTCATGTGATCCCCGTCGAGTCCATGTCAGCAGCAAAAGCATGCAGTGCTACGACTATAACAGCTAGCTACCTGCGGAATCTTGGCCGATCGAAAAGGATTTGGTCCAGTGATCCAGTCTAACATGCGAGTAGTAGAACCTACACGTTGCACACACATTGAGTTTTTTAAAAAATAGTTTTTTTATTCAGAAATTTCAGAAATAATACCACATTAAAAAAATTATAAAACTGGCCTCAATCGCCACCAGCCCTGGCGATTAGGACGTAACCGTCACGCACTGTGACAATAGGAGCCAATCGCCAGCCGCACCGACGATTCAGTATAGAATCACCAAGTCGCATGGCGATTGCCCCATCTGATTATATAGCTAAGGCGCTATCTTGGTGGTTACGGAGAGTAACTGCCTATCGCCACCAGGGATGGCGCCGCGTGGCGATAGCACTTAATATCGTCGGTGCGGCTGGCGATTGGCCCCTATCGCTACGAAGCGTGGCGGTTGAAACTAGTTTTGTAATTTTTTTGAATTTGCTATTATTTCTAAAATTTCTAAATAAAAAAATATTTTTTTTAAAAAATGTAGGAGTAGCCTAGACAAATTATGCCGGGAGTATGCATACCATCACGCACTAGGAACCTGGGATTATCGTTATGTGCGCTAAGGGATAGCTATTGGTTTTTCTTATTTTTTCTGCATAGGTTTTTAGTGCTTTTTCAGGTTCAACTTTCCCTCAGTTCTGTTAATCCTTGTAAAAGATGGCTTCTCTATTTGTCCTAGTGCCTCTACGAAAAGAATCTTTCGTGAACGACTGTAGGGACGGTCTGTTCACCCCATTAATACTGGTGGGCCCCATCTGTTTCAGCTTTCATTATTTTTCTGTTTCCTATTCTTTCTCTCTATTCTTCGGCCTTCTCGAGACTGCTCTTCTTATGTCCATCTCCACTTGAACTCTACCACAGATTTCTCGCTACTGCAGAAAGTGCTATAGGCGCCACATCACCAGTGACGGGCGCAAAAAATGCTCGTCACTGGTAATCGTAAAATTTACCAGTGGCGGGCGCAAACTTCCACTTGTCACTGGTAAATGTTTACCAATGACGTGTATAAATCAGCGCACGTCACTGATAACATAGAAATTACCAGTGGCGGGCGTAAAGGAGTGCTCGTCACTAGAATGTTTATTCCAGTGACGTGCCTGTTCGAGCGCTCGTCACCGGTATGATTTGATTCCGGCCGCCTCCGGGCCTGGTTACCAGTGGCACGCGTAGAGGCAAGTTCGTCACTGGTATGTTCTATTCGACTGGCCAGCAGCGAGCTCGCCGGTCGCCTGCAACTCCGCCGCCGCCGTACGCGTCCCCGATAGTGTACTGCTCTCCAAAAGCTTCCCCCATCTCCCCTCCCTAGTCCTCTCTCTCTCTCCTTGCTAAATCTAGCTCTGATCAGCATCAATTAATCTGATCAGCATCTCTG
Organism: Stipa capillata; assembly: GCA_019208055.1. Lineage (NCBI taxonomy): Eukaryota > Viridiplantae > Streptophyta > Magnoliopsida > Poales > Poaceae > Stipa > Stipa capillata. The sequence goes on along the minus strand of JAGXJF010002351.1, from coordinate 949,876 downwards.
ATCTCCCCCACATTAACCTTGCTAGCTCTCCCCTCTCAAAAATCTGAATTTGCTTCAACTTTCCCCCCAAACCTCTCCCCTCCATTTCTTATGAACTGAGATTTTACCCTAATTCCTTATGAACTGAGATTTTGGACAATTCATTTGAGATTATGAACTGAGTTAATTGTTATGAACTGAGATTTGTGTTAAACTGTCAGTACTGCCTCCATCAATCATCTAAAATGAAAAATGAAATGTGTAATGCTACGACATCGATCGTATGAGATGAATATTTGTGGAAGGGTTTGTGATCGGCCATCGAGCCATCGCGCGTTTTGACAAATTTGTTCATATATTGCTTGTGGTACCGGCCATCGAGCCGAGGCAACGTTTGTGTTGCTCTTTGTCAACACTTGAGTTGTCAACTTTTGTCAGAATGTTGCTTTGTCAATGCTCTGTCAGCGTTCGACAAACTCGATTTTAGTTATTTTAGCAAAGGTCATGCCGAAATTTTCTATGGATTGGTACTAATTAATTTTCGTATATCTTAGGGATCGAACGACCGATGGATCGAAGTTGGATGTATGACGGCGATCGGAACACACAGAGTTTCTATACATCTTTGAATGAGTTCTTAGATTTCGCCGACCGAGATATGGTGCGAAAGGGTGCCACGAAGATATGCTGTCCGTGTCCTGATTGCAAAAACTTGAAGATGTACGGAAGGAAATCAGGTTTTTTGCACATGCATCTGGTGCGATGGGGTTTCATGGCAGGTTATACACGGTGGAGAAGTCACGGTGAGGAGGATGAGGTTGTTGCTGACGAAGGGTTAGATGAAGAAGCAGGACATGGAGAGCCGGAAGCATAACGGTTGGATTACGAAGATGCCGGAGGACACGAAGAGGCCGAAGCGGATACGTGAAGCACGGGGGACAATTTGGCCGGAATGGTCCAGGACCGTCATGTGCAAGAGCAGGTTGCGAAAGAGACGAATAACGATAGTGCGGCTCGTAGAGAGGCTGCCAAGTTGGAGACACTGGTGAAAGACTCGGAAACCCCGTTGTATCCCGATTGCAATCCCGAGTATACCCGCCTCTCAGTCACGCTCGAACTTCTAAGACTCAAGGCACTCCACAACAGCACGGATACAAGTCTCGATGAGACATTGGAGTATCTCGCAAAAGTTATGCCGGAGGGGAACGTGTTGCCTCGCGGTTGCGATGAGGCCAAGAAGGTCGTGTGCCCTCTTGAAATGGAGGTGACGAGATACCACGCGTGTCCGAATGACTGCATCATTTATCGGAACCAGTACGCGGAGCTAACCAAGTGTCCAGAGTGCAAAGCATCCCGATTCAAGCGGGGAAAGAACTACCAACCAGATGGTGAGAATGGAGTGAAGAGCGGTGCTCCTGCAAAGGTTGTATGGTACCTTCCACTCATTCCCCGTTTGAAGCGTCTATTCGCAAACAAGAATGAGGCAAAACTCATGCGTTGGCACGACGAGAGACCGTGAAAAGATGACGTCGTACTGAGACACCCTGCGGATGGTTGCCAGTGGAAAACAATCGACGACCAATACCCCGAATTCGGAGGAGAGCCGAGGAATATCAGAATTGGTATGAGTACGGACGGACTCAATCCTTTTGGAAAAATGAGCAGCAGGCACAGCACTTGGGCCGTGGTCGTATGGATGTACAACCTCCCTCCGTGGCTCTGCATGAAGCGGAAGTATCTACACCTCTCTATGCTAATTCAAGGGCCACAACAACCAGGGAACGATCTGAACGTGTATCACCAACTACTGAAGGAGGAGCTAGATACACTATGGGCTGAACCAGGGGTTCGGGTCTGGGACGCTCACGAAGGAGGCTATTTCAATACGAGAGCTATGATGATCACAACGATGCAAGACTATCCCGCTTACGGATATCAATCCGGCCAGGTTTGCCATGGATACCAAGGATGTGTTAAGTATATGGAAGACACAACAAGTCGTCACCTACCGGGCTCTCATAAAATCGTGTACATGGGCCACCGAAGATGGCTTCAACGGGACAACCCGTGGAGACAAGAAAAAGAAAAGTTCGACAATACCGTTGAGACCCGAGGACCACGACGTAAGAGGAGTGAGGAAGAAATCTATGAGATGTTGAACTCTTGGGGCCAGTGCCCTAAGGCGGGAAAGAAGCAGAAGAAGGTAAAGCCGCTGGGAGGCGTATGGAAAACGAAATCTGTATTCTGGGACTTGCCTTACTGGCCTTTTCTCGAGACGTGTCACTGCATAGATGTCATGCATATTGAGAAAAATGTATGTGAGAGTGTACTCGGTCTCTTGCTCCACATGACAGACAAGACAAAAGATGGGCCGAAGGCACGAGCTGACTACGAGGAACTGGGGATAAGACGAGAGCTGTGGGCCAACGAGGAGAAGACCAAGTTGGGCAGGAATGTTACAAAAATCAAGACGGACTGTCCGGCCGCTTGTTACACTCTAAGTACAGACGAGCTCGATAAAATCTTCAAGTGCCTCGAAGGTGTCAAAGTAACTTCCGGCTACTCGGCAAACATACAGAGATTTCTAGACATGCAGAACCACAAACTAATCGGTATGAAGTCTCATGACTGTCACGTGATGATCACGCAGATACTTCCGGTTGCAATTAGAGGGCTAATGAAGCCATGGATCTGCAAGACATTGCTTGACCTCTGTAACTTTTTTGACATTATCTCTCAGAAGTCCATCAGTAAGAAGCGTTGCCGGAGACTACAGGCGGATATCATTGTCATACTATGCGAGCTTGAGATGTACTTTCCGGCCGCATTCTTTGACGTCATGGTTCATCTCATGATCCATATCGTCCCGGAGATCATCGACCTAGGTCCGATATTCCTACACAACATGTACCCGTTGGAAAGGTTCAATGGGGTCGTCAAGCGATACGTTCGTAACAGGTCTCATCCGGATGGGAGCATCGTCCAGGGCTTTCTCACAGAGGAGAGCGTCGAGTTTTGCACGAATTACATGAAAGTCGACAAACCTATAGGCGTGCCTGTTAATCGGCACATTGGCAGGCTCGATGGCGTAGGTCACCGCCGCGGAAAGAAGGATTTACATGTGCACAGTGATGTACCGAACCAATCAGACGACTACGTCAGAGCGCACAAAGTAGTGTTACAGCACCTGTCAGTGGTTCGGCCTTATGTTAAGAAGCACATGGCAATGTTAAAAGCAAAGCACGGCACAAGAAAGACCGAAACGGCTCTCATGAAAGAGCATAACGCTACGTTCGTGAGGTGGCTAAAAAACTACTTTGACGAACATAGCTTCTCAAAAGATAATGACGTAGCACGGATGGTGTTCCACGTGGCACAGGGACCTATGATGAATGTCGGGACATACCAAGCATACGATATCAACGGATACACATTCTATACAGAGGCACAAGATCAGAAAAGTGTGTACCAAAATTCTGGGGTGACGATGGAGACCTTAACCGGTAAGAAAAAGGACAGATACTACGGTAGGCTCGAAAAGATTTGGGAACTTGACTACACCGTGTCCAAGATCCCCATGTTTCGGATAAGATGGGCGAAGAATGTCGAAACCGATGACTATTTCACTACCATGGTCATACCGAAAGCAGTTCCTATGGAGACAGTAAATGTGAAAGCGATCAGTGCCAAAAATGAGCCGTGGGTATTAGCTAAACAAGTGGCCCAATGCTTCTACATAACCGACCCGACGAGGCCAAGCCGTCATGTCATGAGGAGGGGCAAAAGGAGTATCGTTGGAATCGATGGTGTCGTTGACGAAGAGGACTATGACCAATTTGACGACCCGGATACGGAGGAAGACAATGACGGTGGTAACATTCAGCCACAGCCTAGCAGAAGGAGCAGAACTACATGTCCCGCCGTGCGTCCCTTCAAAAGATGAAGTCACTCTGAGGGGCTAACCTATATCAGGAAGAAGACCAAGACTACCGTTGAGAAGAGTGTCGAAGAGTGAGAAGATTGTCAAAGAATGTCGTAAGTTAAGTTAATTAATGATGTAACTTAAGTATGTGCTACATCAGAGAAAACGATTTATGCATGATTGTATGTGCTACTATTAAGAAAACGGTGTATGATTGTTGAGATGTTTCAGTTTTAAAGCAATGTATAGCTCACTTTTGTGAAATTGTTCGAAATTTTAAACACAGGCTCTTCAGGTCATATAATGACATCGTACCAAATTTATGTATATAACAATCATGCTTTTATGTTAATTCTATTTATACTCATAAAGTAATCATTGCGCGCGCAAATAATAAACAAAAATGGTGTCGTAAAGAATTCTTTAAGAAAGTTATATCGATATACGAAAAGATTTGCACCTTAATCGTGCATCTTATGCTATGTTCCAATTGTTGTAGTAATGGAGCTATTCAAGGGAAACCATGAGGCAGTCCAGATTAATAAACAGACCAAAAAGCATCGAGTGTAAAAATACTGAAAGGAATGGATAATAAGAAAATTGCAAAAAAGGAGAACTAATTAAAAAGATTTGATTTTTCTTTTCCCATCCTCATGGTCTTTCTATACATCTAATCGAACTTGAAATTGGATTCAAAAGAAAGCGGCTGGAATTTACTTCCTGCATAGGTACTCCTCTAGAAGCGCATACAATAATGCGTGGTTATAAAGGCGGAAAAATAGTATATTCAATCAAAATCAAAGGGTAAATTCTCTTACCTACTACAGATCTCATACTACCCCTTTAGACTTTTTATTGACATATACTGCCCAAAGGGTGTGAAAATGCCAGGTGGAGTAAGCTTTTCGTGCAACCCTAGCTGACTTACCAGTGACGAGCCACCCGGAGCCCGTCACTGATAAAGTTTACCAGTGACGAGCACACATACCGCCCGTCACTGATAAATATGTTACCAGTGACGAGCGCGTATACCGTCCGTCACTGATAAATTTTACCAGTGACGAGCTGCATAGTCGGCCCGTCACTGGTAAGGATCTTATATATACCGCCCGCGCGGGACTTGGGGAAAAATTCCCCAAATCCCGCGCGCCCGCCCTAGTTCCTCAAATCTCCCCGCCGCCGCGCTGCTCGCCTCCCCGCCGGACGCCTCCCGCGCCTCCCCTCCTCGCCGGATGCCTCCCGCCCCTCCCCTCCTCGCCGGACGCCTCCCGCGCCTCCCCTCGCCGGCATTCCCTCCTCGCCGGCATTCCCTCCTCCCTGCCGGACCCCTCTCTCGCCAGTGCACCGGGGAGCCCAGTAAGCCTACAAAACTCGCTACAGTAAGTATAAAATGCTTATTCAAAAAGTCTACAATGCTCCTTTTGAGTAAATATGGAGGAGATCTATTGCTGACATATATATCTAAACAGAAATTGTACTAGAAGCATAGAGCCAGTACAACATCACACTTTAGACTAGCAGAGACCTTCCTTTCTGTGACAATTGTGTTGTCAAATTAGCAAATTTTTGCGCTGAAGGTTAGAGCTAGTTTTGTTAACGTTAACACATAGCAGTTCAACGGTGTCCATTGCATTAACAAACACTCGATAGTGTTACTTCTATTCCATCTGATATGTGATATATCGTTTTTGGGTAACCTCATATAAAAAATAGGCTTACATGAAAATGCATGCCAGTAACTCCTCATGTGGCTATAACAAAATTCAACACAGGAATGCCATCTGTGCCATCTCCAATAGAGGACAACAACAACTCACAGCTCAACAAGCCTGCTCTTACTGTGAAATATATTATGTATTCCGCTATTAATGTGGCATGAGATATATTTTTGTGCGTGGATGAATGTGAGTTGTGAAATGTTTTTGAGACCTGCTTGTGGTACCGGCCGTCGAGCCGAGGCAACATTCGTTGCTCAGTTTATTTTTTCAGGGAAACAGAGTTGTCAACGTTATGTCAAAATGTTGCTTCGTCAACGTTTTGTCAATGTTCGACACTCAATTTTAGTTAATTTTAGCAAAGGTCATGCCGAAATTTTCAATTTTCATTGTATGTATGGTATATTCGTGTTATTATTGTTCTTTGTCATGCTCAATTATATGCTTTTTAAGCTTTTTTAGTTTTGCCAGAATTTTTTTGTTTAACAAGTTTCCATTTAGTTCGAAAATGGCTGCAAGTACCCCCTCTTCGTCGAGGACACCAACGGATGCCCCGCCATCGTCCCGAGATATCGAGGGGCGTGCGGAAGCTCCCCGGGATCTGGCCCTCGAACAAATCTCTCAGGGGGCCGCTATCATCGACGAACCTGCTGCCGAGGATCACAACGAGTACGAATTGTCCGACGATGAGTTAGATGAAGAGTCTGGACGTGCAAAAGAGTCCGGCGGTGCTGAAGACGCGACCGATCGTGATGAAGGGACCGGCCGTGAATACGAGACTGGTTTTGAAGAAGAACAGGCGGACGGGGCTCCACCAGCTAAGCGAAAAAGGCGGCTCGCGCCTAGGAGACCAAACAAGTTGAGTACCGACACCTTCGTAATCACTCGAGTCGACAAAAGCTGCACAGGGGTACTCAAACGCCGTAGGCTACATCCTGCGTGAAACCGTGAAGATCGCAACCCCCGATATAAGGACGAAAGAAACCGAGCATCTTCAAACTCTCCTCTTGGATAGGCTATTCAGCAGGTATTCCGTCCCGGAGGCTGACAAAAATAGAGTCGCAACGAAAGCCCTGAGCATGATGTCCAAATCCTTAAATACCTTGCGATACCGTGCCAATAAAATGAAGGATAAAGATTTTGAGACCGTGATAAAGCCGCTATGGCCTACGATAGATGAGGCAGACTGGACCGAGTTCATTCAAACTCGCTCGGGTGATGAATTCAAGAAGTTAAGTGATTGGGGGAAGGACATGCGGGGGAAGATCGTGGGTGACCACAGACTCGGCAGCCATGGTTACCAAGGGAAGAAGCCAAAATAGGACAAGGAGGATGCAAAGTTGATTGCGGCTGGGAAAGAACCCCCTTTCTCGGACATCCAGCGACGCGGGAACCGATCTTCACACACGAAAAATTGAAGGAGGTGCACGAAGAACTGGTAACATCTGAACCCATTTTACTTTATTTGTCCTACGTAGATTAATTTCCGAAAAGGTACATTTCTAAACGGTTCATGTTACTTGCAGAAAAAGCTGAGCCAGCAACCTGTGAGCTCCTAGGGCTCTGTCAATACCGATAGGTGGCAAGACCCTATCAACAAGGCTCTCGGGAAGCCGGAGACTCGTGGTCGTGCGATGGGCATCGGGTATGGGGCTCGATGGGCTGATTACTGTCCCCAAACCCGTGAGGTTGCCCGCGAGAGGAGGAAAGCCAAGCAAGATAAAGAATTCGATGCGCGAGTGGAGGCGGCGGTGAAACGTATATTAGGGCCTATATATGAGCAACTACAACATCCACCCATGCATCCTTGTACGCAGCCGCCGCCCTATTATCTGGATACGCAGCCGCCGCCCTTCACTGCTGCAAGGAGTAGTAGCCCCTCTGTCTCGGGCATTGACCCCGGGTCGCCAAATTCAATCGATGGCCTAACGGTAAGCGTCGTCGGCTCAACAAATCATAACGGTGTCGTCTAGATTTCGTTGTTTGGACTCTAACACCGACGACGCATCCACCTGTATATATGTTTCGCAGGTAATAACTCCGTGCCATCTCCAGACCCGAGTGCTCGGCTCGATGGTGACGGTCGCATACGGTCGAGTCCACCCAATAACGCCGGAGAACAAGATACACTGTGTGGATTCCACCTAACTTGGCGAGGGTGGAGTTGACTAAGGTGGTCGGCAACTTTGAGGACTTGGTTTTGAATGACCCCCCTGAAGAGGGATATGAAAAACTAGGAGCCTACAAGGGGTTTTTTCTTAGGTGGCCAAAGGACGCGATAAAGTTGATTGAGACCTCCAATCATCCAGCACCGTCGCCGAGCCACACCCACAGTCCATCAGCAAGACCATCTCCTTTGGGTCTTTGCGCACCTCTATCGTATAGGGATCTTGAGATGGAGGGCGCCGATGAGGGCGCGGAGCATGGCATGCCTCGTGACGAAGAGGCACAACTATTTGTAGATACGCCACCACCCCAGCATGACGAGCAAGCCCAGACGAAGTTGACTCCTAAAACACTCATGAGCGCAGCCAAAGAAGCGATGGCCGGTCAAAGGGCCGTATCTCTGGAACCGCAGCGTACAAGGAAAAAAGGGGCGAAGAAGACACATGCTAGCACCGGTACTTACGATAGACAGGGTGAGGCGAGGTTGAAAAATCCTTAACCTACGCAGCATCTTCCCAATCAGGACAGCGAGCAACGGGTCGACAATGGCGGGCCTATCATGTCTCGGGTCACCCCATGGTACCAAGGGATGAGTTCGACGTCCTCCCAAACGAACTAAAGATTCTGCATGAGAACATTCGACAGCTGGAATTAGGACCTGATGAAAGTAATGTCTCATATTACGCGGCGAAGGTGCCAGAGGGTTTCCATTTCGTCGAGCAGTATCCTGCGGACAAATTCTATCTGGACTTTGAGGAGATCTTCGCCATGTTCAACCTTTATCGGCTTGAAGCATCCTTAGTCAGGCTATGGGCGCTGCACCAAGCCAGAGAGACAAGACGCCTGAAGATTCTTGATGTTGGAATAGCAGATCCGAATCACATGCACGAGAACAACGTTCGTTCCCAACAAGTTAGAGAGATTATGAAAGAATACCTCGTGAGTGCGCTGGTAGCGCATAAGGGCAAGGAATACCTACTCGTGCCCTACAATCCATTGTAAGTCCTTCTCTACTTTGTGCTTTAGTAAATTTCTCTTTTGCTTGTGCACCTAGCCAACTTCGTGGGTTAATATTGATTTGTTCACATGTTTGCGCAGCGACTACTGGATCCTCTTAGTGCTAGTGCCGAAGGAAAGCAAGGCTTATTACTATGATTCCATGAAAAGGGTGAAGAAAAACTACACCCTACTCAAGAAAGTTTTAGATGATGCTCTCTTCGACTTTGCACATAAGGGAGGAACTATGGTAAAAAGAAGTGGTGGTCCACGCTTCAAACACGTGACTGATTTCTGTTGCAGACAGCAGCCGGAGAATAGTGTGACGTGTGGCTACTACGCCTGCTCCCACGTGGATGACTTTATACGGGCGCGGAACACGTTTTGCAAACCTGACGACTTACGCAAGTGGAGTAATAACCTCGAGCACAAGCCGTACGACTGGAAGCAAGAGTTTGCACGCCTCCAGAATGCGTTTGCGAATATCATCAACAAGGATGTCGTCTCGGATACCGGGCTTTTCTACGCCGGCAATGACCCAAGGGAGGAACATGCCGCTCGCTCAGAGCAGCGAGTTCGCCAAATCCCGACCCAAGAAGACGCACTCGGCTACATGCAGCTAGGCCCTAGAGGAGGGAAAAATGTGTGAAGATAGGCCCTAGAGGAGGGAAAAACATTGCATATGTATTGTGTTTGTATTCCCAAACTGGTCTACTTTATATGCTTGTGGACATATTTACGTCTTGGCACTTGTTATTTTCGTAGTCGGTTTGAGACATCTACATATATATTGTGAATATATTGTGTCTGTGGTTTTAAGTTGCATGGATATATACTGTGATATATGTGTATTAATTGCTGATTGTACATATAAGTATAATTATGAATTATTAATTGCTGATTGTACATATAAATACAATTATGAATAGGGCTTGGTCTAAGTACCAGTGATGTGCGGCCTGGAGTGATCGTCACTACTGTGGAGCTCATCAGTGACAGGCGGATCCGGCAGCACGTCACTGGTAAGGTTTTTATCAGTGACGACTGGACATCTCAGCCCACCACTGATATCCAATCACTAGTGACGAGCTGGGTGACCGTCACTGGTAACCACTTACCAGTGGCGTATTACCAGTGACGGGCCGGCCCACTCGTCACTAATGGGCAATTTTGGCCCGTCACTAGTAGGCTTTTCTACAGTAGTGTCTCTTCCCAACTCCATAGTATTCTCCATCACAACTGAGCATGCCGCTGCTGGGAACTTCTCCATGGCCGAGAGGCCAGGAATCACAATGCGACATCATAAATGCCATTGAAGGCCGCCGAGACCTCTACCATAGCTGGCTACGGCCACAGGAGGAGGTAAGAGATGGAGATAGCTCTTTCCACACGGATCAAGATCCGGTTCTCTTGGTTTTTCAAGATTTTCTATAAAGTTAAAAGCTCTAACACCATGGGTAGAAAGCTGTGATTTCTTGGTTGAAAGGCTGTCGTGTTTGTGATTTTTTAGTGGAAACCTCTTGTCTTTGTGAGTTAAAAGTTGTTGGAAGTCAGTTGGAAGCTCAAGTTTTCATAGTTGTAAGCTGTGCAAATCATGTCAAAAGTTCATGTACTCAAAGTTGAAAGTTGTGATTTTTTAGTAGAAAGCTTGTGATTTATAAGCCGAAAGTTGGTTTTTTTATTTGTGAAAGTTTTGGGACAAAAATCAAGTCTCCATCATCACTAATGAAGGAAGATAGAAGCCTCTGGGTGTAGAGGACAGCTATGGTAGGGGAAAAAACGCGATGAGAAGAGAAGGAGGGGACAATCATCCCCTTCAGACAACTTGTCTTTTGCTGTCCGAAATTGACCACGAGGGGGCTCCTCCCATGAACGACCATAAATTATAGATGCCCGTGACTCTAAGGCTTTTCTCTAATACAAATGACATACACTTAGGTGTATGTTCGAGAAAAAGATATAGCTACTGGTGCCCCATGATTAACGATTTGTCATGGAGTGAAACAAAGAATCTTACCACCATATAACACCCAAGGGAAAGTCTTGATTTCGGTCCGTGTGGCTCAAGTTGTGTGTGCAAGTGTTGGGAGATTAATTCCATATTGCTAAGGGAAAAAACTTGCTACGGACATATACATAAGAAAACCTATCCAATGATAGTAACTCTCAATCGATCATCTTGCGTAAAACGAGGAAGAAAATGTAAACGATCATCTTGCGTAAAACGAGGAAGAAAACGTAAACAAAGTGCTACATGTGCGTGACTGGACGTTACACAGCACCAACCAACTCCGAAGCTAGAAGTTTTTTTCTTTTTTGGACGAACATAGAACGAGCGTTTTCCTCGTGAACGAGTGGTGCGGAGACGAAGGTGACTCCTGATTCCGTGCGAGATACCGATCGGGAAATCGGATGAAATTTTAACCTTTTGAGAGGAACGGGACTCGGATGAGTTCTTTTTTTAGGGGAACGGGACTCGGATGAGTGGCAGTGGGGACTAGGGAGGGTGGAAGGAGGAGGATACTCGAACTTCCATGGCCCTTTCACGTGGATTCTACCATATCTACACGTCTGATAGTGGCCGTCGTACTCGAGACATGTTTGTCCCATGGGCTTTCAAAGTGCGCTTTTCGTTAAGTGTACCACCCTTGCAATTGGCTAATTTATCAGGTTCCCTAAAAAAAGACTGATTTATCAGGACATAAACTAATACATTAATCCTGCCTGTTTGAACTTGTTGTTAACACGGAGACCTATAAACTTGAATTTCAGCGAACATAGGCTGAATTCACTTGATCTAACACACAAATCAGCTGATTTTGATATGATATGTTTTACACTGAGAATATAAGCTTGATACCGTCAAAATAAGTATAAACTGGGAAATACCATCCAATACAAGGATGACTTGTTGGCCTAGGGCCATATGATGGTTATGATAGGAAATGGCTGAAATACCCTCTCATAGTTACTTTGGAAAGATGAGGGTTAGGGATATATGTATACGGGAGAGAAAGTACGGTGAAAAATATATTAAATTTACATCCATACTCTCAATTTATCAGCAAAACTAATAAATGATATGATTTTAATTGATCAACGAGGGAGGTGTAGAGCTATTTTGCAATTGTTGAACTGTGTTGAGTTGGATTTATTTTCAAACTATTGTGGGAAGTCTGTCATTATGTTTGATAAATCATATTAGAGTCATATTAATAATTTATCCAACGGTTGTTCTATCACATTTTGCTTTTTTATTCAATATCACATTTTCTTTCATATGTTTCGTTTGTAACTTGTTTAAAGAAAAAAGAAGGTAGCCACATACCCAATAAGTATCTAAAACCGGCCCAACAGTTTAGTTTCCAACCAACGCCAAGGAACCCTATTTCTTTGAAATAAGATCTTTGATTCACGCGCGTAACCGAATGTAGGGTCAACCCGTCGCGACAACGATCAATCATTCAATGAGTTCAACACGGTGCCTCGCAACAACCGGCTCCTCCGAGTTACCGACAGCGATGCGAATGTCGGCCGATCCAGCTGCTGAGGGAGCCTTGCGGCTATCCTTTCCACTCCGATAGCCACTGCTAGCTGCTCGTTTCTATCCAAGTTCCACACGTTTGTCTCACGACTGAACGAGTTGCTCCTCCTCCATTTGTTCAACACTACCCTTTTGGCCTGATCACACACACAGCAGAAAAGCTGACGCGTTCTTTCGCCATCTGCAATAGGCGTGACACGGCAGAAAAGGTTTTACTGAAACCACTCGCTACTACCGATATACACTTTAGTGTACAATTTATCTCTTAGAAGATCAACTGGATAGAAGCTAGCCAAATTGAATTGTAGTAACCTTAAGCAGAACACGTACATGGCGTCTTAGGACCATATGGATAGACACCATCACCTGGCCACAACGGCAAGCTCGTAACGTCAACATGTACACATGGATGAACGGATATACATGCCGGCCCTTTACGCGGGCACGCGATTACGCCAAATAAAATCTGTGGAGAATGCAACGGCGACACGCGCAAGATTGAAGAAGACTAGAAGAGATCCCAATTAAGCTAGCTACTGCGGATCGGGCAAACGGGGGGCGGACACGTGTAGGCTGCTTCTACTCGTCCTCCCCGTAATAACGGCGCGGATGCATGGGAACCACTCAGTCCCTGATCCCGGTTCACACGTGCCCTCTATTTATACCACCACCCCCCTCATGGCTCATGCAACGCGGCGTTGAAACGGCACATCTCTTTTCCCAGCTACCCTCATCGGTGATCGCCACCATCCCCTAGAAAAGATCAAGCAAAGTTTCGACACATCTGAGTAAGAGATCGAACCTGCCGGCTTGGAAGGTTTGGCCATGGAGAATTCTAGGGATCAGGACGGACAGCAGCAGCGGCGGCTGGCGCCGCCGCGTGTGGTGCACAGCCAGGTGAGGAAGATCAAGCAGGAGGAGGACGAGAAGGTGAAGGTGCACGAGACGTATCAGCACCAGGTGTCGGAGATGCGGCTCGTCCTCCGGGGCCCGGCCAGTCAGAGGTCGCGGTCGCCGCTCGGGCGGGTCGGCCGGCCGGCGATCTCCATCGGCGGCGATTCCTAGGGCGCGCCTCCCACTGCGTGCCCCCCGCGGGCGCGGAGACGAAGATTTTCAGTTGCTAGGATTTTTCCCGTCTTTGATGCATGATTCTGTAAATACTAGTACTTGTGTGAGTCGTCAGTCTCCACCCTTTTCAGTTCTGGGGCATCTATTTTAGATGGTGCTGCGTTTTTTTTTATCTTCTTTCGTGCTCAATTTAGGAGAACGTGTTGTGGTAAGAGTTTTGAAAACAGATTCTGTATATAGCATTAGATTAGGGTTCTGTATGATTGGGTGTCGTCGAGTACATCTTCTTTTGCCTGAAGATGTCACCTCCTATCTGAACTGTCTGAATGATGCAGTTCAGTTGGGAGATGGTTTCTTTCCCCTGAAGAATCGGTTAATTAGAAGACGGGATATTACAACCAAGAACTTTGATGGTTACATTTCTTCTAGATTCTCCATGCAGAAACAGGTTGCAACAATTATTCTCGGATACTTACGATCTGATAACAAGTTAGATATGTCTGCACTTCTCATTTTGAACCAGGTAGGATCAAAATTGGGGCTTTATTGTTATCTCCAGTATGGTACAGAACGATATATCATTGATTGTCTGACAAAGCGATTCCAAAACAAACGTGAATATCCTACACCGTAGATTTCGATGGAGATAGCATCTTGATTCTCCGACTAAGATTCTGCATCACGTCGACGAGCATCAGTTTCTTCTGCAATCTAAACTGGACAGCCAGTTCAGTGGTGAGAGGTGGTTCTCCCTTCAGTACAGCCTCGTCCTCCATTATCTTGGTGTGGAAGTGTTGGAGAGCAATGGCATAAAGTGCAAGAACAGTTCGGAGCGCTGAGGCTTCAACGGCAGGGCCTAAAGGAGCTTCCTTGCTAAGTGACATCAAAGTTTTCAGGTCATGCCTCTTCACAATCTCTGGATCTGCTGCAAGAAGAACCCGCAGAGCAGCTAATAAGCGCCCATCTACTATGTCCGGACCTCCTAAGCTGACCTGAAAGGAAACCCCCAAGTCATGCTCACAGCAAAACCGAACAGGTTTAGACTGATACATGAATACTGCATGCAATAGAATTGAATTCAATAATGAATCACCAATAAATAACTGCAGTGCAAGAATGTGGGTGAAACCTTCAGAATAGCACCGTCTCCATGTAGATTTAGCTGTGACAAGATATCCTGTTGCCACCTGGCTGGTGTTGAAAAGTTGGGGGAAGAAACTCCTGCTGCCATGCTAGCAGCATCAAGAAGAGTTCCATCATAGCTCAGTTCCACTAGATCGTACGGATTCGATGTTACTACAAATCCATAATCAAGAAGATAAAAATCATTGGGGGTAGCAACCATAGTTCAGTGTAACTGCAGCATTTTGATCAATTTGTGTCTCAGCAACCACCTGTGTATCACACAACGTAAAGATAATTAGAGAAAATTACTTTGCATCATCTTCCACAAGCAAAGATATCATACAGTAAAAACTATATGCATTGAACAAATCAGTTGATTAAACACACTTAGCAGGGTGGTTGGTTGGGTTATGGATTATATAAAAGTAGTTGTGGACTAACTGTTATGGGAAAGCAGCTGTGAGTTGTCTGCTGCATGAAAGTTGGAACGTCGTTTGGCAAACTAGCTGGCGGTGCTGTGGCCGTGAGTGAAAATGTCTGAAATGCCACTAGGGTGCTGAGAAATTGTTTATGTACTGATTTAACATTAATCACCCAACTTTATGCTGATTTATCTATATATGACTAGTTTTCTCATTGATTTCACGCTCGAGCTAATTTACTGTAAATATGAGTGTTTTTTCACATAATGATTTATCTTTTGAACCATGTACCTGCACACAAGTTGAGTGCCAAATATAGCCCATCTTTGCTTCTGACTATATACCAATTTCAAACGGAACAGTTCACGAACAAACAAAGTACTTTCATCTTTGAGCCTTATATAATCAAGTTTCTATCACATGAACATTAAAAAATGTATCAGCACACAATTCATCCATTTTATAGTAGCATTTTACAACATTAGCATTTTACAGTAAATTCATCCATTTGCAATTCGAAATTCATCTAGATTAGAAGAAATTTGAAACTCATCCATTAGTAGCAATCAAATCTCAAATTTTTATCCACTTACAACTGTGGAAAAACATCAATTAACTAAGTAATTCATCCATTTGCAACTCCAACCGCGGAGGAAGGGAAAGGAGCTGCCAGCCGGAGGAAGGAGGGTGCCATCGTCGGCGGGGTTGAGCTTGAACCCTAGCGCCGCATGTTGCTGGAGGGACGAGGGGCGAGGGTGCCGTCGCCTGCAGGGTCAAGCTCGAACCCCAGCCCTGCGCCCCGCCGAAGAGAGGATGGCTATGTCGCCACGTCCGGTCGCCGTCCAGGAGGAGTCTACTGACGCGGTGATCTCGATCCGGATTTGGAGGGGCGAACGGCAGAGGGGCTGACGAGGAGCTTGGTCCTTGGGGTGGCTGGTGGAGGAGCTTGACGACGACTGGAGCTGTTCATGACAGAGGAGGGGGCGGGTGGACGTGAGCTAGCAGATAGCGGCGAGTTGCGCCAGTGGTGGCCGCCGTGACCCTCGCAGCCGAACCCTAGCCGCCGGGCCGTCGCGCTCGGGAGAGAGGCGTGCGGGTGGAGCTGTTCGGGAGAGAGGAGGGGTGCGGGTGGGGGCTGTGAATGTTTTTCCCCTATTTATACAGAGTGACAATGGTGGGCAACTTTCTTTCAACTTCAGGGGTAAACTTAGAATCTCATCCACAAAAGCCAAGAAATCGGTACACTAGTTTGGAGAGTGGCTTATTTGAAAGCACATTTGAATATTTTATTGTTTGGTTGGGCTTTTTGGCTTATAAGCACAGAAAACCACCTGAAAAGCCTAACCAAATACCCCCTTAATTGTGCCACTTCTATGCAAACTATGTTGGTAACCAAGGGAATCAATGTCTCTAGGAATAGAAGATGCAACAGTGTTATGGTTCCAGTAAGTACTGTTCGCAAGATGAATACAGAAAACTGTAAGTCAGTAACTGCAATAATGAATTCAACTATTACCAGTGTATAATCAAACACTTACGCGACTAGCTTAAAGAGTAAGGACATGCTTAACTATTACATGCTTAACAACTGCATACCCACAATAGAAATTGCATGTCAAGAAGAGTATTGACGAAGGCAACTGGTACATGACTGTCACGACTCATGAATGGCTAAACAGGCATGTCAGCCAAGAGTATCAGAACATAATGAGAATTCTGAGAGGTGTTATGTACTATTGACATGTTTTTACCCACAATAAGATATCTAGTTATAGCATCAACATTTGTGAAGCGAATGTGCAAATAAAGAACATAATAACTGATTTAAGAATACGGAAATCTACAATTTCATGGGTACAATAACGGAAATTTAGACGTGCAAGCTTGCAGGATACTTGCCTTAACTGACACGTCAGGGCTATCGACAACTCCATCCTGGACAATCCTAGCATTTGGGCTAAAGCTATGGTTACACATATCAACAAGAGGCAACAACATTGGGATTTCACCATGCAAACGGAATGCTCGAGAAGATGCTGCTGACATAGCCCATCCAAGGGAAGAAGAGTTTACATCTTGTCCACAAAAAGGATGATCTCCCAAGGGCCCAGTACCAAGCTTATGTTTTACCTCTTTCTCAAACTCGAGAAGGAAGCGGCATCTTTTATTGATCTGAAATAGCATCATTTCAGAAAAGAAGACAGGAAAAAGCAACAAGTATTCATTTCAAGGATCGGCATAGTTTATAACAACCTGGTGGAGGAGAGGAGCATACTGCAAGTTCTTTATGTCTTCCCCTGGAAAGAAGATTGGTACGGTAAAAGTCTCTGGCAGGTTCGCGATATATGGCCACCAAAACGAATCGGATTTTGTCTTCTCTTGGAGCAACCTCAAGCCCAGTCTCATAGCCCATAGTTCCTCTGCCACATGCCTCTCACAGGATTGGATTTACTACTCAGTAAAAGGTAGTTCGCCTAATTTTGCAGAATGGATTTTTTTTCTTCTAAAAAGCCAATACAGAATAGAAATCACCCCATATACTAAACAAAGGTATTATTATAGCTCGAATATATAAATTTTCCACCATACCCGCTATCCAACCACGAGACAACATCAATTACACAGAAAGATAGGTTATACAACAAGTCAACAACAGGAAAACATGACTCCAAGCTTAAACAGTTCAACATGTAAAAAGAATAGGGGTTTCTAGAAAATAAATACAGAGGCATGTAAGTGATGTAATATTCAGTAAATCTACTTTTATATTTTCCACTAAAAAGACCTATAGACTGAAACTGAAAGCCTGAGGTCAATTCAATCAGAACAGAATACTAAGCACTGCACTCTTGTCAGCTTCTACAGACTACAATAGTGAGCTGGGGTCTAATAAGGACTGCAAACTTTGTTTAATTTTGTTCATTTAACATAGTATTACCCACTATAATATTAGAAGTTTAATTACGTGTTTTCAGGTGGTGATTTCACAGCTGACATCTTCCAACAGCAAACACCAACAATTCAGAACATAATTTGGAAAATCTGTTTTACTTGGCCCACGGTGGAATCGTAACCTACAACCTACAAGACAAAGAAAGTGCATTCATCGTTCGATGCTATGTCAAGTGCAAAAGTTAATAATCCAATCGTTACTAAACTAAAAGTCTAAAACATTACTAGGGGCTAGGGAAAACTTCCAATGAACTTCCCCGATGCTAAAAAACAGCATTAGTACCACTCATGCTCCAAATTTCTTATAATCAAAACAGATCATACGTTTGATGCATTCAGAACTACAAACATGAGTGCGTTAGTACATATTTCTTGGATGTAACTAATTGAAGTAATCGAACCAGAAGGGGCATTACCGGGAACTTGATCGGCGAGCTGCATCAGCACTGCATCCGCAGCGACGGCGGGGCGGCGGAGTCGTAGCGGGATGCGGCCAGGGAGATCGATGAGGACGGTTCCCGGGGGGATGTCGCCGTCGGCGGTCGTGGCGGACACTCCGAGACCGTATTCGGGATGATCGGCCACGCGGAGAGCCGGGTGGACGAATCCTCCCTCGCGCTGCACCCACCGGAGAAGGTCCGGCGGCTGCGGTGCGATGCGCGGGGCGGTGGCTGATGCGGAGGAACAGGAGAGGCTGCGGCGGTGGCTGCGCGCGAGTGAGGAGGAGAGGAGGGTGGCGGCCGTGGAGAAGAGGGCCTTCCTCGCCGTCGCTGGCGTCGCCCCCCGCGGCGGCGGCGGCCATGGGGGACGCAACGGAGGTAGAGGCGCGCGCGCAGCAGGTTGGAGGCGGAGCGGGCTGAAAAGGTAAGCTCAGGACAAGTGAGGCGTGGCCGCCCGGGCCTATGTTCGGTCGCGACCGGCTCGAACTCGTGCTCGGTTCGAAAATATAACGGGCCGAGTCCAGTATATTTTCTAATTCGTCATTTCAACGAATGGAGCCGAGCTAACTCCCAACCTACTCGGTAACTTATTAAGATTCGTTTTATTTGCTATTAGTCAATTTTACAGCTAGTTTATCTAATAGAATATAAACTTAATTGCTTGTTTGGTTGATATTTTGTATAAGATAATCCATACGTAGACTCTTGATATATGATAAACTTAATTGATGGTTCCTGAACTATATGAAATATCAAGTATGACATTCTAGAACTTTTAATTATGTATATAGTATGTTTGAAATAATTATTTATTATATCAAAATTCCTTATAGAACCTTTATCATAATAATTCAGTTTTGAACAGTACATCTTAATATAACATTTTAGTGATGATTGTCTACAATGTCTGGCTCACAAGCAGCTCGAGCTAAGTAACGAGCTGACCCAACTTTCAATTTCAACTTGCTAGCTTAACGAGCCAAGCCAAGTTAACTCAATACCTTTTTATAAGCTTTTATGAGCCGAGCCAAATCGGCTGTATATACATCCCTAGTTTGAGCCGTTGTGTGAGGTGCCGACCTGCCAAATTTTATGCATGCCAAATAGCTGACCGGAAAACTTAAAATTTTGCTATTCTCAAAGCATTATCTTCATGGGTGCTTCGGCGCATATTGTAGAGAAACATTACTATTTTTGGTAGGTGGAACATAACCCAGTTCTTTCTGGAGGTGTGTAATCTCTACTATGGTGGTTTAGTGTTGTACTAAATCACATTTATATTAGTAAATGACATGTAACTCAAAAGTTATGTCGCAATGTTACAGAAAACCATATGAATTTGAATGGAAGTCGAGCTTTAAGTACGCTCGTAGCCGCCATCGCCACCGGTTTGTCAGGGTAGCCACAGCATCAAAAGTTCCGACTCAGAGCTTGCCCGCGCCATCCGCCTTTAGACGCAGACGCCGACGGCCGTATCTCGGCCGCGGAGATGCGCGAGCTATGCGGTTGCGCGGCCGCGGAGGCGGATATGATGGTCACCGCGGCGGACAGCGATGGGGACGGGCTCGTCAGCATCGAGGAGCTCGGGGCGCTGCTGGAGGGCGGGGAGTCGGGCGCGCTGCGCGAGGCGTTCGTGGAGTATGAGGAGGACGGTAACGGGGTGATCACCGCGGAGGAGCTCCGTCGAGCGCTGCGCCGGCTGCGGATCGGCGGGGAGGAGCTGACGGCCGAGCGGTGCTCCGAGATGGTAGAGGCGGTGGACTGCGACGGCGACGGGGTCATCTCCTTCGACGAGTTCTAAGCCATGATGGCGACCAAGAGTGCGTGATCCGTTCGTCCGATGCGCGTACGCAGCAGCTACGAGTGCAGTTGTCCGCAAGTGTAAAGGGGGATGGTTGCAAGTCCTACTTGGATTAGTTTCTGAGGTTGTACTACGTACTTGAGCAGTTGGGGGTTTTTGAGCAGTAGGCCCACCTCCTCGAACTGAAGGAACCCCCACTTAACAGTCGAAGATTTACTTGGACAGGAACTCAGAACGTCCCAATCATGACGAGGTTGATAGAATTTTTTGTTCGCCCTCCTCGGACGTGCTCTTTCCGGCATCACACTTGACGGCCCTGTCCGTTGTGGCTTCTGATCATTGTCCGCTGCTTTTACACGGAGAAATCTCGCACAGACCATGCCTGTTTTTTCGTTTCGAATCTTTTTGGCCCAATATGCCCGGATTCATGGAGGTCATTCAGCACACATGGGCAAAGCCGGTTGTGGCAACTGACTGTACTAAAAGACTACACATCAAGTTGTCCAGAACGGCTAAAGCTCTCAAACAGTGGCATCGCTCTAGTTTTGGGAACATTACGCTACAGACGGCAATGTCAATGGAGGTCATTGGCCGTCTGGACATCACGCAGGAAGCTCGGCCTCTGGGCAAGGAGGAGGTGGGCCTACGAGATGATCTAAAGCTCAGATACGCCGCCTTTGCCCTCATTGCAAAAATCCAGTAGCGCCAACGTTTCAGGATCACTTGGATGAAGATAAGCGACACGAATACTCGTTTTTTCCACCTAAGGGCAAATGGAAGGCGGAGAAAAAATTACATCCAGTTCTTACAAACCGAGCGAGGCCTCCCTATCACCTCTCAAGATTAAGAGCGGGTTATTTTTGACCATTTTCAGGGCTACACGGCACGAGACCTTACAGCCTTGGATGTTGATTTTCAGGAAGAGGAGATCAAGACCGCAATCTTTGACCTTCCTTCCGAGTAGGCCCCAGGACCGGATAGATTTATAGGAGTTTTCTTCAAAAAGTGTTGGGAGATAGTCAAAGGAGATCTCATTGCAGCCATACACCAAGTCATGAATTTAAATGGGTCCTTTTTGCGAATGTTGAATTCCACAAATATTGTGCTGCTACCTGAAGCGACCCTGCACACCACTGTATGGTGTAGTGTGCCAGTCTTTGGCTTATTGCCAGTGAAACTTTATTTCACCAACAATACGCCCATCAGAGTAGTACAACAGAAGCATTGTAGAGGCTCATTGATACAATACATATTTATATTACATCTCAACAGGAGTACAAGAGTTTCAACTTCCATAGGATAAAACTGCATATACAACATCAGACTGTGAAAAAGTAAAAGATCAAAATATAGCAAAATAGAGATTTCTACACCTACGACCAACGTTCCTACACTACAACTTGCTTCAAGCCCGCTCGGTATTGTGCGCCTCGTCGAAGTCAAAGTAGTAATTGACTCCCGTCTCTCCTTCGTCCAGAGTCTGCTCCTTCATCTCTTCCTCTGGCTTCTCCGGATGCTCGACCACTTGCTCTACTGATTCGTAGCCTAACAAAGGAGGTTTTATGTAGGGGATGAGTACAGAAGGTACTCAACAAGTTCATAATAGCAAAAGGTGTTTGAATGATTATTTCTGTTAGGACAAAAGTCCTCAAAGGATATGCATTTTTCCAACACATTTCTGGACAGAAGTCAAATTTTAATTTATCTATGTTCAGAAGGCTTCACGGGTTGTTAGAACCTCCGATGGTTCCTTTCCCGCCACGATCGCAGTTCATACCCAGAACAGGGAGTGACAATGTCACACTTCAATACACTCTGCAGAGGTGCGCTACTTTACCCACAAGTGGTACTTAGCCTATAGCCGGGTACGAGACCCATCACATTCCCATCGGTGCGTGGCCAGGTCTAAGGTTCCGAGTCATTTTCACCCTTCCTTTTGGCAATATCTCCCCTTATGCAGTCGATCCAGCACCGACTACCCACCTCGTCATTATAGCGTACTTTTCTGAATAATTCAGGGACATAACGCCTCTCAAAGCGTAAGTTCAGGGTTTATCGCTCCCCTGGGCGAGGGACATAACGCTTCCCCAGGCGTTACTTTACATACGTTCCTGGGAGATATGCACTAAGAAGGTACTACTTGACTCGCCTGTCCCATAACAGGTCTTGTGGTTAACGCTATCTTTACGGCGTAAGAATGCCAACTGACATTTGTTATTAACCTTATGATGATACCATATGCAATGGAACCCTGACCACCCCACAAATTCCAAACCGGGGTTCCACTGCCCACTAATACATGATTCAACAAATCATAATGCAGTCCATTTATTAATTATCACGAGCCAGGTGATAAGAAGAAGGAAATTACATATATGTTGGTAGAAATAATCTTCAACATGAACAAGAAATGAACTTGCCTCGAGATGGATAAGAAGTGAAGTGAGATGTCGCTTCGGACGAAATCGGCAGAACTTCGGGATCTGAATGGAATAATTGTCCGATAAGGACTATATCCAAAGATAGCAATTGTATATGCATATATGCATGCTCATGTTGATGAGGTTGATTTACAAAAATTATGTTGATGTGGACTACATTGTCGAAGACAATGCAATAAATGATATTTATATTAACTTCCTTGATTTTTTTATATGCTCTATCTTCTGAACTTATAAAATTTACTATTAATAACTTTGTTGGTGTGGTGCAGTTATTAAATAATTGAATTTTATGAATTTCAATTTGTGCACAATCTTGAATTCTGAATTTGCAGCAAATTATAAAAAGTGTTTTAGGTTTTCTTTAAAAGGATAGGTATATATATATACTTATTATTTGGATTAAAGAGTTCTTATGAGTTATTTAGGTTGAAATAAGAATTCAGATTGATCTGGATATATATATATATATATATTGTAAAATTTTAATTTATGGGAGATTTTCAAATAACAAAGAGAAAAGAGAATAAATAAAAAGTCTACTATTCTCATATAGGTTGGCCGAGGGTCTATTTTCGGCCCAAGGCCCGCTCGGCTCTATCCTGGCCCACTTGGGCCCATTCAGTACTTGGTTAGGGTTAACCTAACCGGGTCCTGAGCCCCTCACTCCTCTCACACGCCACCGCCTCCCTCTACCCTCTCTCTCTTTCTCTCTCCCGTCGGTTCTTGACCTCCCCCAAAAATCGCCGCCGCCCTTCTCCTTCTTGGCTCCACCGCCAGCTTCTCTAGGCCTTGCCATTACCGCCTAGGCCTCCCTCATCCCCCTCGGTTACCTTGGTTCGGCCTCCTCCGCCGCTGCCCCGGGTGCCCGAGCCCACCGTCGCCCCTGGCGCTCGAGTTCCACTCGGTACCGCCGCCTCCCGCCATGGCCGCCCTTGCCTCGGCTTCGCCGCCGCCCGACTCGGATGCCCCTTGCCCGCTCCGGTCGTGGCTTCCCCGCCGCCCCATCTTCGCCGCCTTCGTGTGCCTCGGCCGCCACCCAGGACGGCCGTGGCCGGCATCGCAGCTCCCTCACCGGGGCTCCGTCGGCCCACCTCCCGTTGGTGGCGTGCTCTCATTGACCTCCTCACCGCCAGTCTCCTCCATCGGGTAAATGCTCTTTTCCCCATTTCTCTCCTCTACTTCCCCAAATTCTAAGGGTTCTACTCACTGCAGTCCGGTTGATGCTTGATTTTGGTCAAGTTAAAAGAACGGATACTGTTTTGCTTGATTTTTTGTCATATCTTTGTTTCCTTTTGCTAATTGGACTGTTAAGAACAAATCTGCACTTGGCTTTTGCTTACTGATGTTGAGATGTATGTGTGTGTGTTTGAGGCCCTCTTAACTGATAAGAACAGATACGCTTGATCTTAGCTATTCTCTGCCTTTACATGAACACACGTATCAATATCAGTTTATCAAACTGAGAAGCAGAAATTACGCTTAACATTGTGCACCTATGAGTGGGCTCGGTTCAGAACTCTAGTTATGGTATATGGACATGCTTAGGAATGTGGAGAACAGATGCTACTTTAGTCTCAACCTATCTTATTTCTTCTTGTGTATGTATACATTGGTTGTTAAGCTGAGGAACAGAGGCTTTACTTGACATTAGTTGCTCTTTGATTTCTATATGTATGCATAAGTCAGCTATTAAACTGGGGGAATAGATTACTATTAGGTTGCCTAGTTGTTGCCTTGGTGCATTGTGATGATTTCTAAGAAAGAACTTGAGGAGTGGTGTTGATTTAGATAAACATATGCTGACTCGGTTTTAACTAATTGTTCTCTGCTTCTATCATATATGTATGATTGCTTGCTCAAGCTATTAAGGACAGATGCTTAAGTGAACTTAGTTATCTTTTGTTTCTCCCATATATGTCTCTGTGTGATCCTATAAAAATTGATAAGAGCAAATGCTATGCTTGTTTTAGCTTTTTTTTCCAAGGGATTGGAATAAGAACAGATATTGCACTTTTCTTAGTCCGGACTATTTCTTTCCTATGATTCTTACTCTCCCCTCTCTTCCTTACTTAAAGAACAGACACTACTCTTGACTTATCTATTTCTTTGAACTGATAAGAACAGATACTTTCTCTTAATCTAGTAGGTGGTTAATTTTAGCTTAACGCAGATTATTTTCTGCAGAATTTTAACACTTCTCTTCTTCTTTTCTTTCTAAATGTTTCTATCTCCTCTATCTCCACTATCTTTACCTTAAGAAAGCTGAAGCTTGTCTTGGGGTATTTCTGAATCCTTCTTCTTCAGGTTACACCTCCTCCTCCTTGCTGCCTTGCTTGCTTCTCAGCTATGTGGTGCTGTTTTTGGTTGGTGCTGAGATGAAAATGGAGCACAAAGGGCTCTATTTATAGATGATTGAGGGCTGGTGTGCTGGAATTTTGAAAAATACCTAAGATTGACACCTATTGAGTGACTCCTCTCTTATTTTGGTGAATAAGCTGCTTCCATGGCAGCCCCATATTGATCCTTATCTTCCTCTTAAGCTTGAGGTGGCAAGGGCAATGCCACCAACAGCTTATAGTGGATGCGATCCCCTTGGACAGATTTGAGGGAATTTGAATTGGGTTGCCTCTTGCTGTGGTACGTTGGCTGTTGCTAATCTTTAAAAGTTTAATACTTATGTTGCCTAGGGCTGCTGGATTTAAACCTGAAAGCAGACCTCAATTTAGTTTAATTCATAATCAGTTGCCTAGATAGAGGTTAGTTTAAACTTAAATTGACTTAAAGAAATCAATTGTTGCCTTGTTGCGTATTCGAATTCAGTTGCCTATTTGAACTCATATATCAATTTGATGCCTTTAAGAATTGTTGCCTCGGGAATATTACTTGCTGCCTTTAAAGATTGTTGCCTAATCTGAGAATAGATCCCTAAGTCAGTTTTAACTCTTTTGAATTCAGAACTAGTTCTCTGAATTCTTAAAACTAGCCTCCTAAAACAAATGCATTTCCAAAATGAAAATGCAACATTTTAATCTTAACCCAATCTCTCTTTTGTAGTGTTTTGCCTTTGTTTGTGTGCAGGTTTAAAGAATCAAGAGTTGAGGATGAGAAAGGCTTGAGAGAAGAATGAAGACATAAGCTAGGTTTTCATTGTAGATGTTTTTTTTGGTAATATTCATAGTTTGCGATATTGAATCCTTTGTAAATCAAATTTTGAACTTCTATACTTGTAATCAAATTATTTGAGTATATTCATATGTTTCTTTGAATTTAATTCATATTACTCATGTATATAGATTTATACTAAAATTGTTTGACTCTTGTATATATATGTATATATATGTGAATTGAATTACTTTTGCATATATGTATGTATGTGATATGAATAAAAATTTTAAATTTCTCTCAAATTTTGATATGCATGAATGCAAGGAATTCAACTCTTAATTCTAATGTTTAGACTTTAGAAAATACGGGTTCTCACACTACCAAAGAAGATAGATGCCACGGCTGTTGAGCATTTCTGACCGGTGAGCTTAATACACAGCTTCGCAAAGATATTCACTAAGTTGTTGGCTACACGGGTGGCGCCAGTATTGCAAGACATTGTTTCCATCAACCAGAGTGCCTTTGTTAAGCAGCGGAGCATCCATGATAACTTTTTACATGTCCAGAACATAGTGAAAGACCTTTATGCAAAAAAGGTACCAAATTTGTTCTTCAAACTGGATGTGTCCAAGGCTTTTGATACAGTCAGTTGGCCATTCCTCCTCGAGGTTTTGGAAAGGCTTGGTTTCGGTGCACGCTGGAGGGATTGGCTGTGCCAAATCTTCGCGTCTTCCTCCTCCCAAGTGTTGTTGAATGGTCACCCGGGCAGAGCATTCCATCATGCCCGTGCTTGAGGCAAGGCGATCCACTCTCACCAATGCTCTTCATTCTGGCTTTTGACCCAATACAGCGGCTCTTTCAACGAGCGGCTAACATCGGACTGCTCAAATCGTTGGGGACTTCAAACTCGGCATTCCGAGTCTCACTCTATGCGGATGATGCGGCAATCTTCGTGAACGCAGACAAGGAGGAGATCATAGCTATCAGAGCTATCCTTGATTGTTTTGGGAGGGCTAGCGGTCTCGTAACAAACTTGGAGAAGTCAAAAGTATACCCAATCTGATGTGAGGACATGGACCTCGCAGATCTCTTGAGGCCTTTCCCGGCGCGTCACGGGTCCTTCCCTTGTAAATACTTGGGCTTGCTGCTACACCTTCGCAAGCTGAGGAAAATTGACTACCAACCACTCATTGGTAAAATTAAAGGCAAATTTCCGGGATGGAAAGGGCGGCACCTATCCCGCGCGGGAAGGATGGTTCTAGTCAAATCGGTACTCTCGGCCATCAGGATTTACCACATGTCCGTCTTTCCGTTGCCAAAATGGACAAGAGTAAATATTGACAAGATTAGACACGGGTTCCTATGGAAGGGAGTGAAAGGACAGATAGGAGAGCAACCACTTGTAAATTAGAACATGGTCTGTCGCCCAAAGGAACTGGGCGGCCTAGGTGTTCTAGATTTACAAAGATTTGGCACAGCACTACGCTTGCGGTGGCCATGGCTGAGATAGATCTCCAAGGACGGGACATGGGATCAAATGAGCCTTCCATGCACCGAGGCAGAAATGGACCTCTTTAGAACTGCCACCACAATCACTCTTGGAAATGGCAAGAAATCTTGTTTTTGGAAGGACCGGTGGCTCAATGGATCAGCGCCAAAAGGCATCGCGCCCTTCATCTTTCCATTGGCCCAAAGGAAAAATCGTACAGTATACCGGGAGGTACATGATGGTGGATCCGCTCCCTCCGTCCAATCATGACAACGACACAGTTTAGAGAATTTGTCCTTTTGTGGATGGCCTTACAGGAGGTGACTTTGGACGAAGATGTCAGTGACCACATCACTTGGAAGTGGACGCCTACTGGGTTTTTTTTCACAGCATCGACTTACAGATTCCAGTTTGAGGGAACGACAAGACCCTTTTCAGCCACCAAGCTTTGGAGTGCGGTGGCGGAACCAAAATGTAAAATCTTTGCATGGCTGATACTTCATGGTAAGGCGCTCACGGCCGACAGACTAGCCGCGAGGGGCTTGCCACATGACAACACCTGCGCACTCTGTAACTCCGAGTTCGAAACAAATAGACACTTTGCAAGAGAATGCTTTTTCACAAGAGGTGTCTGGGGGATCGTCTCCTATTGGATGGGGATCGCCACTAACACGAATTTCTAGCAAGCCACCCTAGATGAATGGTGGGAGGCCAACACCAAGACTCTAGATAAAAGGAAAAAGAAGGAATTTGGAGGCGTCCTATTATACGTGTTGTGGAATATGTGGAAGGAAAGGAATCGAAGAATTTTTAGAAACGAACATTTGGGGGTGCTCGAGGTATCTGGTCTCACAAAGGAAGATATAGACCAAAAAGAGGGGACTCTCACATACGACAGGATGTAATTTTTAGTTTTCTCCTCAGTCCTCATGGGGCCTTTTTAATTCTCTGTAAATATTTTTCTCTATCTTAATGAAATGGCGGTGCTCTCACTTTGTTCTTGGAAAAAAAACCTGAAAACGATGGATGATCCCCGGAACTCATCCAGACGGATAGAGTGATGTTAATTGATCCATGTTGCTAGCAAAAAGTTATTGCCTAACATCCTATACCTTTTTCTTTTCGCCGAAGAACGCCTTATACGATTGATCGCATTTCGAAAGATCTTTTACGATCCGATAGCACTTTTTGCCACGCCTGAAATTATGCATCAATTTTTCCTCCTGATCTTTAAGTTGGTTGGAGATATAGGCTCTTACGACTGGGATCGATGTCCTGTTTACATTGCTACAAATCTGACACAATAGATGATGATCAGTTCCCATATGTCAGCTGAGATGCCCTAACCAGGCGGAGCAAGCAACGGACGCATGACTCTGGGCATCCTCTGTCCGCCTCGAAGTAGTTTTTAATTTCGCATTTTTGTTAATTCTCGGTCGGTTGTTATAATTTTAAAATATGTGTAACTTCAGCAAAATGATGCTGCAAATTTTAATTTGTAAGTTATACTCCTCGGGTTGAGAAATACACAATGATGTTCCGTCACGCATGTACACCATAGCATAGAGTCTATCAATACAAGGTGCTTATATGTGAATGTCTAATAAGAGAGAATATAGCCACGGCTGCAAACATCTATGTAAATTTTATCTATTCTAATACAAACTTCTCTTTATATGTGTGCAAGTGTTCAGAGAGAGATGCTTAGCAAAATAAATCTGTTTTTTCTCACCACATTATGCATTTAACTAGTACTCTTAACTAATATATAATAAATCATCTAATCATCTATAAAGAGGAGCTTGCATGGAGTAGATAAAGCTTACATAGGTCTTTGAAGACGTGGTTATATTCTCTCTCGTTAGGCGTTCACATACAAGCACCTAGCATTGTCCATGCCCTAACCGATCGATGTGCTACTACTATAGAGTTGACGATGAGTAGTATAACACTACGGTATACGATGGCCTTATCTGTATACGATGTCTTAGGGGGTCTTCTAGATACTCGGAGCAACAACCGTATCTAAGAGGAACTCTGAAAATATAAAAAAAAGTTGTCCCTAGGTGTCTGGATACCCAGTAAACAAGGAGGCTTATCCCTACGTTTTAAGGATAATAGGAATCCTACTCGGAGAAGAGTCTATGCTCGACAGGGGGTACCCACTATAAAAGGAACCAGAGGACCTGCGAGGTTGCTCCTTGTTATTAAATTACATGTACCAAAACAGTTCACCCAAAAGCTTAAGCCAAAGGGAGATGGTCAGACATTATACTCCAACACTCCCCCTCACGTCTATGCTTATTTGAAACTACGGTGTGGGCAACAGAAGCGGGATAAGCTATAATTATTTATTGCGTTAACTGGATTTTGGACCCGAGACTTTTTGGTTGCAAGTCTTATGCACCTAGCCGATTCACCCACCAACCTAAGCTAAGGAGAGAGGCTAGACATCATACTCCAACAACACTCCACATCATATCTACTCTTATTTGGAGACTATGACATGCGCAACGAAAGCAGGAGCAGGTATTTATTTACTGTGGTAACTGGATTTTGAAGCCGAGACCGGTTGATTGCATGTTCTATGCAACTAACCAGTTCATCTAGCAGCCCAAACTAAGGGAAAAGGGCCGGATATTATACCCCAACAGTTCCCCTCACATTTTTTTTAAAAAAATCGGTAGGAGTGCTGCCATCCATTAATTTCCCCTCACATTTAGACTCCTCCGAATCTTAGATTTGATCTTGTCTTAAACTCTAAACCTTTTAGCTCTGATACTATATTAAATTACATATGCTAAATTAAATCAGTAAAAACTGAATCCAAAGGAGAAAGCCGAACGTTATACTCCGCCACATTGATTCCCAGTTCAATTTGGCAGCGATATCTGCGCGCGAAGGGAAAAGATCATCAAAAAGTGGACTTGTATTAAGTAGGAGCACTAGGCTAAGTGCTAGCGAACAGTATAGTCAAAGCGCGCCTTGGAAGTCGCTTATTATTGTATGGAGCCTACGCCTTTGCAGGTCTGCTCGTACCCCACACACCAGTCAAACGGCTCAGAGCTCGAGCCTCGAGCTCGAGCATTCATTCATCTCACCGGTTCACGGACAGTGCCCGGCACTGCAGGGCTTCCTTGACCGTTGTTGCCTTGCACCAGTGCCACTGCCAAGTGCCACCTCGTGTGCCTGCGTCTCGCACCGCATATAGCACCACCATCCCGGCCCGCCAGTATCCTCGCTTGCCCTGCCCGCATTCTCGCTACGATCCTTTCGTCGCCGGAGGAGAAAATATCTTGCAAGTACATCACCATTACACCATCACTGCCTCCTCGTCTGTTACAGGATGGACAACGACGTTGGCATGATCCCCTCCTCGCCCTCCGCGGAGACATCATCCTCTTCCTCCGATATCGACACCGAGGTGCGCAAATGCCATCCCACTTAAAACATTTGTTCTGAATCAATCTCCATTCATGAGCGAAATCATCTTGACGTGGTTTCATTTTTGTTTTCTTAGTCCACGGGGTCGTTCTTTCGGGACCGGAGCACGACGCTTGGTACGCTCATGGGCGTATCCCTCGCCGACGGGGAGGAGCGGCCTCAGGCGACGCGGGAGGCGGGGGAGGAAGAGAGGGAGAGGCCCCGTGTGCCGGCGCCGGAGGAGGAGGGGTGGAGGTGGCGCCGGAGGTGGAGGCGGCGGCGCGGCGCCAGCTGGTGGCGGCTGTGCAGGGACGACGGCGGCGGGGCGACGTCGTTGGGCCACTTCCTGAACATGGAGAGGCAGCTCTCCGGCGCCGGGCTGTTGTGCGGCGACGCCGGTGGGGAAGAGAGGGAGGCGACGGCGCCGCTGTTCGAGAACGGGCAGGTGCTGCCGTCGTCGACGGCGGTGGCGGTCGGGGAGGAGAGGGGGAGGTGGAAGCTGCGGAGGTCGGCTCAGGGGTCGTTGTCGCTGGCAAGGCTGCCGGTGTTGCTCACCGGCATCTGTAGCGGCGGAGCTTGACGATTGAGTGGAAAGGTTTTGGTGGTGGCGCCGGCTTCTTCTCTTTATCATTTTTTCTGCTGTATTGCCCCCTTAATTTTGACATGCAAGTGTTACTGATGAACGATTGATTTGCACTGTTGTTTCTTTGAAAGAGTTGTAGTGGTGTTGGGCTCCTCCAGTCCTCCTAGCTTCGTACGTGTGTAGAATTGAATTGCTACGACGAATTTACGCAATGCGGTCGAAAAGTGTCGTGGTGCTGATACATGAAGTGCGGTGATGTGATCCCTTTTTCCTTTCTTGTTAGGATGAACACAAGAAGTCCCTTACCTTATTTTGTTATGACATCGTGCAGTAACAGAGTTTCATCTCATTGCTATTGCAAGATGAAAGATCCCGTCAGAGTTCCAGAGAAAAGAGGGCTACCAAGTAAGAGCAAAAAGTACGCTAGGCGCAGCAGAAAGATTCATGTAAAGCAAAGCCGCGACAGCGACCCGTGAGCAGAAGCTTGACATGTGATCTCTACGGCCGATTGTTGCAGTCGTCGTCTGACTCCCTGAACGACCCTGAACTCAGTAGCTTTTTTCCTCCTGTTTCAGGGCACCCTGAATTCAGTTGCTAGTACAGGCAACATTTGTTCAGAGGAACGAACTACGTGGTCTTGTATATATATTGCAGTTGCTAAAACATCCAACAAAGTGCCAATATACTAGCACG
Source organism: Stipa capillata (assembly GCA_019208055.1). Taxonomy (NCBI): domain Eukaryota; kingdom Viridiplantae; phylum Streptophyta; class Magnoliopsida; order Poales; family Poaceae; genus Stipa; species Stipa capillata. Next base: position 918,009 of record JAGXJF010002351.1, on the reverse strand, counting down.
CTAAATCTATATGTATAATCTAAAGTACAAACAGGATACTGTAGGCCTTCTATCCATTCCTGCCTGATACATTTTTTGTACAGGAAAGGAAGTGGCTGTGGATAAATAGTTACAGCAAACACAGGAATCAGGAATCAGTAATCACCCAGTCCGGGTGAGCGAAACAGACCCTTAGACTTACATCGCACCCTGGCTAGCAGATTGGAGTCTTCTCGAGTTCTTTAGTCGTCGGCCCACTCGGCCGGGTTGGGATGTGCGGAGAAGTAGGCGAGGAGGCCCATGAGCGGCGCGTTGATGTAGGTGGTGGGCTCGGACTGCTGGAACACGGCGCGCGCGTCCGGGAACGCGTCGGTTGCGTCGCTGGGCCCTCCGACCACGGCGCCGACGAGCAGGTTCGGGTTCGGCGCCGCGCTGGCGTAGTAGCGCGCCCCGGCCTTGCACCCGATCCGCGCCGGGTGCACCGCCACCGACGGGATGGAGCTCCCCCGGTGGTGGATCCGCCGCGGGAACCGCGGCCCGTACCCCACCATGTAGGACATCCGCAGCGGGTTGTCCCCGAGGATGTAGTCCACCTGCCGCTTGGCTACGCGGCGGAGCAGAGCCGGGGCCGCCGAACCCCCCGCGCCGCACGACACTTGCGCGCCGGCGTGGCTCAGGTAGTTGGAGTAGGCGAGGAGGAGGAACGAGAGCGACGTCACGTGCTGCATGTTGCTGCTCCCGACCTTGAACAGCAGCCCCCCTGCAAAATTGAGTTCAGAGATCACAGGGCGCACTTCAGATTTCATTTCAGAAGCTGTAGAGTTTGAGCTCAGAACAGAAAACAATTAGATGGTAGGATTAAAGTTACGGACCAGGGGAGTACTGGATCTGGGGGTGATTAGAGATGCCTGGGAGGAGGGTGCATATGAAGTCGTTGGCGTTGACACGGAAGGACTGGAAGTACTCGTCCTTCCCCATTAAGACCTCCTGAAAAGCAACAGAAGAAATAATTAACAGAGGTGCACGCATGTATGGCCGCTATCTAACTTGATTTGATCGGTAAAAACTCGTGGATATTTCGTACTGCTGCGAAGAGTCAACATAAATTATATATTAATAGAGTAATTATTGATTAAAATTTTATCTCAACTAATTAAAACACGCTTTATGTATCTAAACGGATGAAGTATTACTTTCACTTCTCGAAAATAATAATCTAGTATTGTTACACTGCCCAGTTATTGATTATACTAATCTGCCCCGGACATGATTCTAGATCCAGTTGCTCGCCACCGCCGTCAGGGCAATTTCAGAATGCCTGATTGGTCGGTAATTAAGATAAGCATAAGCATCATAAGAACCTGATTGAACGCACATGCAAAGCTAAAAGGTGCATAGCAGTAAAGACAATCAGTCAGTAAGCCATTAGATCAAGTGGTTTACTAGCTTTTTTACTTTTTTATCAGTACGTAGCACAAAGATCAAAGATGCATGAGGAAGGAATATCGCATAACTTGCGGCGTGGGGAAGTTCGTGAAAGATGGTGAAACAGCCAAAGTGCCAATGCTTCTTTTTTCTCAGAATTTCTGCCGCACACTAGACACACTACCTTTGTTAAATCACATAAAGGCAAACATGATGCTCCGAGCCCACCTAAAGCTGACGGAAGGAAGGAGCGTGTGCCCACCTGCTGGGTGACGTGCAACGAAAATGCTGCACAGATATCGCAGGAAACGCTAGAGAAACCGCCAAAAATCAGGCACACGCAGATCCCCGTATACCGATAATTCCAGCATAATAAAGGCAGAAAACGTCTCAAAGACAAATAATGGCAGAAAACTTCAATGCAATGCAGTTCAAATGTGCAACGACTTGGACGTCTGCAATGCACATGGAAGTCGTTGGGACCAACATCTATAGCCCTCCGTGACACTACTCACACTAGTACGGACATCATCAGTTAGTTCATCTAGCTAGTACTTCTACTTGAGTACCGTACCGTCCTATGTGGCTATGTTCTAAGCTGCGCTCACAGACTCACACTGGAGAGGCGAGGAGTGTTACAGCAGAATACCTTGGAGATGAGGACGTTGATGCCGGCGTGCTTGTTGTCCCAGCCGAACTCGTTGATGGCGTCGCTGGCGCCGAGCACCACCTCGTTCTTCTTGATGTACTCGCGGTACTCCCGCCGGCGCGACGCCTTGTGCAGCCACGCCGCGCCCCACAGCAGCTCGTCCTGGTACCCGGAGTAGTCGCAGTAGCAGGGGCACACCGCCGCGTGGAGGCTGCCGCTGTACGCGCCCCGATACTTGTCCGCGAACTTGAACACCTAATTAAACACAAACGCACAAAAAACACGTCTTAATTTTCCAGTGAAAACTGACACGCTTGAGTTGTCAGAGAGAAGAAGAAGATCAGCTTACGGCGATGGCGCGGTCGAGGAGGCGCTGGGAGTACACGGGGTCGGTGTCGCGGAAGACGATGGAGCCGGCCGCGAGGGCGGCGGCGGTCTCGGCGGCGACGTCGGAGCCCGGGTGGGAGGGGTCGACCTTGTAGACGGTGCGAGGGGTGTCCATGTCCTCGGGGCGCTCCCAGCACGCGTGGTCCCGGAAGGCGTCGCCGACCTGCACGTACACCGTGTTGGGCTTCGCCGTGGCCTTCATGAAGTAGTCCGTCGCCCACCGCACCGCCTTCCTCGCCTCCTCCTTGTGCGGCCCGAAGCTCCGGCCGAAGTCGATCAGCCCCACGACATCAGCGTCGCCGTGAACGCCATCGGGAACCCGAACTTCACGTTGTCGCCGGCGTCGTAGTAACCTCCCGTCAGGTCCACCTGCATGCCCCCCGCGCGCAACAAAACTTACGACGTCATAATGGTGCATTGCCATCATCTTCTAGAAAAGAAAAATGGAAGTCGACTATTAAATTACAAGATGATATTAGTACGTACACCGGCGGCGGCGCCGTCGTGGAGGCCGGAGTCGCGGCGCCAGCGGAGGCGCTGGTCGGGGGGAAGCCTGCCCGAGCGCTGGCCTTCGAAGAAGAGTATGCTCTTGTGGAGGGCGTCGCCGTAGTCGTGATGCCCGGCCGAGGCCACCGCCGCCGCCGGCAAGAGCAGCAGCGCCAGCACTACCACAGACACATTCCTTGTTGCCCTGACAGCCAACGACACCGCCGGCATTGCAGCTGGAAGGAATGTAATGCACAATGGCAATGCGTGGCTAGCTACTTGCGACACCGTTCGATCGATGCTTCGGCGAGTGAGGAAGCGTGGGTGTGCAACTGCTGGCTGCTGCTACTGAGTCGGCAGGTCGTGGTTTAATAGGCAGGGAGGTGAGTGAGGTCGAACGGCGTTCGGCGGCAGGATAAATATGGCATGTGAGGGGCGCAGACATGAACTGATGGAATGATGGGAGGGGAAAGAGGCCTAGGATGCTGGGGCAGAGGCCAATGCGGCGGCGACACGTGCACGTGGCGAACGTTGCGGCGGTGCCGGTGGCTTGGCTGGCCGGGAGTTGAAGACTTGAAGGTGGTTAGTACTGTGCTGACCATTTCTGACATCGGTCGGTTGGTTCGTTTTGGCCGTTGTTCCAGCAGAGTAGGACACTCCTCGTACATATGTGGTTTGATTAGCAACGATTTTAGCTTCTCCAACCATCAAAGCGAGGAAATACTAAATAGGAGTACATAGGGATTTTTGTTATGTGTTTGCTACAAAGAGACGTCCGTTTCTCTTCATTTAGCCACAACATTTTTAAGCTGCTCTTCTGTTGGACGATTTATTTTTTTGGCCATTGCCGTTAGTTGTTTAAAAAGAGTTGACATAGTTTTGGTGTAATACAAAGTTTGACAAAAAAAAAGTTTGCAGCTCTCCTCGAGTGCCCGGGGGCGCGCATGCGTGCGAGATCGGCTGTAGCCGGTGATTGAGCAGTGATCGAGGCATGATGCAGTCACAGGACGGCGGTGTTGTAGATGGGGGGATAAACGGTCAGGTCAGTAAATACGGGAGGGGCCCGGTGCTCAGCGTGCCCTGTCCTGTACTCCTGTTCCGATCACTGCTGTTCTTTTTCCAGGTCGCCCCGTCAGTACTGCTGCTCTTTCTGTATTTCTGTAGTCTTACTTTCACTTTTCACTTCGTTACTCTCATTAGCACATTTTTTTTTAGCGAACTCCCGTTAGCACATTGCTCGCTAGCTACTGCTAAGATAGAGTAGCATACTAGCAGTACAGTATTACCATCATTCTGTTTAGGCCGGCCCTACGGATAAATTGTCCTCATGTCTGCAATCTGGAACCTGGATACTGTACTCATAACCACGAGTACTAATTAATGACTAGCGTAGTTTTCGGCTTTAACCCCGAGCCGAATGATGGTCCATGAGTACAAAAGACTGGGAGATCGATGATCGATCCGTGCATTGCAATCTACGAAACCATCACAACAAAGACAAACACAAATTTGTCATTAGCGTCCTCATGTCGCTATAGTAGTTTCGTTGGATCTGACCGTTGGGCCGGGACGAAAAAGGGGGACCGTAGGATGGGGCCGCCTGGTGGAGCAGGCAGTTAGCGCGGGTGCCAGAGGACGGGCTGGGAGCCGTTAAAGCGTACTGCCACAGAACAAGAAGCTGTAGAAGAGAAGGGTCGCAACTGACAAGCGCATGCAGATGCTGCTCTGCTCCCTGCCGTGCGTGAATTAAATGATCGACCTAAACCCCGGCCGCGTCTTTGGATTCTTGCAGTCATGGCTGACGGCGGAACTGATGGCAAATGGCGAGCACCGGCTGTGCCGACCTGTGTGCGCCTCCATGCATGCCCCCGCGCGCGGCCGATCGATCTCTAACGGCTAGAGAGTGGACGGGGGTCTATCAATTCTCATCCACTTTGCATGCTGGTTGCGACGGCCGGCGCCACTTGGCCTGCATGCGTGCGCGCCCGGCTGCCGCCATGGTTTTGCTCGGGAAAGGTGGCGCGCGCCGCATGCGTTCGCCGCTTTCCAAGTGAGCGAAGACGGAGACGGACTGATAGCGCAGGGGAATCACAGAAGGTTGAAAGTAACGGGCATCTGAGCGAGTGATTGCTGAGCCTGCGCGACGCGTGCCCACTAGGTGCTGCGAACATTCCGAGAGCTCACGTGACTGAGTTTACTGCCTCGGCGGAGACGGACAACGGTCCGATAGACTAGAGTATTGTAATACACGTACAAGATAAACCGTCGAGGTTAGTCCGCTTGTTGCAAAACAGGCATGCCATCGTTGTCATCGTGTCTTCGTGGAACCAAAAAAATCGGAGGACAAATTAAAATGGCATGTGATAATAATCTAAAAGAATTAAACAACTTTATGAATAGCTCATTCTATACCTTAGAACTCAAAATAATTTTATATTATTTTTTATCAAAATTTTAATCATGTTATCATCAATCATCAAAAAGAGGAAGATTGAAAATACATCTTAGCCTTCGAAGTGGGTTTATTCAAGTTGAAACATGTGTTCACGACTATTAAAAATATTGAAAAGAAGATGGTACATAATGAGAAGGTTAAGAATTTTTCTAGTCCTTTTAGTAATCCAATGGTCATATTGATTATAGGACAGTCGTATTACAAAGGTGCGAGCTAGTCAACATCATGAAATGGGATAACTTGCTAAGCGCTCAAAAAAATTATTATAAAAGTCTTTAGAAAAATAGAGTATCCAGAACCTTTCAGAACTTCTGCCCAGTTGATTTTCTGTTGTCGGGATCTTCCGAGTGAAATCTATCTATACACTCATAATGAAGATTGAGCTTCTAACCAAAGATCGTTTTCACCCGATGATGAGGACATCCCTAACATCGATACAACCTTAGTAAAGGGTCCTGTAACACGAGCTCGAGCACGCCAACTTAATTGTCAGGTAAATTCGTTTCTTGGAGCTCCGTCATTTATATGAACTCCATGATGCTGCCTAAAGGAGATGATGTTATATTACTCAGGAACATGGGTTCAAGTGAGGAGGAGGACAACGGCAGCGCTATAAGGATGGAGTCACTGTGAGAGACGACATATACTTAATAGATGATGCTGCGTCACCTTTTTCTTGGGCCAAGGGCCCTGTAAGCCATAGTGGGTTCCATGTACTGTTCACGCGCCCCATGTACTGTTCACGTGTACTGTTCATGCGCGTGAACAGTACCGAACAGTACCCCTTCCCCCTTTTCTTCTCTTTAAATAGTAGTTGCCACCTCTAGGGTTAAGGGGGTTTCATTGAGTTGTTTAGCTACTGCTACAATATTGCATCTACAAGTCGTGTAGGACTACCGCCTTGTTTAGATCTCCAGTGGAATCCCACACTTTGTTCTTTTAGCTCTTGTGCCAATTTTATACTCGCAATTTCAGATTGCAATCTTAGTTCTTGCTGGTTCTTCGGTTGCTTGCAGGAACTCGAACTTCGTTGTTCAGGTTGATCGCGCCCACGGCAAGGTCAATAACCATCGGAGGTTGGTTTAGCGATTGCTAAGGCGTATCGTCGCGTACGGTATAGTCGGATCGTCAAGGTCAAACTCCACCAAATCGATAGTTATCGTAGTCTCATCGAAAGATCGGGCCCCCGTTACATCAAGTGGTATCAGAGCCCAAGTTGATCGGTGAGATTTATCGTTTTCGTAGTTAGATCTGTTTTTACCTATTGTCCAAGAAAAAGCTTCAAAAAAAAAGTAGATTAGTTTTCCCTGTCCAAGCCAATCTGTGCCCTTGCATCTATCTTTCAGTAAGTTTGCATTGTTGAATTTCTGTTGCATCGTCGTGTCACGTTGCTGATCATAGCTTAGGTCTTGGTGTCTTGCTTGTCGTGTCTTGCATCCTTGCTGCCATTGCCATCCCACCATCTTTTGCACCTTAGATTGATTTCGGGGAGAAGAAGAGTCCAGGGCAAACACAATTCGTACTAGTGTCGGACTCCAAAAACTCAAGTGTTCGGATTGGGCTCAAACTCTGCCGTTTGGGAGATATATATGTGCTGATCTTGCCCCAAAAATTTCAGCCCTTTTCGTGCATCCAAACTCTCTGCAGAAGCCAACAAAGTCCTGCCGCGGCAAGAAAAACAGCAAAATCTGCTGCTGCGGCAAGGGGAGTGGCTGAAGAGTCCAGATCCAACTCTAATTTGAGAGGGTTCAGAAAAACAGCCATAACTTTCTCATATGGAGTCCGTTTTGGGTCCACGACCACTCAAATCGAAGCTAACGACGAGGCGCATCTGAAAAAAATACACGTGTATACACCTGTACCCGTCTTGACCCTCAAAATTCGGTTTCTAAGTAGGACTTTTTCGCTCCGAAAGTTTTTCCGTTACTTTTTTGATCTTGCGGAGGGCATATCTCCTTCACCCGGACTCCGAATTGGGTGATTCTTGTTTTCTTGGTTAGCTTGAGTCGAGGACTTGCTTTCCACCTTGATCCCAGCTTCTGCCGCGCAAATTCGTTCGGGAGTCGTTTTCAAAATCTTCGATTTCGGGCCGGGATTTGCATGAGTCGTTTCGTCGACTTTCTCCGAATTGGCTCAAAATTTCTGGAGAGATAGAGCTTGCCCTCCTGCTCACAGCCGTGCAAACCGTTCGACAATCGGAGCTGCCAAACTCCCTCTCCGACGCTGCCAATTTCCTGGCGCGGCAAGAAAAGCGGCAGTTTTTGCTGCCACGGCAGCAGAACCTTTGTTTTGCTTCATCTCTGCCACGACAAGGCTTGCGCTGAGTTTTGTCCGCCACGTCTTAGACTACTGTTGTTTTCTCTGAGTTATTGAGTGGGTTCTGAGAAGAAAAAAAAAGAAAAAAAAAGAAAAAAATTCTCAGATAACACTCATCCTTTGTAGTTTCAGTACCTTCTGGGGCATTGTTTACAGGACATTGATTAGCTTTTCATTGGTCTAGCTAGGTGTCAGCAACAGTGACTAGTACTTTGAACATTCATTCAACTTGCATTTGCTGCATTGATAGTTGCTACTCCTTGCTACCATACGAAGCCAACCAAGCTCCACCTTCCTATATTGTACTGTGTTCGGTCACCTTGGTAATTGCTATATTAACCTCTTGATCATCTTTGACACCGCCAAGGGCTGACAACCACTGCAGCACGGTAAGAACTGGTAAGAGTTTGGTATTTGTTACTGAATTGTTGAGATTCTTGCCACCCATTCCCCCCCCCCATATTCCAGTAGTACTAGGGTTTGTTTCCTTTTGCTAACCATGGCAGGTGGGGAAGAAGATGTCTTGAAGGGTCTCACGGATGATCTCCACAGGACCAATGAGCGAATGCAAATGCAGGAGAACCGCCTCAAAGCTATTGAGGATGGACAGGCGACTGCTAACGCTAACATTGCTGCCATATTGGCTCGCCTTGATAATCTTGCAGGTTCTTCGATACCTGCCCCTCGTCTTCCAGCCAACAATGGAGTCCCACGTGCCCAACGAGTTCCTTCGTCTGCGACCAACAATGCCTCGGTGATACGACCAGCAGCATCCGTGGGATCCGGAGCCAACGCACGACACGGACCGGCGGACGAGAACGACTACAGTGCTGATTCTGAAGATGAGGATGACGTCAACCACAACAACGACCGGGATCACCGTCGGCAACGCTACAACCGATATGGTATGCGACGTGCTCCACGGAGAGACCGTGAACGAGATGACGCTTTCTCTAAGGTAAAGTTCACTATACCTCCTTACGAAGGTAAATATGATCCAGATGCATATCTCACATGGGAGTTACTAGTCGATCAGAAATTCGCATGCCATGAATTTCCAGAGGACACACGTGTTTGGGCTGTTACTAGTGAGTTCTCTGATTTTGCTTCTGTTTGGTGGAAGGAACACTGTAGAATACACCCGCATCAGATCCCAACCACTTGGGAGGCATTAAAACAGCTGATGAGACATAGATTCGTTCCTTCATACTATGCTAGAGACTTATTGAATAAATTACAACGCTTAAATCAAGGAAATAGGTCTGTCGAAGAATATTATCAAGAATTGCAAATGGGCATGCTACGCTGTGGTTTAAATGAAAATGAGGAAGCTTCTATGGCTAGGTTTATGGGTGGATTGAATAGGGAGATCGCTGATATTCTTGCTTATAAGGACTATACATCTATCACTCGTTTATTCCACCTTGCTATACATGCTGAACATGAAGTGCAGGGCCGCTCGAGACAGCGTACTAACTTTTCTGCAGTTCGTGCTTCCACGTGGACACCACGTGCTGCTCCACCCACTCGTGCCGCTACCGCACCACCTACGACCTCCAGCTCGGCTCATGCTCCATCCAATTCAGCATACCGTTCTCAGGCACCGACAAAAACTGCGTCGCCAACTCCCGCTAAGAGTTCGTCATCGGTAGCCTCCACTGGAAGAACAAGGGACATTCAGTGCCACCGTTGCAAGGGTTTCGGCCATATCATGAAGGACTGTCCTAACAAGCGCGTACTGCTCATTCGTGAAGATGGCGAGTATGACTCCGCGAGTGATCTTGATGAGGATACCTATGCTTTGCATGCTGAACATGACCAAAGCGACGTCAAGTCCGATCAAGACGAAGAGCATGTGACTGCTGCAGATGCCGACCGGTACATGAGCATTATAGCCCACCGTGTGCTTAGTGCTCAAATTGTTCGAGACAAGAAGAGTCAGCGCCACAACCTCTTCCACATTAAAGGAGTCATTAAGGAGCGTTCCATTCGCATAATCATTGATGGAGGGAGTTGCAATAACTTAGCCAGCGCCGACATGGTGGAGAAGCTCACGTTACCTACATGGCCCCACCCACATCCTTATTACATTCAGTGGTTCAATGATGGCGGCAAAGTAAAGGTAACACGCATGGTGAGAGTTCAGTTTTCTTTAGGATCATATCATGATACTGTTGATTGCGACATTGTGCCTATGCAAGCATGTTCCATGTTATTAGGACGACCATGGCAGTATGATAAACATTGTATACATGATGGTCGAACTAATCAATATACTCTCTCGCATAATGAGAAGAAAATAGTTCTACACCCTATGTCCCCTAAGCAAATTTTACAGGATGATCTTGCTAGGGCTAGCAGAAATAAACATAGAGAGCATGCTAAATCTGAAAATCAGCAAGTAGTTCATGAGTTAGAACAATTTAATAAGTTGAACAAAACGACCCCTAGCTCATCTAAGGAAATCAAATTGAAAGGTGCCACATTCCTAGCTACACGTGCTGAAATTTCAGAAATAGATGCTAGTTCTCATGCATGCTATGGACTGATTTGCAAAGAAGTGTTGTTTTCATTTGAGGATATGCCTCCTTCTTTGCCTCCTGCTGTTGCTAACCTTTTGCAGGAATACATTGATGTGTTTCCAAAAAAAATACCGCCGGGGCTGCCACCTATGAGAGGCATTGAACACCAGATTGATTTGATTCCAGGCGCCTCGCTGCCCAACCGTGCACCGTACCGTACAAACCCCGAGGAGACCAAGGAGATTCAGCGACAAGTGCAAGAACTTCTTGAAAAAGGTTATGTTCGCGAATCCCTTAGTCCTTGTGCTGTTCCTGTTATTCTTGTTCCTAAGAAAGGCGGTACTTGGCGCATGTGTGTAGACTGTAGAGCCATTAATAATATTACAATTCGCTATCGTCATCCTATTCCTCGACTAGATGACATGCTTGATGAACTTAGTGGCTCAGTCGTGTTCTCTAAAGTAGACTTGCGAAGTGGCTACCATCAGATTCGTATGAAATTGGGTGATGAATGGAAAACAGCTTTCAAAACTAAATTCGGGTTATATGAGTGGTTAGTTATGCCCTTTGGATTGACTAATGCACCTAGCACTTTCATGAGATTAATGAATGAAGTTTTGCGAGCTTTCATAGGACGGTTTGTGGTAGTATACTTTGATGATATACTCATTTTTAGCAAGTCATTAGAGGAGCACCTAGACCATTTACGTGCTGTTTTTAATGCTTTACGTGATGCACGATTATTTGGCAACATCGAGAAGTGCACTTTTTGCACGGATCGAGTCTCTTTTCTTGGCTATGTTGTGACCCCGCAGGGCATTGAAGTTGATCAAGCCAAGGTCGAGGCGATACAGAGTTGGCCGACTCCTAAAACGGTCACACAGGTGCGGAGTTTTCTCGGACTTACTGGTTTCTATCGGCGGTTCGTGAAGGATTTCAGCACCATTGCAGCGCCGCTCAATGAGCTTACCAAGAAGGATGTACCTTTTGTTTGGAGTGACGCACAAGAAGACGTCTTCGTGATATTAAAAGATAAGTTAACACATGCCCCCTTGCTGCAACTTCCTGATTTTAATAAGATGTTTGAGCTTGAGTGTGATGCTAGTGGCATAGGGCTTGGTGGTGTTTTATTACAAGAAGGCAAACCTGTAGCTTACTTTAGTGAAAAACTCAGTGGGCCTAGTCTGAATTATTCAACCTATGACAAAGAACTTTATGCTCTCGTTCGGACTTTAGAAACATGGCAACATTACTTGTGGCCCAAGGAGTTCATTATACATTCTGATCATGAATCTTTGAAGCATATCCGAAGTCAAGCTAAACTGAACCGTCGATATGCTAAGTGGGTTGAGTTCATTGAGTCTTTTCCTTATGTTATCAAACACAAAAAGGGTAAAGAAAATATTACTGCAGATGCATTGTCACGTCGTTATACCATGCTTTCACAACTTGACTTCAAAATTTTTGGTTTGGAGACCATCAAAGATCAATATGTGCATGATGCTGACTTCAAAGATGTATTGCAGAATTGTAGAGAAGGCCGCACATGGAACAAGTTTGTCATTAATGATGGGTTTGTGTTCCGTGCTAATAAGCTATGCATCCCAGCTAGCTCTGTTCGTCTTTTGTTGTTACAGGAGGCGCATGGAGGAGGGTTGATGGGTCATTTTGGCGTTAAGAAGACGGAGGACGTGCTGGCTGGCCATTTCTTTTGGCCAAAGATGAGACGCGATGTGGAGAGATTCGTTGCTCGCTGCACTACATGTCAAAAGCTAAGTCACGATTTAACCCTCATGGTTTATATATGTCTTTACCTGTTCCTAGTGTGCCTTGGGAAGATATATCTATGGATTTTGTTTTGGGGCTGCCTAGGACCAAATATGGGAGGGATAGTATATTTGTTGTGGTGGATCGATTTAGTAAGATGGCACACTTTATTCCTTGTCACAAATCTGATGATGCCACTGTTGTTGCTGATTTGTTCTTTCGTGAAATTATACGTTTGCATGGTGTGCCTAATACTATTGTGTCCGATCGTGATACTAAATTTCTTAGTCATTTTTGGAGAACTTTATGGGCTAAATTGGGGACTAAGCTTTTGTTTTCTACTACTTGTCATCCCCAAACTGATGGACAAACTGAGGTTGTGAATAGAACATTATCTACTATGCTTCGGGCTGTTTTGAAACAAAATTTGCGTTTGTGGGAAGATTGTTTACCTCATATTGAGTTTGCTTATAATCGTTCGCTGCATTCTACCACTAAGATGTGTCCGTTTGAGATTGTTTATGGCTTTATACCTCGTGCACCTATTGATTTATTGCATCTTCCATCTTTGGAGAAGGTTAATTTTGATGCTAAGCAACGTGCTGATTTGATATTGAAACTGCATGAGACAACTAAAGAAAACATTGAGCGCATGAATGCTAAATATAAACTTGCTGGTAGTCAGGGTAGACAACATATTGTGTTTGAACCAGGTGATTTAGTTTGGCTGCATTTGAGAAAAGATCGTTTCCCTGATTTGCGCAAATCTAAGCTCATGCCTCGCGCTGATGGTCCTTTCAAAGTGCTTGACAAGATTAATGATAATGCCTATAAGCTTGATCTCCCTGCAGCCTTTGGGGTTAGTCCCACCTTTAACGTTGCAGATTTGAAGCCATATTTGGGTGAGGGTGACGAGTTGCCGTCGAGGACGACGTCATTTCAAGAAGGGGAGGATGATGAGGACATCCCTAACATCGATACAACCTTAGTAAAGGGTCCTGTAACACGAGCTCGAGCACGCCAACTTAATTGTTAGGTAAATTCGTTTCTTGGAGCTCCGTCATTTTATATGAACTCCATGATGCTGCCTAAAGGAGATGATGTTATATTACTCAGGAACATGGGTTCAAGTGAGGAGGAGGACAACAGCAGCGCTACAAGGATGGAGTCACCGTGAGAGACGACATATACTTAATAGATGGTGCTGCGCCACCTTTTTCTTAGGCCAAGGGCCCTGTAAGCCATAGTGGGCTCCATGTACTGTTCACGCGCCCCATGTACTGTTCACATGTACTGTTCATGCGCGTGAACAGTACCGAACAGTACCCCTTCCCCCTTTTCTTCTCTTTAAATAGTAGTTGCCACCTCTAGGGTTAAGGGGGTTTCATTGAGTTGTTTAGCTACTGCTACAATATTGCATCTACAAGTCGTGTAGGACTACCGCCTTGTTTAGATCTCCAGTGGAATCCCACACTTTGTTCTTTTAGCTCTTGTGCCAATTTTATACTCGCAATTTTAGATTGCAATCTTAGTTCTTGCTGGTTCTTCGGTTGCTTGCAGGAACTCGAACTTCGTTGTTCAGGTTGATCGCGCCCACGGCAAGGTCAATAACCATCGGAGGTTGGTTTAGCGATTGCTAAGGCGTATCGTCGCGTACGGTATAGTCGGATCGTCAAGGTCAAACTCCACCAAATCGATAGTTATCGTAGTCTCATCGAAAGATCGGGCCCCCGTTACATCACCCGAACCTTTCGAGTGAAGGTCATCTAGATTGTAAAGTCCACACAGTACCTTTGTTCAGAGAGTCTCACGTTGTCCGAAACTTTTGAGTGAGGTTCGTCCAAACACTTTGAATGTCGACACAGTTTCTGTACTAAAGCCCCGACTTTGTCTGGACCTTTGAAGGGAAGTTTATCCAGAACCTCCGTGTCAGGACTTAGCCTCTGTCCCAATGCTTTCTTTCGTCCGGACCTTCGTGACCAGCACTTTCGAGGAAACCAAGTTGGCTCCGTTTTTGCCTGTTCGGAACCTCCGAAGGAGGATCTCTCAGAATCTCTGAGTCAATTTATGTTGTAGAACAGAAGAGTTGTTTCAATTCGGAATCTCCGAGTGTTGTTGGTCAGGACACTTCGGGTCTTGGATTTTTCTGAGGTTTAAAACTGTTCAGCATGTCTGAACTACTCCCTTCAACAATGTTTTCCTCTCAAAATAGTCATTGTGTTTGAACCCCAGAACCTCAGCGCGAGGTTGTTCGGAACCTCCGAGCAAAGTTTCTTTGTGAATAACAGCTTGATTTTTTAGGATGACCTATATAACACCCTTTCCGGGTGGAGGCAATCATTGTGTCCCAAATCCTATGTTGCACTCATATTCTCCTCTCTCTTGCCTTTTTGTGAAAATCTATAAGAGAGAGAAATCTTGAGAATTTAGATTAAATTTCCACTTAGCAACCAAGTAAGGTATCACCTCCAAAGCTAAGACCAAGTTTCCTATTACTTTTGGAGGTTGGAGCCTCCTAATTGGTTAGGTTTCGCTCGAGAATCTTTAAGCTTGTGAAAAGCTGAGAAGTTCATGAAGATTGAAGTTTGCCTACCGTAAGATGAAGAGCTGCCATAAAAGAAGGGAAACTTCACATCAACAAGCTTCTTGAGGAAATAGCACGATTTATTCTTGGCTTGGAATGCTTGATCAAGCTTTCTTAACGGAGATGTAGAGCTTCGCCAAAGGCTTGAACTTCTACAATAAATAACTACGTCACCTTTATTTGCAATCTTCCTTCTCATACTCACCCCTCCTCTTGGTTATATCCTTAATCCTTTAGCATCATCGAGTGAAAGTCGTTGCACCACCATCGCCACAACCGGCCACCTGCACCAAGTCGCCTGCAATGCCGCAGGAGATCTAGGTCTGGAGCTTCGGCCACTCCAACCGCACGAGATGATGTCACCGCGTGCAGCCCTGCCACCCAAATGTGTCGGTCGCAGCTCCATCCCAAGCTGACACGGACCGGTAGCCTCGCCACCCATAATGTTGGCTGCAATTCCACATCAAGACGCAACGTCGGTGTACCCAAGGGCCGACTGACCAGGCCATGCCCCACCACAAACCACCAACCCCCGTTGGAGGTAGGCCCCACCGTCACAGCGACAAAACACCGACGGTATCGACGACGAAGAGGGGCTACGCGGAGTCTTGGGACTACGATTTTGGGGTTCCTTCTGGGTTGCTCCTAGGAGCGACACGGAGGTAGCAACACTGCTAAACTTCAAAAATAATATGTAGCAGTTTAGATGATTACAACAGAAAGTGAAGCGATCCACCAGATGAATCAACTATGTAAGAATACCATGCACTCTGTTTCAAAATAGATGTCTTTCTATAGTTAGAAACAAGAATTAAGGGTGTGAGTAAAATATCAATGTTGCTTTTTAATCATTTTTATGTTCATTTTTTTTCATCTTCAAGACAATAAATTTTCTTACCACGCAAGTAATTAGTTGTTTTCTCGATGACACTAACGATGGCCTAAATAAGAACAAAATAACTAAAACCATATTGGAAGTGCAACAGTACAAGTATTTTGATAAAAGTTAGAGAGGGTAAAAGAACATTTATTTTGAGACGGAGGGGATACTACTTGTTTAAAGTGGTAAAAGTTCGCTAGAATCACCTGGGATAAGGATAAGTTTGACCAACATAAACAAATGTTTGTTGCGCTGTAACAATATAGTTGTGTCACATGTTTTCCAGCTAGATCTCTTAGGTCTCGTTTTGTTCAGGGTTAAGAGGTGAGTTATAGACTTAACCCATTAAATACTTTCGTGTTAGACAAGTTAAGTTAACTTGGTCAAAACCATTTAATCCTCTAGTCTAGGATTAAACTAATCTCTCCCTAATATTAAAGTACGGAGCGTTTCTTCGTTCGTCCGTCCGTGCCCGCACCCAGCGTTTCTTCGTTCGTCCATCCGTGCCTCGCTCCCACCTCGCCCCCGCCCAGCACCCCGGTCCACGGTTCCCCACCTCCCTCCGCCTCTCCCTCTCCCTCTCCCACCACAACTAGCCTGCCTCGGACCTCCGCCGCCGAGCCCCTGTCCCTCCCTCTCCGTTCTCCACACCACCCTTCACCTGCGACCTCCGCTCTCCGGCGACCCGCAGCCACCCCGTCCTCCCTCCCTACCAGATCGAGGGACGCCCCCTCTCCCTCTCGGGCATCTTCAGATCTACGCGGGTGGCGTCCCTCTCCGTCGGCGGCTCCGCCCACCCGGCCGGCGGAATTCACAGGGGCTCGTGCCGGGTGGGGGTCCCCGGTTTTCAAATGCCGGGAGGGAGAAGAGAGCAAGAGACGCAGCCAAGCAGCACCCGCACCCCGTGAGGTTTCCGTCCATTCACTCCTGCTGCTCGCCTCCGCCGCCGCGACGGGGGATGGAGATCGAGCGATCAGCCGCCGCCGCCGTAGGCTGCTCCAAGGAGTACCAGAGGATCTACGCCGACTGGTTCTCCCCTCGCCGACCCAGGTGCGTGGTCTCCGCTACCCCGCCCTCGCTCTCTCCGCTACCCCGCCCCCCCAAAATCCACGGATCAGGAGGGCTCGTGTCTGATACTTAGATGCCTCCTCTGGTGGGTGGTGGCCGCGTCCCCGGTTTTGTGCAGATGGAGACGGCCGCGTGACGGGCGCCGACGCCACCAAGTTCTTCGCCATGTCCGGCCTCTCCCACGCTGACCTCAAGCAGGTGAGCCACCACTACATCGAGTTGCCGTTGGTTGATTGATGAAGTCTAAAAAATCCTTTTTGTCAATCGATTCGAGGTCTGGGCGATTGCGGACTCCAAGCGGCAGGGGTACCTCGGCTTCGGCGAGTTCGCGGCCGCGATGCAGGTTCTCTCACTCACTCCTTGCCTCTCCATTTACGCGTTACAGTTCGTGCGAAGTCTGTGCTGCTGGTAAGAGAAGATGTGGGTGTGCGATACTGATCGTTCGTCTGCTGCAATCCGCAGCTCGTGTCTCTGGCGCAAGTGGGGAATGAGATCACCCAGGACAGTCTCAAGCGTGAAGGTTCTTGTTGACGTAGTTATGATGTGGGCTGTGAACCGAGCTTCATCGGTTTTTTAAACTTCTGCGAGTTTATCTGTGTGTGTGATTGTTGAACTAGATAGCTTGTGGTTGTTCTTGCAGATCTGAGCAGCTTAGATCCGCCGGTGATGAAAGGTCTTGAACTACTTGCTGTGAGTCTATAATTATAATCTGCAGCTTATGATGTGTCAATCGAACGCATATCTCTCACGCTAAGATGCTACTTTGCAATGGATTTTTTTTTAGAGATCAAAGGCAATTTTAAATGCAGTTCGCCCAGAAGAAAATGGTAATCAATTTTGCCCCCACCCCCCCCCACACTGGTAAATCATGTTAGTTGGGTATGATGCTAATAATTTCTGTTGTGTTCAGGCACCCCTCAGGTCCAAGCACCTTTTACAAATTACTGGTTCAGTTCAAAATCAGCAAAGAAGGTACGGTGCATAACATTTTGCTCTTTTGGATATACAAGTTAAACTCATGTAACTTATTGAATCACAGAAATGGTCTTTGCCAATTGGACCATTGCAATTCAACAATTTAATGATTTGTACCTATGTTCGGTCCTTTGCAGATGCGGGCACCTCTGACTGCTGTTACTTCTGTAATTGATGGCTTAAAAAGACTGTACATCGAAAAATTGAAGCCTTTAGAAGCTGCATACCAGTTCAATGATTTTGTTTCTCCATTACTGGTATAGACTTAAGCGCCTCCCCACGACCACAGCGACGCGCTGCCCCTCCTCCCACCCCGACTCCGACAGCGCTCCCGCCGCTCTCGCCGCTGCTTCCCCCGCCCGTGGAATCCTCCGGCTTCGTCTCCGCCGCCAGGTCCGACATCGCAGCCTCGTCGCCGGGCTGCTGCTCTGCCTCCAGAGCGCCGCCAAAATGGAGCTGAATTGATCCGAATGGTGGGATCCGTCTCCCCTTCTTATACTAGATTCGACTAGATTTCATTGAATTGGTTCGATTGGGTTGGAGTGAACTTGCTGCAGATTGAATTCGTTTTTTGTGTTCGATTCTGATGCATTTGCTCCGTTCTGCTCTTGATTTGATAGGGAGGTGAAGGATCTTAGTAGATGGAAGAGAAGGAGACTCCGCTGGACTTGCCGCAGCTGCCGAAGATGGAGATCAACTCGCCGCCGCCGTCGCACAGCGACGATGATGGCGATGAGACTGGTGCTGATGACAGCAACGACAGCGATGGCGAGGAGGAGGTAGGCGGGGTTCGAGCTGGAACTGGCGGTGGCGGTGGCACGCCTCCCCTGAAGAAGGGGCCGTGGACGCCCGACGAGGACAAGCGCCTCAGGGCGTACGTGGAGGCGCACGGCCAGGGGAACTGGAACCAGGTCCAGAGGAACGCCAAGGTGATCCCAGGTACTCTCAATTTCTTGCCAGTTTCTACTGGACAAACGATTTCACTTTAGTTTCATGGGTGTTCCGATTGAAATGAGGCATTATCGTTTGAATAAGATGATGAATCGGAAACGTTGTATGGAAATATGATTTGAGGTGGGATTCAGAGAAGCAGCGATTGTTGTTTGTTTATTTTCGTGATGGATGTAGCTCTGGTGAATTGGGAAATGAATTGCTGAAATTTGTAGTGGATATGCAGTTTGTATGGTAAAATTGTTGCCTTTATAGCTTGAGCTGTGAATAACTTCACTGCTGAGTGTTCTATTAAATTATAAGATTCATTGGGTTCCAAGATGATTTTTAGTGGGAGTTGCTAATAATTACTTGAGTTCTTTTTCACCTTGGGAGTACTCGGATTTTTATTTTAGTTTAGTAAGACAACATCAACAAACTGACCTAATCATAGAAAAAGGAAACACCGATCTAAATGATATGGGCAGTGTGAATCAGTAACTGTAAAGGCTATTGAGATTTGGGAGTAGGTGGATATAAATGGTTACTGTGTCATTACCTGAAATATTTTCAATTTGGATCCTTACTTTACCTGTTATCTTTCTTATAGGTTCTGATGAAGGCATCTATGCTTGGGTTGCGGCAAACTATGTTCTGGGCACACTTGGAGGGGATCCTCACAAAACCATTGGAATAATTGAACTTGGGGGCGCTTCAGCTCAAGTTTTCTTATGAACACAAACACAAATTTTGTTTTCCTTTACTCTCAAGTAGTCGGGTGTTGGATGAATTAACAATGTAGTTACATCTTACATCACAAAAGGCTCACCTGATATTGTGATTGCTAATAGCTGCATAAATGGCTTCAGTGAAGAGGAATAGCCATATTCAATGTCGATACAGACAATAAGTTAATGTTCTAGCTGTATTCCAGGAAAATTGCAATTTTGTGCTAATGCAGTTGCTGCTGTTTTGTTTCAGCTGACGTTTGTTTCTGATTAAGTACTTCCTCCAGAACTGTCGAGTAATTTTACTTTTGGTGAAACAACATACGCGCTCTATAGCAACAGCTTTCTAAACTTTGGGCAAGTGAGTTATTTGTATCCATTGAATTGAATCCTTTAAAGGACGGACGATTTCTTCGTCCGTCGCTCCCGTCCGTGCCTGCTCCCGTCCGTCCTACCCCAAAACCCCAAACGCCGTCCCCGACCACCGCCACCACCCACCACCGCCGCCTCCTCCAACCGCCGCGCCCTCGCCCCCGTCCGCGCTCCACCTCCTGCTCCGCGCCCGTGGCCACGGCGTCCGCCTCTCCGTCTCGGCCGCCGCCGCCGCCCCCGCCGCAGGAGCCCGTCCCCGACCACCGCCACCACCCAACACCGCCTCCTCCTCCCCGCCTCCTCCAACCGCCGCGTCCTCGCCCCGTCCGCGCTCCGCCTCCCGCTCCGCGCCCGCGGCCACGGCGTCTGCCTCTCCGTCTCGGCCGCCGCCGCCGCCCCCGCGGCGTCGACTACACGCAGTTGTAGCACTAGGAGCCGAGGAGGCGCGGGGTGGAGACGAGGGTGACGGCGAGGCCCGGGCGGAGCTCGTGGAGGAGGCCGGCGAGGCGGAGGAAGGCCGGGATGTGGCCGCGCGGGGTGGAGGACTCGGCGCCGGGGAGAAGGCCGTGGTCCGTCGTGGAGGAGGCCGGCGAGGCGGAGGAAGGCCGGGATGTGGCCGCGCGGGGTGGAGGACTCGGCGCCGCGGGGGAAGGCCGTGGTCCGCGAGCGCGAAGGGGAGCGCGTGGAGGCGGACGGGATGGGAGGTGGCCGGAAGGGAGAGGGAGCCGAGGAGGCACGGCGTGGAGACGAGGGTGACGGCGAGACCCGGGCGGAGCTCGTGGAGGAGGCCGGCGAGGCGGAGGAAGGCCGGGATGTGGCCGCGCGCGAGGAAGGGGAAGAGCACGACGTGCGGGCTGGCCGATTCCTCTGCCGCTGGACCTCCTCCCGCCCGAGGCCGCCTCCCCGCGGAGGTGCTTCGCCGGTGCAACGCACGGGCACATTTACTAGTCCATTAAAAAGATTGAATAACTTAACCCAATACAAATTTCACTTCTAAATTCATTTTTTACTATTAACCTTGTAATCTAGCCAACCAGTAAGTTTGTTTAATCGGTTAGTTACCAAACGTAAAACTAGAGTTAAGATACTCTATACCGGTTAACTTTAGGTAACCTAATTAAGTTAGCCCTGAACCGATGTAGTGCCGTTTTTCCTCCCCACAGGTTAGGCGAGTTTAGGGGCCCGCAAATCGGACGTGCTTGGCTATGACAAGTGCTGTGCTCGCATTGAACAACCGCAAATGAGTTCACTGAGTCGCAATAGAGAACTAACAAAAACGAAATTTCGGAAAAAGTAAAGAAACCTAACAAAAACAACCGTAATAAATCCCATCACGGCGAGAGGGCGACGTTGTACCTCACGGTTGCCAGTGAGACGACGAGTTTGAGCGAGATTCGGACGGAGGAAGAAACCGGCGGCCGCGTACGGAGGGGTGCTGGCGCGGAACAGCTGCACGGGACGCTCCACGTCCCCCTATCGCTGCGATCGGCGAAGGCGAACACGACGGTGATCGTTTGGGCCCTGGCCGTCCTCCATGACGGTCTCCTTCCTCTTGGAAAGTTTCTGCTGAAAATTTCAAGGCCTGCACGCCTACACACAAAGCCAGCCCACGAAAGATGGTGAGGTATGCTACTCTCGTATGGCCCGCTCATTATGTGATGCCCATGAGACCGAGCCGACTACCGAGCCGATTCTGGGATGGCATACCTCTCGTGAAAAGCCCAGCAACCGATTTGACCGAATAATCATATTAGCACGGTCCGCTCGCTAGAAAAAACGTGTCAGCACAATCGAATGCTCCTCTAAAAAAAACAAAAACGAATTCCTGTACCTCAAAAGAAAAAACGAATGCCTGCACAGCACGAAGCGTTTCGTCACATCACATCTGCATGTCACATTTTTGCCTGCAGAAGTGGTACATCTCCACATGAACAAACAACATAGTACAGTACTAGTCTTACTAGAAACAACCATATTTTTACCATTCCCTTTGCAACGGTCATAGCATAATAGCAGTAACCGCGCCGTACACCGACACGGAGCGACACCGAGCAGCTAGCCCGGTGCGCCCCATGCCCCCGCGCAACGGTCCTCCCCGGCCCAGAGTCCGTCCGTCACTCCCGCGCCTCGCCGATATAAAGAGTGAATTATACTTAAAACTACAAATTCAGTGTCTCATAATATTTTGAGAGTGGATTTTGTACGTATAGAAGTGAAAGTTCTCACAAAATTATAGACGTACATCGTGTTGAGACATGTACGTCTATAAAAGATCATATAAAATATGATCAAACATGTTCTGCACAAAAAGATAAAAGATTCAACTTATTTTTTAAACAGTGCAGCTACAACCATTTATCTTTTTATACAGGGCATTTTTGATTAAATTTTTACATGAATCTTTGCATATGTGCATGTTGTATCATGACGCATATCTATAAACTTCTTAAGAATACTTTTTAAGATACATAAGTATCTAAACCCTAAACTCAAACACGCATACATTTGCTTTTTCCTAACATTTTATTATATGTTTTGAACGATTTTTCACAAGAGTGCTTATGTAGCCGTGACCATAGCCCCACCTTCCAGCCTCTTTTCCCTTCTCTCCTCTTCTCTTTCCTCCTCCGCTCTCTCGTAGACCCATGGGTAGCCGCATGGCGGAGGGTCCGGCCACCGGCTAGCCGGCCTCCACACCGTTCTGAAACGCCCGACCGTTGCGCCTCCCTCCAATTCTTCATGGTGCTCACTTCCACGGGCACTAGCAGCTTCGATCCATGGCCAATTGTCCAGAATCGCTAGAGGTCCGCCGAAATTTGACGTCGTCCTCGACGCCGGCAAGCACCATCTGACAGGTCGATCCCTTTTGTGTTCCTCATCCCGCTTATATGCCTGCATCCACACCTTTCTAGGCTCCCATCCGTCTCCAGCTCTCCCGCCATCCCACCGGCCAAGGCGACGTGGAACCGAACGCTGCACCGTCACCCGCGCCCCGCCGCCGACCTCAACGCTCATCCCCAACAACACCCTCTGCCGCCTCATCTAGGAATGGTGCGCCGCGCACCGCTCCCTCGGCGTCGAGCGCATCCCCACACCCAAGCAGCCAGCTGACCCGGAGGAGGCGACGAGGTCCAGGCGGAGGCCATAGCGGCGACGGTGGATGAGTACGACGGCAGCAGCACCGGAGGAGGGGGTTGGCGCCGTTGGCCCAGGCGCGCGTGCTCCGCGGTGGCGCAGTTGTTAAGCTCGCCTCACTAGGGTCAGGGAAGCAGCAGCTCGGCGGTGGCGCTGCGAAATCTACCGAGAGCGGCTTGGCGTGCGCAAGGCGGTGGCATGAGAGAGAGGAGGCAGAGGCGAGCAGCGCACATAGGAAATCAATTTCATCTTTTCGAAAAAAGAGGAAATCAATTTCAGAGAAGAATTAGAGGAATCGATGAATCTTGAATGACTGGGAAAAAGCCCTTCTCCTTCCTCCAGCTTTCTTCTTCCTTGCGCCTAGACCCCAGGCCACAAAAATAATGCTGTTTATTTATGTGTTCATCAGATTTAATTGATGTTAAAATATTCCGGTGTTCCTTAGCCTCCGATTGAGTCGGTTGGGTTTTTTAATTTCGAGATCTTGTCGCCACTTATGCAAGCAACATCACACAGAGCCAAGAGCCATGAGGCGTTCTTTTCGCATTGGGAGGAGGAAGAGGTGGCGCCTGGATTTGCAGGAGCAGCGGTGGAGGAGGGGGCGAGCTGCCACCAGGATTATGGTGATGATGAGATTTGGGAGGAGGGGGCGAGCTATGGTGAGGAGATTTTGTTGCACGAGGGAGAGAAAAAGAGAAGGGGACAAGGAACGGGAGTTGACTTACAGTTCGAAATGTTTTTTGAGTTATTGGTGAAAGATTAAACTACAAATAATGATTTTCTAAAAGTATTTAAAAATAAGATAAAATGTTAAGTGATTTTGAGTAACGGTCCTCCCCCGCCCAGAGCCCGTCCCCGGCTCTCGCGCCTCGCCGAGGAAAAAAACATCCCGCGTCGCCCCGGAACTCGCCGTGCCACGAGCCGAGCGCGCGTCGGTGATCCCACCGGCGGGCTTCCCGGGCAGAGAAAAAGAAACCATAAAAGAAGCCGAGTAGTACGCCAACTTTAACGAACACCGACGCCGTCGCCTCCCCGTCCCAATAAAAACCCGCCCCAACCGCTGCGCTGCGCTAGAAAAAAGAGCGACGAACCACTCGCCATCTCTGCTCTTATAGCTCGTCTCCCTCCTCCCGCTCGTCCGCGTCCCGTTCGGGTCAACACTCCCGGCGCGGCGCCGAACGGCGCACTGAGAAGGGAAGGGGAGGAGGCTCGGGAGTGAGTATGAGGGAGCAGGAGGCCGCCGGCGAGGCCGGGCGCCGAGGCGGTGTCATCAGGTCGCTGCTCGGCGTGGCCAGGCTCGCGGAGGGCGCTGCAGACAACGAGGTGGCCGGCTCGAAGAAGGCGGAGGCCGGGGCCGGGGACGACGGCGGCGGGGAGAGGAAGGCGGTGGTGCGGGTGGTGGCGGCCGACATGCCGCCCGCGCTGCAGCGGCGAGCGTTCCGCTGCGCCCGCGACGAGCTCTCCAGGATGCCGCACTTCCCGCGACGGCTCGAGCCCAAGCGCCTCGCGCTCGCCCTCAAGAAGGTAACGACAATGTGTGCACTGCTACTACATTTCTGCCAGAACTCCATTACTGTGCCTTTGGGGCGTTGTTTCTCCAGATTGCCAGTGGACAACTTAGCCGGTGGAGAGCTGGTTGTGTTGTTTGCTCCCAAAGATGCAATGGCAAATGAGTCAGGCAGATTGTCACTACTTGATTATTTGCACATTTCTCTTCTCTTTTAGTTGCGGATTAGCATACCTGTGATTGTTGAGTGAGTACAGCATCTTGCTTGCTAGGACAAAGCTAGGTTCACATCGTGTCGAGCAATTCTGGTTCTTGGAGTAAATGCATTGCCGTGACCGCGGCAATGCAGTCATAACTGATGTACTGCATTTTATCCGTTGTTAGAGGCTCGAGGGACTGCGCTGCCGCAGGTGAATGCATGTCCATGCTGATAGATCCTCTGCGTTGATGCATTATGATCGCCCATTTTTGTTTGTGCCTAGATGAATTGTACCGTGTTGGTTGCCCCTGCAGGCGCTGCAGCTGTCTCCATACATTTGAAAACAAAATAGGTTTCTTGTTTTGTTTGTCATCATTGGCAGTTGAAGTATCAGTTTCTGAACACCTAAGCAATGGGGTCAAGCTGAATGAAACTATCATCTTTGTAGCTAACTACCAATTAGAGCATTTAATACATTGAACAATCAGAAGGTCATGTCATCACGTGGCTGTCAGTGTCATTGCATGAAACGGTAAGCAAGTTTGACCACAATGATGCATCAACGATCAATCGACTACTCTGGGACTTGAATTTTCATACCTGAAATATCTAATGCCATCTGCCAACGTGCCAATTACTTTTCTAATGCCATCTGCAAACCTCGCCAAGCCAAATTCATATAAACTATGCCATGGGTTATTACTTGTGTTTGTTTATGCTCAAAGAAGCACTCTCAAAGTTAAATAGCGAAGTAAAAGGTAACCTGTACCTAGTAATCCACTCAGATAGTTCTGAAATGTAGTGGTATGCAATATAGAAGACACTTAAATTAGTCCATCCTACAAACCCAACTGCCTTAAACTCTGTCTGTAATGTATTTTTTACGTACCTGAATATCGCAGTCTTCAAATATTTCATCTCCATTTCTAATCAGACAACCGCCACTCCTATTATTTGTCGACAAACTTGGCATTTTGTCTATGTTGCTCTATTTTCATATGCAATACTGTATAAGCTTATCATCCTTTGCTGACAGGAGTTTGATACTGCTTATGGACCAGCTTGGCACTGCATCGTAGGGACAAGTTTCGGTTCATATGTCACGCATGCCAGGGGCGGATTCTTGTACTTTTCCGTTGATAAGGTTTATATACTGCTATTCAGGACGGCAGTGGAGCCCTTGCCCCATTGACGCTGACCAGAGAGGTTCACGAATTGCATACACTGTGGGAGCGTGGGGGCATCCCAAATGCAACTGTTCAGGTAGACCAAGGCCTTGTATATTGTATGATTTCTTTGATGGCAATGGAGACTTCGTTTTGCTGTTTATGATTCTAATGTCAAGAATCCCGAGTGGTTGGTGCGACCTGTTCCAGTTGAATGCGGTGCTGATCATTGTGCTTAACAGTACCAGAGATTTCTGATGCTTCCGCCGATGCCCAGATACGAACAAAAGTTGAACAGGCAATAGAATTTGGTGTGCATTTAGATGATGTTATTTTTCATATTGTATTAAATCAGCTATAATTCAGTTTCTTGAGCAAGGCAGGACTTACTGCCTCTCTTAATTCCAGGATCCTTTTTTTTCTCTGAAACACAACTAGTGGATCCCCTATTGATCTTGACTTTTACACAAAAATGTACATGTAGCACACAAAAATGTACATGTAGCACACCAAAATGTACATGGAGCACACCAAACCATATGAAATATATCAGCATTAGCATATGCATCCCAATCCCAAAATCGTTGCAACTAGTCGCCATGCCTCAGATGAAGGAAATGAAAGGCTAAGGGGGAGAAGCCCCTCGTCTTTTGATAAAGGAGATAAGACAACCCAAATTGTGGCCGCGGAGGGTCAAACCCGGGATGGGCTGCACGCACATTTGGCGTGCTAGCCACCCGAGCTACGCTCGGTCCTTTGCCTCAGATAAAGAAACATCTGGTAAATGATAATAGTTTGCATCTGAAACAGACAAAACTTGCCAAATTCTCTTATTGAGCTAAATTCCTGCTATACATGGAGTAAAATAATGAAATATAAACACCACAATTTCTTTCACACGACCATTTCGGCCTCTCTCAAACTGGAAGGAATTCCTATATCTAGTCTCATTGTGGCTTTGTATTTCTCCGGCACTTCTGCACCACCCTGAATGCATATCTCAACAACAGCTGGCGCTTGCCCATAGAAGCTCTTCAGCTCCCTCTGCAACTCCCCAGATTCTGGCATGTGCCAGACGTATCTGGGAGGTATTAGGTCATCAAGCACCGCTGCCTGCCATCCATGTTGTCCATTCCTCTGCTGGTGCTTGAAGGCTCCACAGTTCCGTGCTTTATGGCCACTCGATCCGATATGTATCTCAGGGCAGTATCCACAGACCCTCACAGCATAGCTCTTCATAAGCCTCAAGGCACCATTCCGCACTGTCTCCCATGCTTCAAGTGTTTCCTCGGCAAGAGCAGCCGTCTCCTCTTGGCTCGATGGAGCAATAATCTCATCATCAGGTAGTTCTTCAAGAATTGGCTGCTTAAACCTGTCAGGCTCTGCGTCTGGTAGGTCATCTTCATTTGCGTCGACAAACTCTTTCCTTCCGATCTTAATAATTGGCTTTCTCCGACGCTTTGTGGGGTAGTCGGGGAGGTCAACACCAGCTTGGATGCAAAGCTCCACAAGAGCAGGAATGCGGGGCACCGCAAACCTCTGGTCATGAGGGATACGCGGGCCTAGACGGTCCTCTAGGTGGTAGGCTTCAACTGGCAAGAAAACAGCTTCCACTAAAGTACTTCCCCAGTCATGTTCTCCCCTACGTTGATCAGAAGACATTCCTCGGCATGTTCTGAAAGGGTGTCCATCGTATCCGACATGTATCTCACTGCAATATCTGCAATGGGAATATGCATTATTTCCTCACGTAGAATAGAAGTCAGAGATCTTCACTGATAGTGATAAGTGCTCATGGGTGGCATAGTGAACTGAACAAATGCATATGACAACTTAAGGTACACAAGTTGGCGAATTGCAAATAGGTCATGGATGTCATTCTGTCAAAGTCACACAACACAACATTTGGAAGCACAGTACAACACAGCAATATGGGCCAAAGCATTTAAAAAGTTCATCCAATGCAATCATGAGATTTACTTTTGACATGAACAGAGATTTCTTTGGGAAACTGACCTAAAGTCTGAACTTTCATCCTGACTTGACTTAATGGAGGCTTTCATCAAACCAAATGAGAGTCCTAACTGGAATCAATAATGTCTGAACACATAGAAATATATATATATTGAATGGCACACACAAATAATCACAATATTGTAGCATAGACTCTCGACCAAATAATCACAATATTGTGCGATCGCCAATAATAGAGGTGTCATTCCTGATGCCATGAAGTTGATTTTTGGCATTAGCTAAAACAGGACAATTAATTATTTTTTAAATATAGCATGCATAATATAAACCCCAATATTAAAATTAGCACACTACTTCAAGTGAGTAACTAGATACCTCCATGGTTCATGTCATATAACCAAATAAAAAATGAAGTTGATTATATGGTCCGTTGGCAGAAAATAATTTTTAATTGCCAATGGTAGACATGGATGTGTCGTACTTTGTCTGTCCTTTCATGCGTCCTAGTGTGTTATTTTGGTTTATACTTTATATAACATGAAAACAGACCTCTTCCGTCCAATGTGATAGATATGTAATGAGGAATTACCATAAGCATGATTTGTAGAGAATAATTATCAGGAAAGGATGGGTCAAGAGAATTACTTGCAGCCTTTTACTGGTACTACTTTCATCAGCCTCTTCAAGTTGTTGATCAGCAAAATTCTTGCATTATACACTCTGTATGCCTCTGGTATCAATCTATTGACTAGCATTCCATTTTTAGGAGGTGGCAATGATCGCTTGGGCTTCCCTTCAGCTTTCTTCATCCTCTGTCTTGCTCGGCGCCTTAACTCCAGTACTGGTATAGGAAATGGTTTCTTCTCCCTTTTTGAGTAGTTCCGTGGAAAATCAGCATTTTGAGAATGGTCATTTCTAATGACGATGGCTCTATGACAAGGTTGGCATACACTTGAAGCAGGTGCTCTGTAAATTACCAGGAAAAGAAAAAAAGACAACAAAAGGAGATTCGTCAGGTGTGAAATCACGATTGCTGTGCTCAAGTGCCATCTGGCCAACTCAAGTAAAGCTCAGAATCAGATGTGATTGTTCACATTAATTTTGCTTAATCAAGGTAATTTTCACCAAACATATCAGCTCGACGAGATTCACAAAGAAATATACCTTACAAAAATGTACCGGTCTCATAGAAAAATTTGTTTTATCACAAGTTATGGTTTGCTACTACCTAACCAATTACCTGTTCATACCCCGGGCCGGCATCTCGGTAACATCGTAGTTTATTGCCCAAAGGTACTCACTACCACTGGTACCAATTACTTACGACAACATTTTAGAGTTGCAAACCAACCGGCAAACAAGCAACATAGTTACTATTATTTTGAAGTTCTTTTCCAGCATAATTATTAACGGCGCCACCATGAAGCAACGCTCGAACTAACCTGAATCGCCCATCGCATCCAAGCGTACCCTTGGCAATCCCAGCAACCGCACCCAATTGCTCCCTGACCTGCGCCAGACGGACAGTAAAATCAAACATCAAAACCACAGGAGAACACTAAGCACCGACCACATAATCCCACGATTGCCCGACCCTCTTAGCTAGTATAGCCGAGCAATCAGCACCAGGTTGGGGGCGTGGTTACTCTGGGAAGGTGGAGATGGGGGGAAAGCGTACCTGGAGGCGGGGGGCGGACCACCGGAGGCCGACGAAGCAGCGGAGCGGGGGGAGGCGGGAAGAGCAGGTCGGGGGAGGGAGGAGAGGGTAGGGAGAGGAGGAGGAGGAGGGCCTCATGACCAGAGCTTCTCCCATGGCCGCGACTCTGCTCCGCTCCCTATCCTCGCGGTCGGTGGGGCGTGTTGTTGTTTTCCTGGTGGGTTTGGATCCGTGACTTTTGGCCCAACACCCTGTAAGAGACGGGTGTAGAGGTGGGCCCATCGTCCTGGCCCAGCCCAACAAATGCATACGTAAGCAGCAGGCACAATTTACAGGTGGTCTGTAAATTCACGATCCACCGCGAACCTCACTCACGATCCATTTCCAATAGGCTCCGTGATCTTGATTTTATCCCCAGAATCCTCTCGATAGCTTGTTGGCTCCCCGAAAGGAGTTCTTTTCGCGTTTTTGGTTGTCCAATTGCAACGTTCCCAACCACCAAGGAACTGTTGTGATATCCATCACATTTTCGATTCAAGCAATCAAGATTGCTCTAGCAAGAGAACACCATGCGTTCTTCAGCTACCTCAGCTACCACGTCTGTTCTCACTGCCAATTCCTCTCTTTTCCGCTTGCCCACCATCACACTAATTAGCTGTGTGAGCATGCAGACATGCGGTGTTGTTCATCACACTACTACACTCAACCTGAAAACTTAAACCGTTTCACTATGAATAACCCAAACTTGTAGGAAACGACACGAATTTGTACTCCAGTACTTACGCCCCGCACTACATATAAATCGACGCCACCCCGTGATGCAAATGCAACACGAGCCATCAGCTGCAAACAACACACCAAGAACAGACACGGACACCTGCGAGTTCTTCAGCCACCAAAGCAGCAATGGCAGCTCTCGCCGCTCTCGTCGCCATTGCCGTCGTCGCACATTGTTCAGTCGTCGCTGGCACGGCCACGGCGACCAAGGGCCCGGTGTCGTACGTGTTCGGCGATTCGATGTCGGACGTGGGGAACAACAACTACTTCCAGCTCTCCCTCGCCAAGTCCAACTACCCCTGGTACGGCATCGACTACCCCAACGGCGTCGCCACCGGGAGGTTCACCAATGGAAGAACTATCGGAGACTACATGTGTAAGTGTGAAGTGTTTGCAAACTTCTGAATCGTATGCACGATCGAGTGGGGCATGAATTGAAGGATGCTTGGGTCGATATGATGCAGCTGCCAAGTTCGGCGTCCCGTCCCCACCGCCTTTCCTCTCCCTGTCGATGGCCGACGATGACTTCCTCGGCGGCGTCAACTTCGCGTCCGGTGGTGCCGGCATTCTAAACGAGACGGGCGTGTATTTTGTAAGTCGCGTTGTTACTTCTCCTCGGTACTGATCACTCCTGGGTAGTTCCTGTGTAGTTCTGTGACACAGTGAAATGTGGCATTGCAATTTGTAGGTCGAGTACTTCTCGTTCGACGAGCAGATATCTTGTTTCGAGACGGTAAAGAAGGCGATGATCGCCAAGATCGGCAAGGAGGCTGCCGAGGATGTGGTCAACGCAGCAATGTTCCAAATTGGACTTGGTACGGCAATTTCTTCATCTCAGCACGCCACTTTTGCGACGTACGAAGTACGAGCTTATGGAGTAATCATACATGATATGCATTTGCTCTTATAAAGGGAGCAACGACTACATCAACAACTTCTTGCAGCCGTTCATGGCGGACGGCTCGACGTACACGCACGACCAGTTCATCCGCCTCCTCATGGCCACCCTGGACCGGCAACTCAAGGCAAGAACGCACCATCACTGACCCAGATTAGCATGCAAGAAGCTAAATTAATGCGAGTGAAGTCGGGATGCATCTGAGCAGAATGAGAGCCAATTAATCGATCGATTTGCTTCTGCAGCGGCTGTACGGGCTCGGCGCGCGGAAGGTCGCGTTCAACGGGCTTCCACCGCTCGGCTGCATCCCGGCGCAGCGCGTCCACTCGACCACCGGGCAGTGCCTGGACCACGTGAACCGCTACGCCGTGCGGTTCAACGCGGCCGCCAAGAAGCTGCTCGACGGCATGAACGCCAAGCTGCCCGGCGCGCGGATGGCGCTTGCCGACTGCTACCCCGTCGTCATGGAGCTCATCGACCACCCCCAGAAACACGGTAACATTAACAGCAACGCACGGCGATCCAGTTCCACCTTGTCGACGTGTGGTGGAAAGTATTTATGTACGTGCTTGACATTTTTCCTTCTTCTCCTTTTGGTGCATCGGTGTTTGCAGGGTTCACGACGTCTCACACGTCGTGCTGCGACGTGGACACGAAGGTCGGGGGTCTCTGCCTGCCGGACTCGAGGCCCTGCCGCGACCGCAAGGCGTTCGTGTTCTGGGACGCGTACCACACCTCGGACGCCGCGAACCGGGTCATCGCCGACCGCCTCTGGGCCGACATGATGAGCGCCGGGCATGGCAGCGCTCCCGCTCCTCTCGCCAATGCGCCGAGCCCGGCCGCGGTGCAGCCTCCGTCTCCGTCTGAGGCGTAACATGGCCCGCTGCGCCGAAGCGCCGACGAAATGGCGCGTCATGCGGAATATGTTTTGGCAGTGCCGATATGCGCTATGATAGAAGTTGATCGAGTTCGCATGTTTCGTTCAGATAGTGTCCACACTATGATTTAGTGTCTTTTTTTTTCACTGAACTACGCTACGGCCGTGCTCAACGTTGCCTTTAGCGTGCGGCAGACCCGACGCACCCGGGGAGTTCAAAAAAACACAACTGCTTGATATAGTGTGTGTACATGCAGTGATTTATTTCTTCTTTCTTCAAATTAAAGTCATCACACAGGTCACCAAGAAAGACATGTAGACTAGTCAAAAAAGATGATGTCAGATTCTAACTTCCGAAATTTTAGAATGTTTTACTCGCTCAAACCGTTTGTCCAATTCACAATCAATTTTCATCATTGGACTCGTCTCGATAGGAGCTTCAAAATAAGATCCTATTTCTATATGTTTCAACAATTTTCTTCGACGTTATCAGTTATCAATTAATAATATACCGGTTACCAGATTGTTAGTCAATGATTATTTTGTTAAGAATTGATGTATTATCAAACCATCAACGCTATACTATATAAGGTAGCAGTTGATGTGTTATCAGGCCATTGACGTGCTATTATGTTGTGTTGAACATGTTCGAGAAACGCTATTAAATATCTTAAAGGTAAAATTTGTAGTTCGATAGCCTGATAACACGCTAAATACACCATGGTAGCTTGTCACAAACAACGTGATAAGTCATTCATTACCGCCTGATAACTAGTGTGGCCAAAAAAAGTTGGTTGAAATATATCCAATTGCGACATAGTTTTGAAGATCTCGTCAAGACAAGCCCCTAGTGAAAACAGATCGTCGAACGGATAAACGGTTCGAGAGATAAATCATTTCATAATTCCAAAGTTACCGTTTAATGTGCTGACATCATCAAATTCCTCTCTTAGCTAAGCACAAGGTGGAAAGCACCTGCATGCATGGGACAAGGTGCACGCTAAGACATACGTGGGTATGTTTTTTATTAGATTTTCTTATTTTACTTGTACTCAGGCTGTGTCATGAGTTGTCTTATAGCAAACGGAAGGAAATGTATACCTGATTCATTTAGACGTGCTTGTGTTGCACACATGGTTCATCCTTAAGAGCATAGATTCCGTCCTAGATGAGTCAAAAGTCCAAACATGAGTTTATGCCACGGATTCCATGGCTTATAGGCGTGGCGCACTTATCGGGGCACATTTGTTTCAAAGCTAACTTTATCACACTAATCATTGATGAACGTGGCTTTCATAAAAGCGTGGCCAATAAATTAATGGAGGTGGTTGTACCTCTCGCCCACTAGAGATCAAATCTCATGTTTGACATTACATGTGTTTCACTAAGATGGATTATTCTTTCAAAAGTGGGTGACGTACTTGTTGATAGCGAAATGCCTGCGGTGACTTCGTCAAGTTTTGAACTCCATGACTCTAGTCTTTCGTAGGCTTTGTGTGAGTATATACGTGTGTGGATGTGTCTACATGCTATACTCGGTGTTTTTGAAAAAGAGTTAGAACTGTGATCTTTTTACCTATTTGTTTTTTTGTAAGGAAGGCGCAAATGTGATTTTGGAGTAATTTCTATTTTTATCTAACTTAGAAATCTGCAGAAAGTTTCTATGCTGTTTTTTGGGCTCAACTAGAGCGTGACCGGAGTTAGCCATAAACCAAAAGCATAATGAACAACCTATTTGTAAACCATGTTCAGTATTACAAGGGATTATGATATTCCGTTTGGTTGAGCTATTTTACATATTCAACCATTTAGTTATCTGTTTTGGTATAAGTGATAGAAAAAAGGAGTGTCAAATCATGTCGGACCAATAGAAGGTGGCTTAGAAAATAGATATCAAATGTGTCCTAAGTTTAACTTTTTTTATATTTTGATGTACTTGGGAGTCAAATTATATATCAAACAGGACAATAATCTTTCTAGATCAGCTTATAATATAAGTTCACCACATCACAGTTTAGCAATCACAAGGTAATCCATAACCTATTACCGATACCCTAATGCCAAGGAAATATTAGTTTTAGTTCTCTTCTAAAATACGAGTACTATCGATTGTACATTTTTATATGGTAATACATATAATTATATTTTTAGATGATATGTTATAGATGCACGTACTCACCACTATCTATCACTAAGAGTTATTTTGTTATTTATCTCACAGGACCAAAGATCCCGGAGGGAGCTTGGGTGCACCGTACCTGGTTGAGTGCCCTCTCGGTCCCTCAAACCTCTGGCAAACTGCAGCTACAGATTCCACCGTCCGTTCCGTCTCCCCAAACGCGAAGGCGGGCACCAGGCTGCTTCCGTGCTTCTAAACCCTTTTCTCACTTTCCCCCTTCCGGTCGGAGTCGGACAACCGCACCACTCGCCGGCCACGGGAGCGACGCATCGGCGATGGACGGGGGCCAAGGGCAGAGGCAGCCGCTGTCGCCGGCGATTTCGGCCTCGGCGGTGCTGCCGCACCATCGGCAGATGCAGCTCCACCAGCACCCGGCGCGGCCGGCAATCGCCGATCTCTTCACCCTATACCTCGGTGTGCGTGCCCCCTCTCTTCCCCAGTCTCTCGCCGTATGCACTTGCCAACGCTAGTTCTGACCCTGGGTGTCCGTGGCTTGTAGATGAACTCGAAGCAGCGAGACGAGGACCCAGCGAGGGAGACCTCGTAAGTTGCTTTCCCTCTTGTGGATTTTAAAATTGGTTATTTTTTGTGAACTGTACTCCGCGTGAATTGGGATGGATTAGTATGTAATTTACAGTATTATGTGTTTTAAGGTCGTATGATAGATTTTGTGGGATTATTTTGTTGGTACCATTATTTGTTTTAATGTGCTGTGAAAATCGAATTACTCAGGAACAAGCTGCAGAGGAGAGTAACTGCTCTGAACAGAGATCTACCTCCCCGTGATGAGCAGTTCATTTCGGATTTTGAGCAGTTGCGCATGGACCTTCCAGTAAGTAGAAGCATTGCGCCAATACTCTTGTTGATCACAGGAAAAAAGAAGAAGAAATTGATTAGATTTCATGCTTGTTTAGGACCAGGAGCAGTTGCAGGCAGTCACGGAATCAGTTCTCATATCATTTGTTCTGCAATGCAGTAGCCACGCTCCACAGTCTGAGTTCCTGCTCTTTGCTACGCGGTGCCTGTGCACGCGTGGCCACCTTAAATGGGACAGCCTCCTACCATCTCTGCTTAGTGCTGTTTCCTCCGCTGAGGCGCCAATGGGGCAAGGGAGTTCTGTGACTGTTGGTGGCCCTGTATCGTCTTCTTCGTCAGCTATTGCAGTGCCAAGTGCTCCAAGCTTTCATCCTTCAAATCCTACTTCTCCTTTGTCAGCAATGAACACTATAGGATCTCCTACTCAATCTGGTATTGATCAACCTGTAGGTGCAAATGTGTCACCCATTAAGGCAGCTGAATTCTCCAGTCCTGGGCAGCTTGGTACGACAGCAAGAGGTGACCAGTCTCGCAGGGGAGCAGAAATTAGCTATCTGCACCACTTATCCTGTAGGATTATTTTAGTTGGGCTGGAGTCCAACTTGAAGCCAGCTACCCATGCTGTGACATTCCAGCATATGGTAAATTTGCTGGTTAATTGGGACCAGAGACCTTATGGCGTGGACGAAGCTACTTGGAGGCTTGAAAGACCTTTGCATGAATGGATGCATCTATGCTTAGATGTAATATGGATTTTAGTTGATGAAGAGAAATGTCGTGTTCCATTCTACGAGCTTGTTCGCAGCAACTTGCAGTTTCTCGAAAACATTCCTGATGACGATGCACTAGTTAGTATTATTATGGAGATCCATAGGAGGAGAGACATGGTGTGTATGCACATGCAGATGTTGGATCAACATCTTCATTGCCCAACATTCGCGACTCATCGTTTCTTGTCACAATCCTACCCAAGCATAGCCAGTGAAGTTGCAAATTTGCGTTATTCTCCCATCACTTATCCTAGTGTGTTGGGAGAGCCACTGCATGGAGAGGTGATATTACTTTGGACTTTTTCTTTAATTAGCCATTTCTCTCCTTTTATGTTTATTTTCCCCACCTGTATGCGTTGTTAATTTATATATGCATTGAAGCCCCTATTCAAGCTCATGATATGCACTATTCCCTCCTTTCGTAATACTTTGTTGGGGCTTATCTTGACTGTAGACACATATCATAAGGTCATAAGCTTAAGAAAACAATGAGGAAAAATGACTGAAATACCCTTCTTGTAAGTGCTTTGGAAAATGAGGGAGGGAGGGGAGGATAACTGAATGTACAAGCATACTCTGTGTCAACAAGATTTGGAAAAATATATGCGCTGAATTTTGTTTACTTCTCATGGTCTCCTACATACAACTCTGGCCATTGATCTTTTTCACAATATAATTATATGAAAGCATTTTGAAGATAAGTCTACCAATGTCATTCTCATGAGCCATTTTTGATACTTTTATGTATATTAGTGAGTAAAGTTGGTATAGTTCGAGTGCACAGGTTTTAAAAGGATTTATTTCTGGTCACAAAGGGATCAATATTTTTTGCTAAGGTTTAGTGGTTCAGTACTGATATATGTTATGGTTGCAATATTAATCATTATTACAGGTCATAATAATATGCAAGCAGCATGGAAATTTTAAATGAAACAAGTGACATGAAACTATTTACAACTGTTAGCAAAGTTGGCAGGAAATGGATATTTATATTTAATTTCCTTAGTTTCTACTTTGTGTTCCTTAGTTTCTACTTTGTGTAATATTTCTGGGTAGGATACTAAAGCTGATATTGCTTTGTTTTTTAGGATCTTGCAAACTCTATTCCCAAGGGGGGTTTAGACTGGGAACGTGCTCTGCGTTGCTTGAGGCATGCTCTCCGCACAACCCCATCACCGGACTGGTGGAGACGTGTTCTTCTTGTTGCTCCTTGTTACAGATCACATTCTCAACAATCTTCAACACCAGGAGCTGTTTTCTCACCTGATATGATTGGTGAGGCAGTTGCTGACAGGACAATTGAACTACTGAGGTTCAGTAACTCAGGTTAGCATTTGAAGCTTCACTATTTGTCCAGTAAAATATTATTAAGTTCCTTTATCAAGTGGGTAGCTGATAGGATTCAAATGTTCCATGGATACGCCCCCTTTTACTAAATGCCCTTTTTTGTCATGCAACTTTTGCTTTGATGAATATAAATCTGCATGTCAGATATTTGTAAGGAGGTAAATGTTATTGCCTGCTGCCTATGTACTCATTACAGCTTTGTCATACTATTGCAGAGACTCAGTGCTGGCAAGATTGGCTTTTGTTCGCTGACATTTTTTTCTTCCTAATGAAAAGTGGCTGTATTGATTTTCTTGATTTTGTGGACAAGCTCGCATCTCGAGTAACAAATAGTGATCAACAGATTCTACGGAGTAATCATGTCACCTGGTTGCTCGCACAGATTATCCGCATTGAGATTGTGATGAACACTCTTAGTTCAGACCCCAGGAAGGTGATGTATTCTTGTATGATTATCTGTATAAATTTATTCTTTTCTGTTCAAGTTGTTCAAATGCAATTGTTTAGCCGATGACAGGATGCTGCAAAATGCAATTCCTTTGTGAAATATTCAAGGCGCTTTATTTGGTCTATACTCAATTTGTTTGGACCTGACGAACTGGTATAACTAATAACAGTTCTTGACATACTCTGGTGAACTAACTTCACATCCAAAAGCTTTTAAAACTTAAATGCTTACAAATTTGTTTTTTGGATAGTATGTTTATACTTCCTTTTGTTATTTGTCTGATTATCTTAATTTCTGAATTGCATGCTCATTGTATCTATATAAGATCTTCTAGTTACTTCTTGTTTTATCAGGTTGAAACGACACGGAAGATAATTTCATTCCACAAAGAAGACAAGAGCCTCGATCCTAATAATATCAGCCCTCAAAGTATTCTTCTTGATTTCATAAGTAGCAGCCAAACGTTGCGTATTTGGTCTTTCAACACTTCAATTAGAGAGCATTTGAACAGTGATCAGCTTCAGAAAGGCAAACAGATAGACGAGTGGTGGAAACAGATGACAAAAGGTTCTTGTGCTTACTCTAGATGTACCATCATGCTTTTGCTTTATAACAATATCCGGTAGATCAACCATTATAGAAAGTAATATTCTCTTGTAGATAGGTAATTTGAAGTAATTAGATGTATAAAAGTTCTTGCTGTTTGCACTGCATAGTAGCACTACAATTCAGAATTCAGGTGATGCATGTTTTTCTTTTGGGAAGATGTTTGGCTGCAAACCATTATACAATTTGCAATCTTGCCTTCTCTCATGTATCTATAGATAACTTAAGATGTATTTATTTCCTTGAAATAATAGCTTCCGGAGAGAGAATGATAGATTTTATGAACTTGGATGAACGGGCCATGGGCATGTTTTGGGTTCTCTCCTTCACCATGGCACAACCAGCATGCGAAGCAGTTATGAATTGGTTTACATCAGTTGGAGGGACAGAATTCATTCAGGGACCCAATATGCAACCAAATGAAAGAATTACGATGATGTGTGAAACTTACCCTTTGTCAATGTCGTTGCTTTCTGGGTTGTCTATCAACCTCTGTTTGAAGCTTGCTTTCCAGTTTGAAGAGACTATATTTCTTGGCCAGGTAAAATAATTACATCACTGCTAATACATCGGTCGATTTTATATTTCTATCCTGTGTCAATTCCTACACATTTTGTTTGGTCATGGTGTTCATCTGGATCTTTATCTATAAGTGACATGCACCAGAATCAATCTTTTGAATCAATCCAAATAGTTTTTTTGCCTGCATGATTCTTCTGCTCATGATAACGAATTCCGTGATTCTTCTGCTCATGATAACGAATTCAGCTAGCAATTTATAAATAGCTTATATGTTATAGTTTTGCTAACAATATGTGAACCTGTGAACTCATCTGTTTTCAATTTGTGAAATCATTTGTAATCTGGAAATACATTTTTCTAGAAGTATCCATACAATCACAACTATATGTTCTTTTGTTTCCATTGCCAATATCCATGTGTCATTAAATTCTCTACAGTTGTATATTGCTACTGTAATCTTACCTTTGTTCTTTGATAGGCTGTCCCTAGCATTGCTATGGTGGAAACCTATGTTAGACTACTGCTTATTACACCTCATTCATTGTTCCGTCCGCATTTTACAGTAAGTTCTGCTGCCTCCTAAGGTGATTTGTATTCTTCATGCGGAGCTTATGCCACACTGACTTTTCCTTTGCTCTGACTTCGGAATTACTTTCTGTAATTGTAACTTGTAAGCATAAAGGTTCTGTGTTCTGAATGACATGCAAATCATAGTCATATGGAAATTCTGATGTATCCCTACTATTTTATTAAACTTTGCAGACATTAACCCAAAGATCTGCATCTATTCTGAGCAAATCAGGTGTGTCGTTGCTCCTACTTGAGATACTGAATTACAGATTACTTCCTCTGTACAGGTAATTCTAAGTAATTTAATCTTTGGTTTCTTTCTTTTCTGAAAAGGAAATCTTAGCTTATTAAGCATATCAAACGATAGAAAATTTCACCCGAATATTTCTTCTCTCTTATCTTTCTCCTTTTATTTTCACCTCCTTTGAAAGGACATTGTGCTCTGAAACCTGAATATATGGAGATTCATCATTTTATAAGTGACCTGAGCAAAAAAATACATCGATGTTCTTTTATTTGATAGTCCTTTTGAAAATTCTTGACGTTTGTATCTTGTACTGATTATATATTGTGCATTCATTTGCTTACACCAATATGGATGTTGTTCAGGTATCATGGAAAAAGCAAGGCATTGATGTACGATGTCACAAAGATAATATCGATGATTAAGGGCAAACGTGGAGAGCATCGCCTTTTTAGATTAGCTGAAAATTTGTGCATGAACTTGATTCTCTCACTGAGAGACTTCTTTTTGGTGAAAAAAGAGTTGAAGGTAGAAATAGTACTTGCTTTTCTTTGGAATTTCGATTATCACTAGTTCATAGAATGAACTTCTATGTTTATGTAGGGACCAACTGAGTTTACTGAAACGCTTAACCGCATAACGATAATAAGCCTTGCTATCACTATCAAGACACGTGGAATTGCTGAGGTTGAACATATGATTTATCTTCAACCATTGTTAGAGCAAATTATGGCAACCAGCCAGCATACATGGTCGGAAAAGACACTACGATATTTCCCTCCGCTTATTCGTGATTTCTTAATGGGGAGGATGGATAAGAGGGGACAGGCTATCCAAGCATGGCAGCAGGTACTATTTTCTTATCTTTTGGGCCAAGTATTTGGCCATTTACATGCTTTCTTCAACTCTTTTATCAAGTCCATATACATTTATTGATCACCATCTTCGGGAGTTTATAGTTCATCTTGATCGTGGATTACCAAATCACACTTCTATTTGTTGAATTTTTTGAAGCATGTAATTGCTTTTAGTAACTATAGTTAGTAAATTGGTGGAGAATGTATTGATGGTCTCTACACTCTCTTATGTACTATCGACATGAAGAAATGTCATTAAATTATTTTCACCTCCAGAATGATATTGTTTACTTATTAACTCTTTGCTGCTTATGGTTAAGTTGAACAATAGAGTTTTGGTGACCTGAAATACTTTGTTTCCAAATACTTGCTCTGGTACGTGTAAAAGATTATCAGATCTCCAAACGTCTTGAATTCCCAATCTAGCACTATTTTTAGTTTCCTTAAGTTGCTATCACATGTTTAGGAGATGAAATGCTGTGCCAGGCTACATTTGTTCTTCACCTTCTATTTTGACAATTTACACTCATTTCAGGCGGAAACTACTGTTATTAATCAATGCAATCAGCTACTCTCACCATCTGCGGAGCCAAACTACGTGATGACTTATTTGAGCCACAGCTTCTTTCAGCATCGTCAATATCTTTGTGCTGGTGCTTGGATGCTAATGAATGGACATCTTGAGATTAACAGCGCAAATCTTGTATGATTTCTTTTTTGTGATTACTTTGATATGACTGTCATACATTACTCTATATATGTGTTGTTGATCTTATTGCAGGCTCGTGTCTTGAGAGAGTTTTCACCTGAAGAAGTTACGGCAAATATTTATACAATGGTTGATGTTCTTCTGCATCATATCCAACTTGAGCTTCAGCGAGGGCATCTAGTGCAGGTGACTCAAAATATCTGCTTTTGTTTTTTCTTGTGTTATTAAAATGTGTCACTTTGGCTGTTTGTTTAAGTGGGCTTCCTATTTTAGTTGCTAGCATGTAAAATTTTCTGGTCACTTATTTTATGCAGGATTTACTTTCCAAAGCAATCACAAATCTTACATTCTTCATCTGGACACATGAGTTACTCCCACTGGACA
Organism: Stipa capillata; assembly: GCA_019208055.1. Taxonomy (NCBI): domain Eukaryota; kingdom Viridiplantae; phylum Streptophyta; class Magnoliopsida; order Poales; family Poaceae; genus Stipa; species Stipa capillata. The sequence continues at coordinate 876,844 of JAGXJF010002351.1, read as the reverse complement.
TTCTGCTGCTAGCTCTTATTGACAGGGATGATGATCCTTATGCTTTACGTCTTGTGGTAAGTCCTCTTCAAACTTTTCAAGTGTGCATCCCATGTTTCTAAAATCATGTTATACCATAAGGTCGGTAACCATTATTTTAGTTTTGTTGATTATTTCCTGATTGTTAGACAGCTATAAACATTCTACTAAAAACCAGTTCAACAGATGTTAAAAGCCACTACTTATATCCAACTTGCAGCTTTCAAAGCTAGTGCAAGTGGTATATATACTACTCACTAATTGCTTCAGCTGTGCATGCACAGACTTGGACTTGCTTTGATTGTCAATTTAACATCGCAGATAAGTCTGCTTGAAAAACCAGAACTTCAGCTCCGAATCAGAAATTTCTGCGGTTCTCGTTCTCCAGAGCATTGGCTAAAAAATCAACCTCCAAAGAGAGTTGAGCTCCAGAAAGCTCTTGGTAACCATCTCTCGTGGAAGGACCGGTAATTGCAATCTTTTAATTTATATTCAAGTCTAGTGTATTCGTTAATTTTGCAATTATGTGTCTCAATTTTGAACTATTTATAACATATTCATTGTACACATGTGTACAGCAGGTTACTATGGTTGGTGAGTGCATATTAATTTATTTTCCCAGCGTAAAATTTAATGTTCACGGGTTATTTTTTAATTCCATAATTTGAAGTTCCAAATAGGTAGTGCACACAGCTACAATTCCGGTTCTGGTTTTTTGGTCAGTCCTGTCGGTTTTGGGAACCCTGGTCCATATTCCCAACTATAGGCCACTATATTTTGGCTTACCAAACAGGCCTAAGTGCGGTGCTTTTCTTTTGAGATACATATTGCTGCTACACTAGATTCTGTAGTACTTCAACATTGGATGATATATCTACTTGTTTTTTATATTTGTTCTTTTCTTTTTAAAATCCTCTGATATTTTCTAGAAGTTGCCCACGCTTCTCATGATTCAGACTTTGCAAGTTTTGACCAACAATTAGTCCAACAACATGCAGGTTTAGTGACATAAAAGTTGTGCCTTTAGATCTGTATTTGGAAGTACCTTCATATGGTCATGTTTTTGTAGTTATTGATAATATATTGTAAGAAATTAATGACCAAAGTTCAACTTTGGTAATTCTCCCAATATGTTGCCCGGTGCGATACCAATTTCTCCAATATGTTGCTCCAGATCGTAGGGCCGAAGTGCATATTGACAAAATCCACAAAGTGAGCCCAATAGTTGGTGGCCAGCTTGGAATGCAGAGGGTAGCGAGAAGGCGGGGGCAACAAGTCGCCCTCCTGATGCCGGTGGGACTTGTGCCCATCCATCACAGTATTCTTCTTATTTCTTGCTTGAACAATAGAGTACGATGCCTTCTTCTATATAGTACCAAACATCTACTACGGTACGACTCCAGCTTAGCTAATTGAACCGACTTGACTAGGACTCGTACTTGAGCCTGACTCCCTGACCTGGCTGATCCGACACAATGGTAATGAGCACAAGACCTAGATACCAACATGGGCTGCTCCCACAACCTTCTCGGCTTCACCATCCGCTGGATTTGAGTCCAGTTCGGCTGTTTTGCTGACTTGGGGATGGTGGCGATAAGTGGTACCCCACAAGAAGTCTGTAACACGGAGACTGTGCAAAGTCAAATTACGCCTTAGAGAAATCAACGGATGGAGTACTAGCCTCAAGCCCTGGGCTGATATATACCTTCTGATAGTTTCTTACTTTCTATGTTTATACAATTTTGTAGGATGACATATTATGTTAATTCGGATATATTCGACTTTGTTTTTTAACCACATTGTATTAGTGTCATCTTTTAGTTTTCTTGTGGAAGTTATAAAAGCTTGATTTACTATAGTTGTGTTGTCAATGCAGCTATCCTCCCTTTTTCGATGACATTGCTGCCCGCTTGCTTCCAGTCATCCCACTGATAATTTATAGGCTTATTGAGAACGATGCTACAGATATTGCAGACAGGGTTCTCGCATTTTATTCTACCTTTCTTGCCTTCCACCCACTAAGATTTACATTTGTGCGTGATATTCTTGCATATTTCTATGGTCATCTTCCAAGCAAGTTAATTGTTAGGATACTCAATGTGCTGGGTGTTAGCACCAAGGTAAACCCCTATCTACTCTTTTTCATGGGAACTCTTATACCTATCTTATTTAATTCCTACTAATGGTGAGCATTTTACAGACTCCTTTCTCGGACTCCTTTGCTCAATATTTAGGGTCAAATTCTTCTATTTGTCCACCAACGGAATACTTTGCCAACCTTTTGCTCGGCCTTGTTAATAATGTCATACCTCCTTTGAGTAGCAAGTCCAAATCAAACCCAGCAGATGCTTCTGGCAGTACAGCACGCACAAGTTTCAACAAGCCTCATACATCCTCCCAAGCTGGTGGAATTAGTAATACCGATGGCCAGAGGGCATTTTATCAAATCAGGATCCTGGGTCATATACACAGCTTGTTTTGGAAACAGCAGCTATTGAGATTCTCTCACTTTCTGTGCCAGCATCTCAAATAGTGTCCTCTCTAGTCCAAATAATAGCGCATGTACAAGCAATGCTTATACAGTCAAATACCGGTCAAGGAATGTCAGGTGGTTTGGGGCAAAATTCTGGGCTGCCAACTTCTCCTTCAGGTGGGGGTGCTGAATCTGCAGGTGCCAACCGAGCAAACACTTCGGCAAGTGGAATCAGTGCTAACTTTGTTTCTAGAAGTGGCTACTCCTGCCAACAATTGTCTGTTTTGATGATTCAAGCATGTGGCCTCTTGCTGGCACAACTCCCACCGGAATTTCACATGCAACTGTACTCAGAAGCAGCTCGCATCATAAAAGATTGTTGGTGGCTTGCTGACAGTTCGAGGCCTGTTAAAGAGCTTGACTCTGCTGTTGGTTATGCACTGCTGGACCCAACATGGGCTTCTCAAGACAATACATCGACAGCCATAGGTACCGTAACATTTTAGCTTTACTGTGTTTTTTGCACCTGGTCAACTTCAACCTTCTTGGATCATTCAGCTCAGCGTTAACTCGATATGTTACTGCAGCTTTGTGGTCTCATTATATGTCTGTTATGTCTTGATTGCAGGTAACATTGTTGCCCTTCTACACTCATTTTTTAGCAATCTTCCACAAGAATGGCTGGACTCTACCCATGCTGTCATCAAATATCTTCGGCCAGTCAATTCAGTTGCCATGTTGAGAATTGCCTTCCGCATATTGGGACCCCTATTGCCTCGTCTGGCCTTTGCTAAACCGCTTTTCATGAAGGTATGCTTGATATTCCCTTCCTACTTCCTATTTACTCAAAAATTGCGTGCTTTGGATTTTACATTATGAGCTTGGAGTTGATTTCAAACTGTTGTGAGCAACTTGTATGATATTGGCTCTTTGAATTGGACCAATATATGTTGTATCTGCAATCTCAATAGGCACAGCAAGATCATGTTTCACTATTTAGCATCTTCAAGACTTCCACTTTGTTCCTCTGTTTCAGAAACTACATAGTGAGAAAAACACATTAGGGCCCTCTCTGGAATGTAGGATTTTGTTAGGAATTCTGAAGGAATGGTATCCTATGGCAAAATATTTCGTACATAGCCCTTTGGAACAAAGAATGAGTATAGGATTTCCTCTGAAATTCCTATGGAATGGCTCAATCCATAGGAATTTTGGAGGAATTCTAACATGAGGTTAGACCTGATGGAAAAAATTCTTTGTTCTTGAATGTATCTTCTTTCGCTCTTTTCAAATCCTGCAAAATTCACGTGTTGTTTCAAGAACAATTCCTCTCTTTTGCATTCATATATGATTGCACTGTCATTCCCCTATAGTTCCCGAATTTTTCCTATTGCTGTGTTTTTCATTTCCTGGAGCTCCAGAGAGGCTATACACTTTTCTGCTTTGCTTTGCGGTGTCTTGGGCACAGTTGAGCTATAAATGAACTGCCTTTTTTTTTCTGAATGGAATAAATGAACCTATACTATTGAAGTTTGTTCCCCTCGACCCAGCACTTCACCCATGGGTGGAACTTCATGCCAGCCAAAGGACAGGCTATAGGCCATTGCCCCCTCTTGCTACAAATTCCTCAAGAAATCACTAATTTTCGCCTTTTGGTACTAACAAAAATACTTTTCTTAACTTGGCTACCTCTATGATTTTGTTCAACACTCCCAACACATCGCTGTATGAAGAATCTAAGATTTTTTTGTTCTACTAATTTCGTATGTTGTCGGGATCTGCAGACCTTGGCTTTGCTATTCAACGTGTTGGGGGATGTATTTGGGAAGAACTCTCAGGCTTCACCTCCTGTAGAGGCATCAGAAATTGCAGATATCATTGACTTCTTGTAAGATACTTCTCATCTTTCTCGTTGTAAATTCTTTGACGTGCACTTTATCTGTTCTGTCGTTCCATTGTTACTGCATGTGATTGTCTCTATATAAGGTCTCATAAGAATTACTTCATTCTTTTTTTTTGCTAAATAGGCACCATGCAGTTATGTATGAAGGACAAGCAGGTCCCGTTCAGAGCACCAGCAAACCTAAACCGGAGATATTGACATTATGTGGGAAAGTAATGGAAATTCTGAGGCCAGATGTGCAGCATCTTCTCTCCCACCTGAAGACTGACCCAAATTCCTCAATTTATGCAGCGACTCATCCAAAGCTAGTGCAACACCCATCCTAATGTTACTGTTGCATAGATGTAAAATACACGGGAACTGCGCCGCGGCTGACTTCACTGTAGTTGCCTGAACGTCAAGCAGTTGTAACTTATAGCCTCGTCAGACTGTAATCTAGATTTTTCTCACGATGGTTAGAGACAGATTATCTGTTGGGTCTGTGTTGTAATCCTATACCTATCGTTCTTGTACATAGTTGCGTATTGTGACGTTTGTAATTCACAACATAATCACCAAATTCTCTTGTCACGCAAAGCATTTTTACTGGTAAACTCCATGCATCCCTTGTATTTCGTCAATCCCGAACTGCAATTTATTTGGCAGTGGTTAGCGGCAGGTCAGCTGTGTACTTTTCGTGGACTCCATGCATAATCGATGTTCCAGGACGTCCCGTTTGGTTGATGGTCAATCAGGGGTCAGCATCCAGAGACTGTTTCATGTTTGCAAAGTTTGTCATCGATTAAGGCAAGAAGGACCATTATCACTAATGAGATTCAGTTACCTAGTGTACCCATCTGACCCGTGGACGCTTCACAAGTGAGTGCATGACAGCATTTCGTTTTCTCAAGATCACATGACGCTGCACTCTTTGCACACTTGTACTGTTACCAATTCACCACCTGCAGCTGGCTCGTAAACGTCAAAGGTTCTTCTTTTCTGGGAAAAATAAGGTAACCTTTGTCTCGAAATATTGCCTTGGTGATTGTTTACCATGGTCCATCTGGTAATCTGTGGCCGGTTTTCTCCCCGTAAACCGTGGCTTCCGTGTGCATGATCCAGCTCCTGCTTCAACTATGACTAGCAGGTCCCGTAAAAAAAAATTACTCAAAACCATAGCTCTAGACTCTAGAGTACCTCGTATCATTTTGCCACCTTTTCTATACTTTTTTCATAAAACCATAATTTATAGCCTAATTTTTTACGTATAACTCAAAAATCGATCTTTTCCAGACGTTTGACAGTAAATGTGACGTAATGAACTGTCAGCGACCTTGATAACGGCAACGACACACCGGGTCTGGAGGAGAGCGACGAGGCGAGGAGGCCAAGGCGTACAATCAAGCCCAATAGACGTTATGTTGGCGAGGAATGGGCCCAAGAGGGGCGGCCAAGGAAATAGGAGCGACCACGGCACTGAAGAGATAAAAGCGGCTCTCGGTCGGGGAATCGGCATCCTGGAGGATCGCAACATTGGCATCGTCTCTTCTCCATCCCCGGCTCTCTCGCTCCCTTGTCCCCATTCTTGCTGTTGGATGAATATTGTAATCCCTCGATCAATCGAAGTAGAACTTAACAATTGGTATCAGAGCCAAACCACCTCCCTTCCGCTCTGGATCCAAAGGCCACTAAGCCGAGCCGATCAATCATCGAGACCCGTCGTAAAGCATGCGAGATGGAGGAGGTTCTCAAGGAATTGAAGTCGATGCGTGAGCAGCAGGATCAGCGCCATGAGGAGCTAAATACCAAGATCGACTCCATCAGCGCGTGGAAACCCGATCTCGAAGCCAAGGTTGCCGATCTGCAGGCAGCTGTCCATGATCTGCAGGCCTTGGCGATTGGGAGCATTCCCAGGGCCAATTGGCCACGGCGTTGACATGACGGCTCGGGGGCAGGGGGTGGGCATTCTCCATAACCCGCTGCCTCCTCCGGCCAACGGTAAGCGATTCCATTCCATTCATGATGCTACAAACTCGCCGTCTTCTGATTTGGCACAATTTTCTCAAATCACCAATGTTTCTGGCGTTTCGGGCATGGGATCCGCTTTGCTTGCTATCGATTTTCCTCGCTTTGATGGGGGGAATCTGCGGTGGTGGCAATCGCAGTGTGAGGAGTACTGAGTTATTTGAGGTTCAACCACAATATTGGGTTTGGATGGTTATTCTTCATTTTACTACTTCGATAGGTGTTTGGTATCAGTCTGTTCGTAAGAAAATTTCGCACCTCGATTGGAAGGGCTTTTGTGATTTGATTTCTGCTCGTTTCGGCCACGATCAGCATTAACAATTGATTCGGCAATTTTATCATTTACGCCAAACAGGCACTGTACAAGAGTTTATTGATCATTTTGAGGAATTGATGAACCAGCAACTCATCCTTATTATTTCCTTACCAAATTTGTTGAGGGACTTCGCGACGACATCCGCGTGGTGTTTATGGTTCAGCGGCCATCGGACTTGGATGCGGCGTGTTCTCTAGCGCTGCTACAGGAGGAAGTGATCACGGGTGCACGCCGGGGACCGACCGAGGCGATTTGAGCAACCTGTAGCAAATCCGGCACGCCAGGCGGGGCCAGTTGCCGCTGATACCAGTCCAGGGCCGACAGGCTCCCACTCCGATAGCTGAAGATCGCCGCGGCGTTGAGGGGGCCAGAGCAAACAGACGACAAGATGGTGTCGCAGTGTTGCGGGCATACCGGCGCGCCCGTGGATTGTGTTTCACCTGAGGGGAGCGTTGGGGCCGGGATCACAAGTGCCCAGCTTCTGTCCAGTTACATATCATCAAGGAATTGCTCCAACTTTTGGAATTGCAGCACCCTGAGCAAGCAGAAGAGGATGAAGGGGAACAGCTGAAGCAGCCTGAGGAGTTGATGGCCATCTCCAAGCACGCCGTGGAAGGAAGGGTCTCTTCTCGCACAATTCGGTTACATGGTTGGGTGCAGGGCATGGAAGTACTGCTGTTAGTCGACTCGGGCAGCTCTTCTTCCTTTGTAAGTGCACAATTGGCAGCCCATCTTCCTGGGGTTTAAGAGTTGTCTCGCAGTCTACGAGTTCAGGTAGTTGATGGAGGAGAGCTCCGGTGCTCTCACCACGTGAAGGGCTGCTCATGGTGGGTGCAGGGTCATCAGTTCACTTCTGATCTACGTGTTATTCCTTTGGGAAGTTATGACATAATCCTGGGCATGGACTGGCTTGAAAGCCATAGTCTGATGACTGTGGATTGGGTCAATAAGAGTCTGCAATTTCAATTGGCAGGTGCACAGTTCAACTACAAGGGCTTAAGCAGAAGGACCACATCTGTACTCCAATTTCTTCTCATCAGTTTGCAGGAGTTACCAAGCGTCAGGCCTCAGTTCACTGCATTCAGCTGGCAATGGTGCTTGACACTGAAGATACTCCTATTCCTGCAGATGTGCAATCCTTATTATCTGAGTTTGCCAATGTCTTTGAAGTGCCGCAGGGGATGCCTCCAGCACAAACTTGTGATCATTTGATTCCCTTGTTGCCAGGAGCTCAGCCTTTTGCTTTGCGACCATATCGGTTTGCACCTGCACTGAAATCCGAGATTGAGAAACAGGTCGAGGAGATGTTGCAGAGTGGGGTAATTCAGCACAGCCGCAGTCCTTTTTCCTCACCGGCTATTCTTGTTAAGAAGAAGGATGGGAGCTGGCAATTGTGCATCGATTATCGTCAGCTCAATGCCTTAACGTGTAAGACCAAGTATCCGCTTCCAGTGATTGAGGAATTGTTGGATGAATTGGCTGGAGCAACATGTTTGTCCAAGCTCGATTTGCGGGCTGGATATCACCAAATACGCATGGCCGAAGGGGAAGCTTACAAAATTGCGTTCCAGACCCATTCCGGGCAGTACGAATATAAGGTTATGTCGTTCGGCTTGGCTGGCGCACCAGCAACGTTCCAGCGTGTTATGAACGACACCTTGGCCACTGTTCTTCGTAAGTCTGCTCTTGTCTTCTTCGATGACATCCTGGTGTACAGCCCTACTCTTTCCGAGCATGTGGTCCATCTCCGCACGGTGCTTCAACTCCTCCGTGACGATCAGTGGAAGGTCAAGAAATCCAAATGCTCCTTTGCTCAACGCCAATTGGCCTACCTCGGCCATGTGATCAGCGCCGATGGGGTGGCGACTGAAGAATCCAAGGTGCGGGACGTACAGCAGTGGCCAACCCCAGCTAATGTCAAACAGTTGCGCAGTTTTTTGGGCCTTGCAGGGTACTACTGTAAATTTGTCCGCCATTTTGGAATGATTAGCAAACCTCTCACTAACCTGCTGAAGAAACATACTGTTTTCGTCTGGACAAAGGAGTGTGAGGCTGCATTCCTTCAGCTCAAGCAAGCTCTCACATCCACTCCAGTCTTGGCTCTCCCTAATTTCTCTAAACCTTTTGTAATTGAAACTGATGCATGTGATAAGGGCGTGGGCGCGGTGCTGCAATAGGATGGCCATCCTATCGCGTTCATGAGCAAAGCACTTGGACCACGCAATCAAGGGTTGTCGATATATGAAAAGGGGTGCCTCGCTGTGCTCATGGCAGTGGAACGCTGGCGCTCCTACCTGCAGATGAACGAGTTTGTGATTCGCACTGACCAGAAGAGCCTTGTTCATTTCGAGGATCAGCGATTGTCGACTCCTTGGCAGCAGAAGGCTTTCACCAAATTGCTAGGTTTGCATTATCGGATATGCTACAGGAAAGGGGCCAAAAACAGAGCTGCCGATGCGTTATCCCGTAAGGAGCAAGTTGGCACGGCTGATTGCGCCACCCTCACTGAATGTGTTCCTTCCTGGCTTGATGAGGTAACCGCCAGCTATGCTACTGCTGATCACACTCGCACCCTTCTTGCTCAACTCGCTATTTCTTCTCCAGTGCACAAATTCTCTTTGCATCAGGGTGTTATCCGCTACGCGAATCGCATCTGGCTCGGTAGCAGTCCTACATTGCAAAATCGGGTCATCGCTGCTCTTCATGACAGCGCCCTCGGGGGTCACTCTGGATTTTCGGTTACCTATCGTCGGATCAAACAGCTGTTTGCGTGGCCACGCCTCAAGCAAGCTATCAAATCCTACATTAGTAGTTGTCTTATCTGTCAGCAAGCGAAACCGGACCGCAGCAAATATCCTGGACTGTTACAACCTCTTCCCATTCCTGATTCGGCCTAGGAGGTGGCGACAATGGATTTCATCGAAGGTCTGCCACTCTTGTCTCAATTTAATTGCATCTTGGTGGTCGTGGATAAATTCTCCAAATACGCCCATTTCCTTCCGCTCAGCCATCCTTTCACTTCTTCTCACGTTGCTCAAGTGTTTATCGATCATGTTTACAAGCTTCATGGTCTGCCCAGGGTAATAATCTTTGACCGGGATAAAATTTCTATGGCAACTATTGTTCACACGCACCGGCAGACAACTGCATCTCAGTACTGCTTATTATCCCCAATCCGATGGCCAAACAGAGCGTGTGAATCAGTGTTTGGAGACTTATTTAAGCTGTTTTGTGCATGTATGCCCTCACCAGTGGTCCAGGTGGTTATCTCTTGCTGAATTTTGGTACAATTCTAGCTTCCACTCTGCTCTGGGTAAGATGCCTTTTGTGGTGCTGTACGGTCGGGAGCCTCGGCATCTGGGACTTTCAGCTATGGATACGTGTGACAATGCGGATGTCCAGTAGTGGCTATAGAACAGAGCCACCATGACAGCTCTAGTGCATCAGCATCTTAACGGCGCTCAGCAACGGATGAAGAAACAAGCCGACAAGAAGCGAAGTGAGCGCAGCTTTGAGATCGACGATAGTGTCTTCCTGAAACTTCAGCCGTATATTCAGACATTGGTAGCACCGAGGGCTAATCACAAGTTGTCATTCAAATACTTTGGTCCATTCCCGATCGTGGCTCGAATTGGAGCGGTGGCATACAAGTTGCAGCTTCCATCCTCCGCAGCGATACACCCCTTTTTCATGTCTCCCAGCTCAAGCGATGAAAGAGCATCTAGGCCCCCAAATTGGTTTTGATTGTTAATGGCAACTCAAACTGGAATCTAATGTTTACAGTGAGTGTAAGCAGGATAAATAGGTTCTAGGAAGAATAGTCATCCAGGAAAGGATGACCACCCAAAAGTGCAAAGGTAGTTTCCAGGACAAGGAGATAGCTGCGCTAGACAGCTGTGCCACAGCTGTGAAGAAGCCGGTGCTGTGCAAAGAGTTGCAAGCAAGGTGATGGTGGCTTGATGCGTCAAGGGCCGTGACTGCAGTTGGTGGAAGATAAAGTCTAGGTTTGCTAGTTTTCTTGAGTCCTTAGGAAACACCCGTACTATCAAGAGGGTTGAAGCAACAATAATCTTTGAAAGTTCCTTGTACTCAATGCTCAGAGTGTTGGACAGTGGTACTGATGTTTTGAGGTCAGTGGCCCTGTAACAACAGTTTTTTTTGTCTATTGTGAAACTGGTTTGTGCTAGCACTTTGCAGTGCTAGCTGTCTAAAACCCTAGAGCCAAAGTCATCTGTGTGACACAGCTGTGTCACAGGTGGCCTACCGTTCTATGACTCAGGTACATCTCTGTACCAGGGGAGAGCTTGTAAATGCTAAGGGACCTGCACTATAATAGTTTGTCTGCCGAGTCAGAAGACTGTTGGAGGTTCTCTCCTTATTATGGATCAAAGTTAGTTGTGCGCTGAGGGCATGTAATGTGCTAAGACCAGGCTGAGTAGTTAGGCTACGTTAGTTAAGGGTTAACCTGTGTCAGCCTCCGTGACACAGGTGTCGGTCTGCCTGAGCCGGTTACCGTTGTGCGTTGTGATTAGCTGTGTCACCGGTGATCCACTTAATCCTATGTGGCATGAGTGTAACGGTCGAGTACCTGTGAACCCTATAAATAGGGGACCAGGAGAGGTCTTCGACCTCAACCTTGCTCAATCCAGCGAATCACTTTCGACCGTTACAAGCCTCTCACTCCTGAACAAGAGAGTTAGAGCTTTGAGCAAATAGCAATGGTTCCTCCAAGAGTTGTTGCTGCCGATTCTGTTACTCTTGGAGTGTCAACTCCTAGACGGGCGTAGGAGTTGCTGGTATCTTTCCAAGCTTGTGTGGGTTGAATCAGAAGTTTGTAAAGGTGATCCCAAGTCTACCTGCTGCAAGACGAAAGGACTTCCACAAGTAAAGCAAGAGGCCTGATCACTCAGGTACTCGGAGAACAAGCACGATTCAGTGCCAGTGATCTCTTCGGAGTAGCCTCTCCAACGGAGACGTACTCTCTGAAAAGAGTAGGGAACTTCAGTGAAAAATCTCCATGTCTCTCTGAGCATTCTTTACACTGCTATTATCTACTCATCAGACTGTATGCTTGTGTGATTCTTGTTGTACACTGGTTAGCTGTGATATATCACTTTATGCCTGTGTTAGCTTAGCTGTATCTCAGTTGTAGCATCTCTTATCTTATACCTGTGCCAGTTACCTGTTACACAGTTATCTGTCTTACATATTTGCTTAAGGTTGTTAGCTCACCTGTGTTACACTCCTGTGTGACAGCTGCGTATTAATTTACATAATATATATTGCCTAAGCTGTTAGCCTGTCACACAACCATCTAAACTTTGCAACTTGTTGAGTCTTAAATTTAGAGAAATAGTGTAATTTTAGTTAGCCTCCTATTCACCCCCTCTAGTCGGCACCTGCGGTCCTTTTAAGTGAGCTCTGTCTCGTGAGGTACAGGTACTGCCTAATCTTCCTCCTTCACTATCTCTGCCTCAGGTACCCGAAGCTGTGATCGATACTCGATGGGTGCGCAAGGCGAACAAGAAGAGTAATCAGGTCTTGGTCCGCTGGTCTTCCACTCAACCGGACGACGAAACTTGGGAAGATGAAGCCGACCTGCAGCTGCGCTTCCCTCGTTCCCCGGCTTGGGGATAAGCCGGTGTTTCAGGGGAGGAGGTATTGTCAGCGACTTGATAACGGCAACGACGCACCGGGTCTGGAGGAGAGCGACGAGGCGAAGAGGCCAAGGTGTACAATCAAGCCCAATAGGCATTATGTCGGCGAGGAATGGGCCCAAGAGGAGCGGCCAAGGAAATAGGAGCGACCACGGCACTGAAGAGATAAAAGCGGCTCTCGGTCGAGGAATCGGCATCTTGGAGGATCGCAACATTGGCATCGTCTCTTCTCCATCCCTGGCTCTCTCGCTCCCTTGTCCCCATTCTTGCTGTTGGATGAATATTGTAATCCTGGAATCAATCAATCGAAGTAGAACTTAACATGAACCCACTTGTAAGCACTTACGTGGCCGCTCACATGGACACTGGGCTGAGATGGATATGAACCTCACCTGTCAGCCTCTTCTTCTCTTCTTTTCTCTGTCTCACCCACACGGATGGGGGACAAGGAGCGCGCCGCCCGCGCCGTGCGGGGACATGGAGACGGACTGCCAGGTGCACGTCTTCCACCACCTGGCACTCAAGGACCTCGCGCTCCCGCCTCTCCTCGCCTTGTTGGCCGCCGAGCTCGACCCCGTTGGCAACGTAAAGGTGGAACGCGTTGGTGGCGTCGTGGTCAAAGGATGCGTTGCGCCGCCTCCGGGCTGGTGATGCGGATCTAGCGTGCGATGAGGCCGTCTATGGTCATCTTTCTTACCGAAGAAGCTAGCGGTGGCGAGGTCCTTGGGCAGCGACGTCGGTTGGGAGGAGCGTACGTCGGGCGGGTAGGAGAGGTAGACGAAGGAGCCATTGGCGACGGGTAGAGAGGCCAGTGGGGCGGCCGGGTTGGAGAGGAGCTGCGGCTGGGCGGCGGGGAGGAGGAGGGTGGGGTCGAGTGAGAGGCACCGGAGGGGCACGGGCACGATGACCCGCGCCCCGTGATGAGGCGTCGCATGTCGCCAACCGTGGCGTAGGATTTAGAGTAGGCCGAAGTCGGCCCTGGTCGGGAGCGCCCAAAACCCTAGTGCGGGGCCGGACGCGACGGCAGCCTCGGCACCGGAGCCATCGCCGTCGCTCCAGCCGCCACGGATGCACTTGCCGAGGAGAAGGTGGCGGCGTGCAGGAGGAGGTGGTGTGGAGGCGCCGAAATCTTTTCTTCACCTAGTAGTGATCGGTGGCGCGCGGTGGGCTGAAGCCGTACAATGCACTGTAGCAGAAGATGTAGCCGATGCCGACGTACATGGGGAGGAGCGGCGGGACTTGGGAGGAGAGGGAGATAGAGTACGCTGATAGATGGGATCTACCTAGAGTACGCTGATAGCTGGGATCTACCTATTTCTTTTATGTCATTTTGATCCGCGTGGCATCTCAATGTCTAGATAAGCTTTTATGGAGAGGCTGACAAGTGTATTCCTATTGTTTTTTTTGAAGGAAACGGCAGGAGCTCTGCCTTTCTTATAGCGGAAAGAAGTCAAATTTTACAAAGTTTACAGATAAGTTATATACAAGTCTCTCGGCTACAGATTTTATAAGCGATTACTCAAGCTGTACTTCTCCACTCTCTCTCTCATTTTGCTGGAGTGCCCTGTTTCTAATTCTGATGTTGTCCATCGCCTGGGTAGCAACTTCGTCCGTAGTTCTGAAATGGCTCCAGAAAATGCGTCCGTTTCTTTCCTTCCAGAGGCTCCAGAGTCCATAAATCAACATGCCATATCGCGTCTTCTTCTCCTCCGGACTTAGAGCTGCTCCACAAGATTGCCACCAGAATTGTAGCGTTTGATCTGGGCCGCTCAGAATTTCAGAGGGTTCTACTCCATTAAACGCCACTAGCTTCCTCCAAACCTGTCTAGCGAAGGCACAAGTAAGGAATAAGTGAGTAGCCGTTTCCGCAGAGTTTCCACACAGCGTGCACATTGCTCCGTTAGGCCATCCTCTAGCCTGTAATCTATCTGCGGTCAAAATTCTGTTCTGGAGAGTTAGCCAAGTGTGGATTTTGCACTTATTCTCTGCCTTCGCCTTCCAGATAGAGTCGCTCTGTATTGATGGGATGGATCCGACGAACTGGATGTGGTATGCTGATTTTGCAGAATACTGCTTTGAGTCCGACCAGCGCCATGTAATAGTGTCCTCCTGGTGCATATCCCTTGGAGCCTGGGCAATTAGCTCCCATAGCTTGATGAACTGGCGAGCTTGTTCATTTGTGCTAATTTTGCGAAGTGGTTTCAACCATCTGTTGTCCTGAAGTTCGTATTCGACGGTCCTGTGTCTCCTTTTAATGATTGCAAAAAGAGCCGGCGCCACATCCTTTGGTTTCCTTCCATTAAGCCATCTGGAGGTCCAGAAATGAGCTTTGTCGCCCTTTCCAATTGTGATCGTTGTTGACGCTTCGAACAGGTTCCTGTCGTTTTCATCGCAGGGAGTTGCTTGTCCATGCCACGGTTTCTGGTTAGATGCCCATTCCATCCATAGCCATCTTAGCCGAAGAGCTGATCCGAATCTTTGGATGTCTTTTATTCCAAGCCCTCCCATGCTCTTCGGCTTACATATCTGTCTCCAGTTTATTAGACAATGCCCGCCCAAGCAGTCTTCCTCCCCTCTCCAGAGGAACGCCCGCATAATTTTTTTCGCCTTTTTAATTGCCCAATTTTGCAGTTTGAATGCTGAGAAGAGGTAGACTAAACATGGTGACAGGATGGAATTGATCAGCGTCAGTCTGCCTGCTCTATTAAGGAATTTTCCTTTCCAGCCCGCCAGCTTCGCAGATAGCTTGTCGAACAACGGTTGAAAATCTGCTCTTCTCAGCTTGGACGTGTGCAGCGGCAAACCAAGGTAAGTACATGGGAAGTGTTTGAACTCAGCTGGGAATAGATGGGAGATTGGCTGAAGATCAACTTCCTGGCATCTGATGGGGAATGCATTGCTTTTTGAAACATTTGTGTGCAGCCCAGAGGCAGCCCCAAAGACATGTAAGCATTGAATAATCGCTCTCATCTCTCCCATATCTAGATTTGCAATGATTGCGGCGTCATCTGCGTATAAAGAGATTCTAAGCGCATTTGGCACACCTGTGATGGGCTTGATCAGATTGTTCTGTAATGCTTTACGAAAAAGCAGCTGAAGTGGCTCGATTGCTAGGATGAATAGGAGGGGAGAGAGGGGATCGCCCTGTCTGACTCCCCGCCTGTGCCAAATCCTGTGTGTCTTCTCGCCATTGATGATGACCCGAGAGGAGGATGTAGCTAGAAGGTTGGAGAGCCAATTTCGCCACCTGTTCCCGAAGCCCAGTTGTGTGAACAATTCAAGCATGTATTCCCAGCTCACAGAGTCAAATGCCTTCTGTATATCAAGCTTTAGGAAAATGGCAGGGGTTTTATTTCTGTGCATCGTTCGAATCATGTTCTGAGTGAAAAGAAAATTGTCCTGTATTCCTCTCCCTCTAATGTAAGCGCTCTGTGTGCTGGATATCATGTGATCAAGCTCTGGGGCGAGCCGAGCAGCCATCATTTTTGTCACAATCTTTGCGAAGGAGTGGATCAGACTAATAGGTCTGTAGTCTTTTAAGCACTCAGGCTGAGCCATCTTTGGTATTAAAATAACATCCGCCTCGTTTAGTAGATTAAGCCTATCAGCTCTGAGGTCTGAGAACTGTCTAATAGCAAGGATCAGGTCCTGTTTTATGATATGCCAGTATCTCTTGAAGAAGCCATTGGTAAATCCATCAGGTCCGGGCGCTTTGCCTGTTGGCATGCTGTTGATTGCATCTCTGATCTCTTCTTCCGTGAATTCCTCCTCCAAATGCGAGAAATCCCTGCTCTGTATGCCGATTGATGCCCAATTGAGGGTAGTCGTGCGTTGTGCTTTTGAGCCGAGGGATTCCGCGAAATGTTTCTCTGCAATGATCTTCTTCTCTGTCTGGCCGAATATTTGCTGATTGCCGACCTTTATGCATGGTTAAAAGTTACAGATGGCAGTTTAGAGTGTAACGTATCTTAAAAGTTGTGGTTCTATAAAAGAATTAAAATATGCTATTAAGTGTCGAAAGGTACATTAAATTTATGGTTTCGAGTGTATTGCTTAAAAAGAACAGAAAGAGAGAGGCAGAGGACTATGACTAGCAGAGCCTAGCAGTACATGCTCTGGGCCGTGTGGCTGAGGTCAGAAGCCGGCTCACACGTACGACTCACCTCGCCACGTGCGCGTGGCCCTTTCCACTTCCGGCACGCACCTATTAATCCCCTGCGCCGCGCCTCCACTCCAAATTAAAGCCGCAGCGAGAGTTGAGGAGACTCGTGCAAGTGCCCCCTCTCACTCGTGTGGTGAGTGCAAGGTAGAAGAAAAAGAAGAAGAAGAAGAGAGTGAGTGAGTGAAAGAGAAGGGAGGAGGGAGAGATGGGCAGGCAACCATGCTGCGAGAAGGTCGGCCTCAAGAAGGGGCCATGGACGGCGGAGGAGGACCAGAAGCTGGTCACCTTCCTCCTCTCCCATGGCCACTGCTGCTGGAGGCTCGTCCCCAAGCTCGCAGGTGAACGAACGCAACGCAATGTCAAAAGATTCACTTGCAAACGCAGGCGATTTTGTTCCTAAAAAAAACCCGGATGATTTCGCTCTCAAATCAGTTTCGATTACATTCGCAGGGCTGCTGAGGTGCGGGAAGAGCTGCCGGCTGAGGTGGACGAACTACCTGCGGCCGGACCTCAAGCGGGGCCTCCTCTCCGAAGAGGAGCAGAAGCTGGTCATCCATCTCCACGCGCAGCTCGGCAACAGGTAATATAATCCTCCGAAAATTCTTGCCGCGCTCTCTCTCTCTCTCTCTCTCTCTCCCGAAAAAATGCTCCTGCATGTTCCCGCATCGTGAACTTCGCGGCTCTGTTTCTGCTGCGTTCGTCCAGATGGTCCAAGATCGCGGCACGGCTGCCCGGGAGGACGGACAACGAGATCAAGAACCACTGGAACACACACATCAAGAAGAAGCTCAAGAAGATGGGCATCGATCCCGTCACGCACCAGCCCGTCTCTCGTGACCAGTCTGATCCCCTTGAGAACCAGCAAGATCCCCGGCAAGCGCAGGAGGAGCACGGCGATGAACCCAAGGCGTCGTCTCAGGAAGCGGCCGGCTCCGGCTCCGGCTCCGGCGACGAGGAGGAGGAGGAGGAGGACGCCACCTGCTCTGCGTCCTCCGCGTCTGCCGTGTCGCCATCCTGCTCCTCCTCGGCCGCCTCGGCAGGCTCCGTCGCGACGCCCGGCGCAGACGTGGACTGGCCCGAACCCGTCGACCTCTTCGAAGTTGATGCCATCATGGACATGGACTGGGCCAGCATCTTGTCCGGTAGCGGCGGCATTGGCGTCGATCTGTTCGACCATTGCTCGGACGTTGGCTTTGATCAAGAAGTGTGGATGTGATCCTAGTGGTAGTATTTGAGGGTTAGAATTAGATTGGTTATGATCACCTCAGTGCATTTCTTCTTCTATTTTCCCCTCAGTCGCTCTCTATGTGCTCCCTGTTTTCTTTGGTTTCTTGGGTTAGAATCCGTCCATGTCCATGCATGCTTGTTGATAAGGAAAGATAGAAATGAGTGTGTTTTCTCGTGAAAATTGGTGAAAGGAAGAAAGTGTCAGGCAGTTGATCCCATATTCTCATGGCACGGAATCAATCCCTGTTTATGAGCAAACTCCAAGTACTTCCCTAGTGATTGGAACTACACTGATCAGGATTGTGCGGAGTTGCTTTTGTGGAGCCTATCACGGTAATTCAGTTTAGTTTTTTAGGATGGCGCAGAAGCACTACTCATCACCGTATGATCTGTAGTTTAAGACATCGACGCACACTCACGCAAAAAGACAAACATTTCCACTCACCCCTATAAACAGATTCTTGTGAAAAGTTAAGCCTATTTTGCCAGAAATATTTGTTGAGTTTTATTTCGGTAAGAAAGGGTATTTTCGTACGAATCAAGATTAGATTAGGCCCTGCAGGCTACACTATCGGGCCTTGTAGTCCAAATCTGAACTAACCATCTCTATCTTCACGTACGTCATCTGAAAAATAAAAAAACCTATCGCTTCGTCGGCCGACGGCCTCGCTCGTCTGCTCTTCGATGGACGGTTGCGGCTGATCTGCGAGGTCGCCGACGTGCCTCGCCCGCGACTGCGGGGCACGCTCCCCCGGTAAGCGGTGGTTGAACGCAAGGTTCTTGTGATTGAATGCATGGTTCGTGTGCTCTCGGTGAATCCATATGATGGCTTGATTCGACGATTCCATGAACGAAGGAAGACCATGCCGAAGACTCTGCTTGTGCTTGTCAGCTTGTGTTGCATTGTTGAGTTGTGATTTATGAATGGTGCTAAGATCAGTTACTCCCTTGCGCTGGCAGTTTTGTCACCAAATTAGTTTGCCACCGTACAGTACCGAAGATTGCTCACGACAATCGGCATCAGACGAAAGCAATCAGAATCACACACGAGAGGAAGTTTTGGAGGTAGGGGCGGTGCCCTTCGAGGACGACGACGGAGCACGAGGGAGAAATTAGATAGCAAGCGATTTGAAGAACTGAAAAGAAAACCTAAATGCAGATCGAACCGTTCTCACGGCTTAGACCCATGTAACATAGGTTATGAGAGGGTCGAGCATTTCTATCATATGAAATAGATTAAACTATCTTTTAATTGGAAAGATAAATTTTAATCTTTATCGTTGATCTGCATCAAAGTTGTAAGTTTTTTAAAAAATATACCGAAGCAAAACTTATATTTGTTTTATGAGCATGGTTGAATAAAATTTGTTTCCGCTCCAATAATGAACCGCGGCAGAGATTTCCTGGAACAAAAGCTCACTGGTTCTAGGACCAGTCAGGATAAAGTGGATTCTAATTTCCAGATGTCTTATGCTAATATAAACCATGGAGCGATCAGACTATATGCGGCAAAAGGCTCCACAAAAGCAGCCTTGTAAATAATCCAAAAAAATCATATACCCTAAGCGAAAGCGCTTCTTTTTTGACAGTTTAAGAAACATTCTTTTATTGACCATGAATTCTACCTGATTTGACCCTCTGTTCTGACAAATCTTTTTTCGCTCTCGTTACGCGAGTCAGTCAGTTACGAAAACGAAGCTAGCAATGCTAATCCCAGTTTTTTTATCTTAAAGTAACTTATATCATTTATTCTGTGAGAAAATATATATTTATTTTAGGTTTTGCGCTAAGATCTGCAGCAAGATTAAGATATAACATCTATCTTTTCTATTTAATTAAAATTTTATATTAAAATTTTATTTAGGTAACATATTCAAGGTACACGACGGAACATCAGGACTGTCGTAGCTGCTAACCAGTACACAGATGCATCGTTCCCCGATCGGTGTCAGCACCTTATGTGAAGCTGTGTCAACTTCTATCAGTGTGTACTCAGCCGGCCGTTTGGTGCCCGGTCACCGGCGCCGTGAGGGCCAGGACACCGGATCGGCTCGATCGATCGCCGGCTTTCACTTGGCACGCACGCGCACCCACTGATGTGCCCGACGGTTATCGGCGAGGAAGTGGAAGTGGAAGTGGAAGCGAGCTTTGGCGAGAGCTGACGTGCCGCCGTTCCATCGGCGTCAGTCGGTCCCTGCGAAAAGCTAGCTAGGTTACCCCTACAGACGCTGATCGTTGTAGCAGTTGCTGCACCCGATCACGCGAATTTTTTTTTCCTGTAACCCTCTCTTTTGCCTCGTCTCACCGTGACCTCAGCATGGCGTAATGATCGTGTCACTTATCCGGCATAGAAACTAGGCGCGCGTTCGTGTATCCGTGTTGATCTGTGAGATTTAGCAAGAAATTAAAGCGGCGGCCTTAATTACACCTATTATAGATTTGTTTATTCTTAGTATTTATTTTTTTTATAAATCTTAATTACCTCAAATTACATATTGCTTAGTTTGAAATACAATATTGAAAACATGTAACTTTTGTAGATAATGAAAGAACAAACATCCCGACCTATACATCTTCAGATACACACAACCATCATTTTGTTGTAAAAAAGCCAATCATCAAAGCCAAACAAATCGGCTTACAAAGATGACAAAAAGGTCATCATCGTAAAGCCAACGTATGTGGAAGCACCTGTTACCGGCTTCACAATAGCCTTCTTCTCCAACATCCATCACAATCCTATAACTAGGGACCAAAATGTACCCTCACGCAGTAACCAGTACAAAGAACCGGTAATCCGAGGCAACACCTTCAAAAAGGAAACGTTGCTCGTACACTGCTGTTGCGGACTCCAACCGGCATGTCAGACTTAGGGTTTTCACTTTCGAAGTGGAGCTCTGAGACAACACCTTCAACAAGGGGACGACACACCCACGTCGATGTTGCCTCATCTAGTCTGCAAAGGCCAGATCATGGGTTTTTCTGGGAAAAGAAGCTAGATTGTCCTACCAGTGCCGTCATCCACCATTTGTATTGGCTGGTGCCTTCTCACGAGGGTTTCGCGCTAGCTAGCTCCCAACGTGATGACGAAAGGGCTGGTCGCTAAGCCGCAACCATAGGAGAAGTTCATCAGAAGCAGGATGAGCACACTTATTCGTCACCCACACCACACCAATCTACTGCCGCGCCACCATCCGAGACTGTCGTCTTGCTATCTCAGGCCGCATCAGCCCATCCTCTTTGGAGATGAGTCGATGAAGCCCGAATGCATTCAACTGCCTGAAGCGTGGCTAGCCATGCCAATAGGCGTAGACTGCGCGAAACACCCAGGGCGCCGCTGTAAGCCACCCGCGGCTCCTCCCGGGCCCATCGCTCCACCACCATGGTCACCACACGCCACTTGCCAGCAGTCCTTGATCCAATTGCCCAGATCCGAAAAAGCTGGACGCAACTACCGAGGAAGGGAAGGAACTAAGAAGTCTGGGCGCCACCAGTGGTCAGCCGACGGCCTCCGCTGGCGGCGGCGAGGGGAGATCGATGGAGATGGCAGCTAGGGTTGGAAGAGGTTGGTTTCAGGAAAGCGTGCAAAAAATATCAATATAATTTTTAGTCCATAGATTATATAAGAAGTTAGGTGAAGATGATTTGATGTTATATATTGATTTAAAGATTAAAAAATAGCTAAGATATAGAAAATTTTAGACCACTTATAAATAAGCATCTCCTTCCACCATGTTTTTGAGATGTGAATTTTGTTCAGAGGAAAGGAGCGAAGGCAGGCATACGGAGTGGTTGATTGCTGACATATACACGGCGTAACAACACATTCATCTTACTCATGGTACATTCCCACGTGTCATGTGCGACGTGAGGCGTGAGGCCGTGAGCCCCATGCTTTGTACCTTGTGTTTTTTCATTTCTTGAGCACGACATGTACCTGCCAACTCGCTCGCAGACTGGTGTAGAGGCAACACACGTGTCACATGGAGGGCCTCAGCTGCTCTTGGTGGAACCTGATGGGAACAAATGGCACAAGTGCACTACACTTTTCAGCAAACTCATCGATCAGCGTATGTACATCTTCAGAACGTGCATCCGCTTAGAACTAGGACAAGTACGTCTGTACGTACGCCAGAACAAGCCAGTTGGTATGTAGGCACGCATACGATCGATGAACGGCCGTGACACACAGAAACAACGACTCCGCATCATACGGAGAGGTTCTTACATGAATGGCCAGTGTTAATTAATTTCTTGCATGTTAAGCACCTATCATCAATCAATGGTACGATTCATAGATAACCGATCGATAGGAGCTTGACAGCTCAAGGAAACTCTTATATTTTTAAAGGCATGAACAGGTTGTAATTATACGTACACATACATGCGCATTATACCTCTTGAATATGGCATACCTGTAAAGACTACAGCAGGCTATATTATTCACATCTCGAGCACTGCACTGGCAAAAGTCTGCAAACTGTAAATTAGTGCAAACTGCAAAAGTTTCAGCAATACGCCGCAACTAGCTAGAATGCAAGTTATTATGAGGAAAAATTCGATACACATGCACGCGATCGAGTGTGTCAGCCGGCCGGCGACGAGCGGCCGGCAGATCACCAGGTGGCGCGTCGCGACGGCCGGACGGGTGGACCTCCACGGCGCTCTTTTCTCCCTGGAGGGGCTCACACACTACCACACGGAAACGAAAAGGCCGGATAGATCGAGCCAAATGGCCCAAAAAGAAGAAGAAAACGGTAGCTTTTTTCTCTGAGCAAAATAATAAAGTAACCGGCATGTGTCAAATGCTGCAATGATGCGACAACGAACTGGGATCTAATCGTGCCCGGTATCCTGGGCCATCTGCATGCCACAGACTTTTTTTTGTTTTTGCAATGATATGGATAGAATACAAGTTTTGGGTGGAAACGTGCGATGTTGCGTCGCCTGCGGCCATCTCTGCGCCCCAAAGCTGCTTGCCATCTTTCATGGGGCGGTGACCCGGCTGCACATTGCGCCATGCTCGCTAATCCGACTGGTGTCTATCTGTGGCTCCGTTCCAACGACTCCTCGATCTAGTGCTGTTAATTAATCGAAACAAAAAGGGCACTACAACTATAAATCCCAAGTATAAAATGTCTGTAGATCCCCACCGGCGAGCCTAGTCAACCGCGTGTCTTGACACGTATGATACGAGCTTGTTTGTTCGTCTAGCATTTTCGAGCGAAGGATATATACATGCTAGCTAGCTAGCTACTGTGGTCGACGGATGTGACGCCAACATAAAGCGAAGGGCATGCATGAGATCTCTCGCTCGATCTCGGCAACATTGTCCGTGATATCGCACATAGATTAGCTCTGCAAAGCGAGCCCAACATCATCATGGAGCCATCCATTCATATAACTGGCGCGCTCTCGCTAGTGGTTTTAGGTGGATCTGCCCCTGCCGGCACCCTCGATCCGTTCTTTTTCTTAAGTAGTCTATCCTCTCCAGCCATTTCCTCCCCTTTTCCTCCACTATCATCCCATCCATTCCATCCATCCAGCCTTCTACAGCTAGCCTTCTCATGCTGGGGCATGGCCTACCTGCAGCAGTGCAGCGCCAATGCCAATACGTGCCATTGTGTGCCAGCACGCATATATGTGACCGTGATGCGCACGAAGATTATTCAAAAATTTCATTTTCTGTGCGTCTCAAGTAAACGCCGGCGGCCGGCGAAGGCCGTGCATGCATGCTGCTGTTCCTTTCGTGCCAGAGCGAGAATGGACACGGGAATATGGGAGAATGCACAAGTTTGAAGCAAAGAAAAGGGAGGAAAAAGCGCATGCAAGTATATACGTACGTGTAGATACGATCGAACAGGTGTGCGATGGATGGAGAAGGACGAAGAGAACGTCGGCACGTCGTCGCCTCGCGGACGAGATGGAATGGCCGGTTTGGAGGTCAGCGTGAGTGCAAGCGTCTGAATCGGCCAGTGGTGTACTGGCGTGGGAGTGTGACGTCGAGGAATCAAGCTACCGCTACCGATTTGCCTCTCACCCGGAGATAACTTTTCTTGGCGTTGTGTTTTGGATGGTTGTACGTTTTTGTGCCCGATTTTGGTACTGTCCGTATGCAACGCCGGCCAGGCGTTCCTGAAAGCTCTGCCTAGTTGTACAAAGAGTACAAAATAGCCTTTTCCTTCCGTTGCAAAACTTCTGTGAGTTTCTTTGACAGAAAGGCCATGCATTATAGAACCGCACAATTACTGGCATCTACTTTCTGGCATCTTTCTCATTTTCACCGGGCCCGGACGAACTCATATAGCCCAAGGGAGCGTGACTGATTCCGCAGAAATACCAATGATCTTGCCATCTAGGAGATGTGGGCCGGAACATGGTCCATTAAGCATGATAAAAGCATCACATGAAATGTCCCGGTGTGTACGGGCTCTAGTTGATGAGGATTTGTTGGAACACATGCTATGGATGTGCATTGGTGACTCTAACGAGGTGTTGAGGCGGGAGGAGCACATTACTGATCATGATTGAAACGACGATGGTATCTATTAGGGCAGTCCCAATGCTCCACTATGTACTATATCTTAATCATGTCACCTAAGCAAAAATCTGATGTGACACCCTATTTAATGAGGAAAGAGAGAGTAACCATATCTTAATCTAGATATGGATCTTAGCACCAAATCCAAGACATCTCATGATTTTTCTCTCACAAAACACATTAAATAAGAGCTCTTTTAGATACAACACTAAGATACAACCCATTGAGCAGGTTATATCTAATGCAATAAGATACAACCTAAGATACAATGCATTGGGAGTGCTCTTATAGAGGCTTAGCTGTTGTCATTGACGGATTGACGGACCCAGCTACCCTAGAAGCTCTTGCATGTAGAGAAGCGCTTAGTTTGGCCCAAGACATCAGTGCAAGACGACTGATGGTGGCATCTGATTGCTTACAAGTGGTGAACAACATCAAACAAGGGGGCAGGTGCGTCTATATATAGCTCGATTTTGGTGGAGTTTGCGGAAGTCTCTAAACTGTTCCTGGAGGTTAGCGTTCGCCATGAAGGATCTAATTTTGATGCTCATAATCTTGTAAAGTTCGCTCTCTCTTTGGAGCTAGGTCGTCATGTGTTGCTCTCTCGGCCTCCAGAGCCTGGCATTGTACCCCATAACGTTATGATCTAATAAAGAGCCTATTCCTCTAAAAAAAAACTAGCTTTCGACTTTCCTATGGGAAGTGTGCATGTTGCTACCGATTGCGTCCAAGTTCTAGATAATCTGATGGACTAGACCGCTTGCAGCCATGGAGCCATCTCAAAGGAGATAGATGAAAAGAAGAAAATGTTCTAGCATGCTCACTTTGTTCATGAAAGTCAGGAGTGTAATTTCAAATCCCACATTTTGGTGAAGGCCGCCACAACATTAAATACTCATCGCTATTTTTAGCTTTCGTCTCCTCCCCACATTGTTTTGTATCCCGATGAGTATTATTATTGGTCAATAAAGCTATCCCGGTTCTCTAGATATTCTCTCTATTCAGAAATATAAGGTGTATTTTGTTTGCTTAAGCAAAGACTTTGACTTACAGTTACTCTATTACTCCCTCCATAGTCAAAAAACTTGACGTTTTGGACATTGACACGGTCTTCAAAATACAACTTTGACCACTAATATCTATTGTAATATATGTATAGAACCCAACAAATTATGATATTATGAAAATACTTTTTGAGACGAATCTATGCATATGATTTTCAAGTGACTAATCTAAATATTTAAAACGATATCAGTAGTCAAAGTTTTAAAAGTTTGACTGAAACTATGTTCAAAACATCACGTTTTTGACACTGGATGGAGTAGTATGTGATTTACATGGCATGTTATTGATATCATTAGGTTCTTATTTAAAAGTACTTACATATGATTATAATTTTATATCACATAAAACGTATATTAATAAAGTAATCATTGGTCAAATTGTTGTTTTAATCAATCAAAATATACGTTATATTTCTGGACGTAGAGAGTAATAAATAATATGCCTTGTTTTAACATTCTTTGATTTTGAGATTGCTGACTCAACTACAATTAATATTTTGTAACGATCTCGAGAAAAATTTCACTTATAGATTATCTAACTCTTAGTTTTTGCTTGTGTTATTGCAGTGCTACATTTGTTTTTTTATAAAGGAAGTTTTTATTGCAATGCTAAATTCGTGGGCGGTATATGTCAAAACAGAAATCAAAAGACATATGTATTTTGGATTAATTTGGTAAAAGTACTCTCTAATGATATCGGACCGAGATAATCCAGAAATATTACCTCAAAATTTGACGTCTTGGCATTCGACACCGTGTTTCGAAATCGAAAATACTATATTTACCGAATTGTAACTATCAAATACACCGGACGATCGATCCTGCACCGTATCGACCACACGAATCTACGGCCAAGAGGCTTCGGCCAAGAGCGTCCAAGGCAGTTTCTCCACGACGATAGCTTGGGATTTGGATTATTCGCAGACGCCGTTGCGCCGCTTAACGCACGTGACAACGGAGCGATTCGTACGTGCGTTGTCTGTCTGCGGCGAACTTACGTTACGTCTCCTGCCGTCTTCCTTCCTTCCTTCCCTCCCTTCCTCCCCAATCGCGGATTCCCTCGATAGATCCGGCAGGCGCCCTCGGCGACGGCCTCGCGCGGCGACGAAGCCATGGGACTCTGGGACTCTCTCCTCAACTGGCTCCGAAGGTTCCCATCCAGCTTTCCCCCCTTCGTTTTCCCCGATCTTTTTGCGTTTCAGACGGGCCTCTTCTCGGTGGAAACCCATCCCCCTTTTGGATTTGAGCGGTAGCATGGATCTTTCTTGGGATAGGTTTGGATCGGACCTCCCTGTACGGCGAGATGACGCGGTTGGGTTGTGTAGATCCAGGCTAGATCAAGCTAATGTAGAGCATATGCATTCCGACGGTTGCTTCTTTGGTATACTAACGTTGATAGATTTTGATGTAGTTAGGATCTCTGAAGCCTAAAGCGCGTAATCTAGAGCTCTATGTTGTTATTGAGAAGCGTGCTTTTGGGAGCACTCCACAGTTCATTGCAGTTTCAATCCATTTGGATGGGCTATGGTGGCAAATTTTTATCCTGGCCTCATGGAGATTGCAATAATCAAACTTCCTCTGTGAGAAGAAATGGTTGGAAGAAGAATGTTAGGTTTCATTCGTTACAGTAAAGATTGCACTTTGTTATCTTTTGAAGGTTTAGTTTGTTAATTTGTTGCCCTGCTAGTAAAAGGTGTGTGTGAGAATAAATGTTTGGAAATATCATACAAGGCTTGCTAAAATTTGTTCACTTTGTTGCCCTGCCTCCTAAATAAAGATGACTATGCTTAGGATGAGTGAGTGTGGCCGTGTGGATTTCCATTGTTAGGATCCGATCCTGAATAATATTTCCTTGTCCTTGACGGGCTTAATTGCGAGTTATGTTCATCGAACTTAGCTTGGAACTTGTCACTAAAGCAGATGGTGCATATGAGAACAGTTTTGCTGCCCTGTTTACTTTATTCTATATGAGATTATCCTTTTGTTCTACCGATCACAAAAAATTTACAAGCTGTGTCAATATTAATACTGAGCTAACTGCACTGGTATAAATTAGAAGATGTGTGTTATACAGCATTTTCTTTTCTTTGAAGCATGACCAATCAGAATTCTACTCATTGCAGTAACATTTTCTGTTTCAGCTTGTTCTTCAAGCAAGAGATGGAACTCTCCCTGGTTGGTCTACAGAATGCTGGGAAGACATCTCTAGTCAATTCAATTGCTGTATGCATCAACTTACACAACCTAAGCTATATCACATGTTTTCTGTATTATTTAGATTTTCATTCATGACTGTTATGCTTCTCAGACAGGTGGCTACAGCGAGGACATGATTCCAACTGTATGTGCATATCACCTCTTTTCTATGAATATCCTGAATTAATATTTTGGTTAACTAAGTGACCTGAACTACAGATGTTCATCTGCTGATACCAGGTAGGCTTTAATATGCGGAAAGTCACGAAGGGAAATGTCACAATTAAACTTTGGGATCTTGGAGGGCAACGGAGATTCCGAACCATGTGGGAGCGCTATTGTCGTGGAGTTTCTGCCATCCTGTAATTTCCTATGCCTCAGAGATTTTGTACTGTGCATATTATTGAATACTCAGTTTTGTGATAATAAGATTAGGGTGGCGACATGCAATAAATAACATCCACATGGAGGTACATTTTTCTGTTGCATATTTGATTTTGATATTTCAGAAAGATAATCCCTCTGATAATAGTACAAGACATGATTATGTATGCTGGGAGGAGATAGTAGAGTATGTATGATATCAGCTCTATGATATATGTGAGTTGTTTTGTTAGCCTGTCCAAACATATTTGCTTGCTGTACTTCTCATGAGTTTGACGGACATATACTGGAGCATTGTTACTTCTTTCAGACTGTCAATGCTGTGTCAACACAATAAGTGTATTGATTGTTGAGTTGATGCTGAGTACAGGGAGCTCAGTTATATAGATACATCGTATATATTCTCTTAAAATATTTTTGTTTCTCTATCCTATAGACTTGTTATTTGTTCATGTATGTAGTGTGCTTTCTTTTGTACGCATGATACTTGTTACCAATATAGTTTAGCTCTCTATCTTAACTGATAAATATGGAGTCATTAATGAGTTAACTTCATCATTTAATTGCAGATATGTTGTGGATGCTGCCGACCGAGATAGCGTTCCCATAGCTAAAAGTGAACTGCACGACCTGCTGACAAAACAGTCTTTAGCTGGGATTCCTTTACTTATCCTTGGCAACAAAATTGACAAGTCAGAAGCTCTTTCTAAGCAGGCATTGGTTGATCAACTGTGAGTAAAAATCCTGTTTCATATGGTTTCCCTTATTTCTGCATGATATTTGAACTGAGGTGCCTCCCTTCTGTGCTTTCAGAGGTCTGGAATTTATAAAGGACCGTGAAGTTTGCTGCTACATGATCTCTTGCAAGGACTCGGTAAACATAGATGTTGTCATGGATTGGCTTATCAAGCATTCTAGAACCGCAAATTAGTGTTATCATGTGTTTGTATCGCCTGTGTGCTGAGATGAAATTTAGTTTGTACATCTCCAGTTTCATGATCCGGAAGATAGAAAGTGACAACCTTGTAATCTATGATATCTCTTTGGTGTCACTGACGAACAGTATGGAGCCTAGTACTTGAGCATCAAAATCTTGTATTACTTTGTAAATTCTTTGAATCTTTGATTATTCTTTGTTGCGCACGTGGTGTGTTGTTTCTTTCATTCCTATTCCTGTGATTTTCCTTTTGTGTATTAACATTTCGTGAATTAATTGTCTCCTGTGCGTTTCTCCATCCTAATTTATAGTCGTTGTCATGGAGGCAAAGAGATTCGTAGAACCTTGACAAAGTGAACCTTTCGAAGTAACCTGAACTGTCAGCTTACATCTTCATTTGTACGACGCAAGGTATATTTGTCTCGATATGTAACCCATGAAAGCAATGAAGGAGATGTTTACAAATTACAACCCTTTCGTATAGAAAATATATACAGGAAATCGGGAGGGACGTTCCATTTTATAAGCCACTTCGTGAAAAGACGAATAATGATGCTGTATTTTGCAGGACTGAATCGAAATCAGCCGGTACTTTGCACCCTGTGTAACGTATTAACGAATCAATGGTCCCTAAACGCATGTTCTGGAGAAAAGAAAAGGCCTACGCCTGCCCCAGCATGATTCCTCTGCTAAGCTCAGACACACGAAAGCTAAACGAAAATTGTTCATCAGAAAGAAACGTGGACCAAAAATTGTTTCATTACAAAGAGATCGTGCGGTCAATATTAACACTGATGAGGTACAGCAAATTAGCTGATGTTTAAAAGGGGAAACAATACTCTCGCCGGTCAAAATTACAGGGTTTCTAATTGGATTGAGCAACAATCTTAATGAAGCCGAGAACCTCTTTTTTGAATACAAAAAAGCGGAAAAGCCGAAAATGGTGACGATGTTTCAGTTTCATGAGAAACTGTGAGTATACACCGTTACTGAACCCAATTCTTTTTGTCAGGATTGAAAGAAACCTAGGTTAAGCTCTTGCCACCAATGCACCAGAAGCTTTCTCATCAGACAGCTCAACAATCCAGCCAAATTGGATCCAAGTTTGGGCTGGTTAGCAGGAGATGTAGGTGTTATTGTGAGCTGAATCCAAAATTTGGGCTGAGGGTTGTACAGCAGCTAGATCTTCAGCTCGGTGTCCAGTGCCTCCTCATCATGACTTCCATTCATGTCTTTCGCATTTCCGAAGATCCGTGACTGTTCGGTGCTCCCAAATGGTGTTTCGTTTCCCGGAGAAACCATAGGGAAAGTTTCCATTTTACCAGGAGATTTCGCCCTGCGGGAGTAAGGCAGTGCTGCACTTGCCACCCTGTAAGAAGCAAATGAAAATTGAGATCTAGCATAAATGCAAACCGGTTGTTTCATTTTTACTGGAGAGTTGTCACACCATCCTATCGAGAAACATGCTACTGCTCGTGCTTCTTATGCTTGTTTTTCACGAAAATGGCAGGCGCTCTGCCTATTCATTAAGAGGAGTTAGAGAAAAGTTTGTATCCGCGAGTATTTTACAGATTGATGGAACGTAAGAATTTCACATGAAACAGTTCGTATTCCGCGTTCCAAATAGGCCCCCAGCAGAACTTAGCGCCCCCACCTTCGCTTGCGTCTCTCCAGGAAGCGAACAAGGGATTCATTCCTAGCCAGTGGAACATCTGCAGCAAGAGAACACCACGGCATAAGTCGCATCACTGCAAGACAGTATCAATCTTAGCATGAAATCAACAGGCACCGAGTAACAGCAACCTCCAGGCACCAACAATGCTTGTGGCAGAGTGTCAGGGCTCAGACGCACTGGATCGTCACAAGCCTTGGCGACTGCCATCTGCCTCTCGTTTGGGAGTGCAGCAGCTGATTCTGGTTGCAGCAGCGGCAGACGCACAGGAGGGCTACCTGCCTGAGTTACCTTTGTAGCCATGAGCATAATCTGCTCAGCCTGCATAACACATCCCCAAATCTTCAGTAATGTACGCTCACACTTACAGACTTCATTGGATAGTCAGAAAATCCCAAATGGGGAAGACGTGCATTACCTGTTCCCTTGTGACATTGTCAAACACATGCACGGAACCAGCGTAAAATATCGTCAACTGCGCGGTCGAGCACCTGTTTGACACTCAGAGAAGTTTTTACTTATATCTGTCGTATCTCCAACCATGTAAAGCGCACCAAAATCCTTGGCCAAGAAGTGTGTTCGTGCGTGAATTACCTTGGAGCAGTCGTGGATGCAGCGTTGTGAACTACCTTTGAGCCTTGCAGATACGAGGTGGCCATGGCGATTTGATAGCCCATGCTCGCTGGCGCGCCAAATCCGTCCGCGACGCGGGTGGAGGCAGCGAGAGAAGTCGCGTCTTGGGGCTGCGGCGACGGCGACGGTGACACGCGCATGCCGATGGCGTGCACCTGACAGATCAGTTCACTCAACGTGAGCGATCCCTGCAATGAACCTGTCAGTGTCACAGATCGGGTTCGCGAGGGTCCTGAACACACGTACGAAAACCTGGGTGGACGGCGCCGTCGAGTGCTGCTTCCGATGATGAGCCGCGGCCGGCACGTCTGGAGTCACCGGTGAAGGGAGGCCGGGAGCAGAAAAACGAGAGGGCTCGTCGCCGTCGTCATCGTCGTGGCGTCGCGCCACGAGCCGCATACCGTGCTGCGTCGCGGCGGACGGCGCAGAGCGAGGAGCTCCCAGGAAGTCCATCTCCATCTCCATCTCGGCCTCGGAGAGCACGAACCTCGTCATCATCGTCGTCGTCGCCGCTACGATCCGGTGGGGTTTCCTTGCCTATGCGCGGTGGAAGGGGGAGCGGAGCGTGTGCTGCGGGGCAAACGGTTCGATATCGATCGGTTCGTTGCTCTCTCATCTAAACTTTGCTGCGTGCGTGCGTATAAATATAGGGCGCGCGACGTGCATGCGCGACGAAGGGAAATGCGGTTATTTTCCACGAGGTGCATGCATGCGCGCGCGCGGACGCGGAGACACAGGAGCAGAAATGTGTTGGGAAACCTCGGTCCCACGAGGAAGTGGGGCCACCCGTCACGTGGAAGGGCATGGGTTTCCTTTAAGTCATTTTAAGTGGATACTTATCGCTTTACTTAGTGGAGGCTATAAAAGGAGGAGATGACTCATTCTACTGCATACTTTTGATCAATTAATAAAAAACTCTTCTCTTCTCCCTACACCGTGTCTCTTGTGTCTCATATTTTATTCACGTGCTTCGTCCTTCTACTTCCTCAACGTCGACTACGCCACGCTGTGCAACCCGAGGACCGGACTCGCCGGCAACGGTTTGCACAACACGTTATCAGCACGACTACGCTTCTCTGCCGAGCCTCTCCACCGAGCCTTCTTCTTCCTAGCCTCATTTTCTTCGGTTGAGGTAGAGATCGACGAAAACGTGAAAAATGGATTCTCCATCGAATCTAGATCCCATTTTTGTATCCATTTTGGCATTTTGCTTTGTTTCTCTTTTTGACCCACGTGCGAAGCTCCTCGAGAAAATGATGCTGACAGAAGTCGCCGGCCAAGCCGTTTCGTTTTCTCCAAGAAAATCCGATGCCGACAGAAGTCACCGGCCAAGCCGATCGGAGAGGAGTTGTAGATCGCCCATGGGTAGACGACGCCATGCATGGGTAGCACGCCACGTCGCCGCCGTCACGCCGCCCCGAACGGTGGCCTCGACGGTGCGGCCACCGTAGCCGACGCCGCGCCCCCGCACGGGCGTCGGCCATCACCGTCGCTGCCGGCTGCCATCACCACGGCCGCCGGCCACGGCCGCCGCCGCCCTACCTCGCCGCCTGCCCCAGCACGGGCACGCCGCACCGCTACCCCGCGCCCGCGCCCGCATGCGCCGCCGCCGGCCCCGGCCGATGCCCCACGCCGCCTGCGCACCGCGCGCCGCCGGCCGCCGCTCGGTTGGCTAGGGAAACCCTAGCCAACGCCCTGCCCCCGCATGGGCCGTGGGCAGTGTGGCGGCCCACGGGCGTGGTGGGCCGGCCTAAGGAGTGGCAGGCGGGCCGTGCAGGCTAACTGGGCTAGCAGCCCATTACCGAGCGCGAGAGAAAAAAAAAGAAAAAAAAGGGGGCGCGGGCCGTTTGCGGGCCGGCCGGTCTGACCGGCCCATGTAGGCGGTCTTGACCGGCCCGGATAGCCCGCGCGTGGCAAATTTGCGTAAAGGCCCCTAAATTTTATTTATTTACGTATTTAATTTTCTCGGTACTGAAATTTTGCGTAAAAGCCCCCTGTAAATTCCAGAATTAGCGAAAATACTTATTTCTAGCATAAAAGGGCCTCGGGAACTCAATTTTCACATTAGATTTTGATTTTCTCAGCTATTTCACATGCTTTACATGATTATATGCCATTATTAATATGATTTGCTGATTATGGTTAATTGTAATTATGAATATTATTTTTAATCTTTATGTATCCCATATAATGGCATCATTTAAATATTGAAGCACCGTTAGAATTTATTTTTGTATCTTTATTTTGCTTTTCATGCAATGTTACCCGCAGTAACTTATGGAAATCTTTGCATGAAATGCAGAATGACTGGCATAACGAACCGGGAATTTGAGGAGTTGGCCCAGCATGGCCGCAACTATCTCGCCTGGGCGTCGGATGTGGAGATCGTTCTCGAGACTAGAAATCTCCGGGGAGCAATCGGCGTCGGTATCAGGAATGTTACCGTCATCACCCAGGAGGGAATGATCAGGCACTTCATTTCCTCTGGCACCATCTTTGCAGTACTATCAAGAATGAGTACATGGCAGAGAGGAGTGCCTTTGCCCTGTGGATCGTCCTGAAGAAGCGGTTCGAGAAGCTGAAGTACACCATCCTGCCCCAAGCCGAGCAGAAGTGGATCCGTCTGAGGTTTGCAGACTTCAAGACGGTTGGTGAGTACAACTCTGCGCTGCACCGCATTTGTACTAACCTTCAGCTGTGTGGCAAGATTACCACAGATGCCCAGAAGATTGAGAAGACCCTCCACCTTCCACCCCGACGCCGTGCAGGCGGCACGCACTTACCGTCAGAGTCAGCTCACTGAGTATGCAGAACTCATTGACATACTCCAAGTGGCGGAGGCACAGGATGAGGTTCTCAAAAAGAACTTTATCTCCTAGGCGCCTAGTAGCAGTGTTGGCAGGGAGGCCAATGCAAGCTACAAGGTGCGCACTCCCCTCAAGAAAAAGAAGGGAAGAGGTGGCAAGGGGAAGATGCTTGTGGCCCGTAAGGTCAGGGCCGCTCCACCCAAGACTGGCAAGGCCAAGCTCCATGACAAGCTCCATGACAAGCCCTATGGTGAGCAGGATCAGGACTGCTTCAAGTGTGGCTGTCATGGGCATTGGTCTCGCCAATGCAAAGAGCCCCAGCACGTGGTTGATGCCTACCAAGCTAAGAGAAAGCGTGAGGCACACCTTGCAGTTGCTCAAGAGGAGGCTCCTCCGGCGGTTGCAGCGTGATAGTCACTCCACCTCTCGACATCGCCGCGGCCGCAGCCGTGATTGCCGAGGAGGAGAGCATGACTCCCGAGCAGATCAATGAGGAGATTTCAGGCTACTTTGTAGCTGACTCCATCTAGTGCCAGAAGCACACCAATTTACCTTCATTTATGCCTTCATTTAGATACATTAATAATTCTTGAATAATTTTGTAAGCTCTATGAGAGCATTCACTTAGTCTTTCGGTGTTTGGATGATATTCGGATTCATTCCCTTATTCAATATTTATTCATTTATGGCATGTGATGTTCTGAAATGTGTATGCATTTAATTATGTTTGCTACCTACTTGTAATGTTATTAATTAGATGCAATATTTTAGAACAAGTGTGGTGAAAAATGGAGGAAGTATGCCTTGTGGATAGTAGCACGACTAATACCATGCTAAGGGAGACAAAATATTGCAGTCTATTCGCAAAGGTACGGACAGTATCATGACAATCACCGGTAGCGGTTCTAGTATAATAGGCTCGGAAGAGCCACAATTATACTCCTAATGGGTACAATTTTGACAATAGAAGAGGCATTATTGTACCCCGAATCGATTAGAACACTCCTTAGTTTTAAGGACATTCGCCCTAATGGTTTCCATGTAGAGACCGATGATGAAAATGATAAAGAATATCTACTCATCACTAAGCGCTACGCACATGGAAAGAGGCTATTCGAAAAACTTCCTTCATTTGACACCGGGTTTTACTACACTAGAATTGTAGCATCCCCGGTGTACATTGCCCTTAAAACTATTTTTAGAAGTTCTGAATTATTCCGCCTATGGCATGATACGCTTGGCCACCCCGGTCTAAGAATGATGAGAAATATCATTAACAACTCTAATGGTCATAATATTAATGTGAAAAAATTTCCGAATCAAGAAGATTTTGTGTGCCCCGCATGTGCCACGGGGAAATTAATTATACGACCATCCACTTTGAAAGTGAGGGATGAAATCCCTACATTCCTAGAACGAATTCAAGGGGATATATGCGGTCCTATCCAGCCCCGGTCAGGGCCATTTTGGTACTTTATGGTGCTCATCGACGCGTCCTCAAAATGGTCACATGTCTCTTTATTATCTACGCGAAATCATGCTTTTGCAAAGCTCATCTCGCAGATAATTCAGATGAAGAATAAATTTCCAGATTATCAAGTAAAGTCCATTAGAATGGACAACGCCGACGAATTTTCTTCAAAAGCATTTAATGATTATTGCCTAGGCATGAGAATTAAAGTTGAGCACTCAGTACCTCATGTCCATACCCAGAATGGTTTGGCAGAGGCATTAATTAAAAGAATTAAATTTATTGCCAGACCACTCTTACAGGGTTGTAATTTACCAACAACATGTTGGGGACATGCAATAATTTTAGACCGTCGGCCTATAACATCTACTCTCCTATGCAACTAGCACAAGGGTCGGCACCGAAAATTTTCCACCTTAGAAGGTTCGGTTGCTAGGTATATGTACCTATACCACCACCTCAGCGATCAGCAATGGGGCCACTCCGCAAGTCAGGGATTTATGTCGGTTATGAAACCGTCTCCATAATTCGGTATTTGGAACCCATGAACGGAGATTGCCATACGACCCGCTTTGATGATTGTATTTTTGATGAGGATCATTTCTCGACATTAGGGGGAGGAAATCAACCCCTTGATGAAAAATGTCGTGAAATCATGTGGCAAGCCACGAGGATCCACGCACATGACCCGTGTACTAGTGAAGCAAATAGCGAGGTCCAGAAAATAATTAATTTGCAAGCATTAGCGAATCGTCTGCCGGATCACTTTAATGATTTAAAATCCGTGACTAAGTCGCATGTGCCCACACGCAATGCACCGGAGAGAATTGAATTACCAAGAAATGACGAAGGTATACCCGTTCCCGTCCAAAGGCCTCAGAATAAAAGGACGAGAACTTCGGCCCTTCGTGTCCCGAGTACCCGGGGACGCTCGGCGAAAAAGGACAAGGACTTACCGCGGAAAACCACTAAAGTGCCCCAAAAGAATAAGGGGAGCCAGTTGAGACCTGGCACAAGTATAGAATAAAATGTTCCTGACTTGAACCTTCCATTGGAGGAAGCACCTAGCGGAGATGTGTGCGCACACATCGGCACAGGAAAGCTAAAGGATCTTGCTCCCGCTACGGAAAATAGCGATGAGCAAAGGGAAGCGCATGAAGAAGCGCCCTATGATGAAATTGCCATAAACTATGCAGAAATAGGGAAATCTTTGAATAGAGTAACAGCCAATGTCGATATTTATTTTGCGAATAAGATTGCCAAGATTATTGATCTTGATCCCGAGCCTGTATCGCTCGCTGATTGTAAGAAACGATCGGATTGAAAAAAATGGCAAGAGGCAATCACCGCGGAATTATTATCTCTGAACAAAAGAGAGGTATTTGGGCCCGTAAGCCTAACCCCTCACCACATACGCCCTGTAGGTCATAAGTGGGTCTTTGTTCGTAAGAGAAATGAAAATAATGAGGTGGTCAGATACAAAGCAAGGCTTGTTGCACAAGGTTTCACTCAACAACCTGGAGTCGATTTTGAGAAAACTTATTCCCCGGTCATGGATGGAATTACCTTTAGGTATTTGATCTCAATGGTAGTTAATCTGAATCTGAAAATGAAACTAATGGATGTGGTAACGCCATACCTATACGGAAACTTGGATTCGGACATTTACATGAGAGTACCAGAAGGTATTCCCATACCGAACCAAGACAGAGCAAATAGGAGCCTGTATAGTGTGAAACTTAGAAAGTCACTATACGGACTCAAACAGTCTGGTAGAATGTGGTATAATCGCTTAAGCGAGATACTAAGCAAGAAAGGCTAAACGAGCAACGAAGATTGCCCTTGTGTATTTATACAAAGGTCCCAGGATGGATTCTGTATAATCTCGGTGTATGTAGATGATCTGAATATCATTGGCATGCCCGAGGACATTGATGAAGCAAGTTTTTACTTGAAGTCAGAATTTAAAATGAAAGACTTGGGCAAGATCAAGTATTGCTTAGGTTTGCAACTTGAGCATTTCCCTGAAGGGATATTAGTACATCAGTCTTCCTACACTCAGAAAGTGTTAAGAAAAATTTAGCTTCGAAAAGGCATACCCTTCGAAAGTCCCCATGATTGAGAGGTCCTACAGCAAGACAAGGACCCGTTTAGACCTAAGGAAGAGGGGGAGGAAGTTCTGGGATTAGAATTCTCATACTTGAGTGCAATAGGAGCACTCAGGTATCTTGCAAATTGCACGAGGCCGGATATTGCATTCGCCGTGAATTTGTTAGTGAGATATAGTTCTGAGCCTACCAATCGGCATTGGAAAGGCATTAAGGATATATTTCGATACCTCCAAGGAACCAAGGACCTTGGCTTGTTCTTCAGAAAGAATCAAGACTTGTCCATGGTTGGATATGCCGACGCTGGGTATCTTTCAAACCCGCATACAGCTAAGTCACAAACAGGGTATGTTTTCCTATGTGGCGGGACTGCAGTCTCATGAAAATCGTCTAATCAAAGTCTTGTATCGACTTCGACGAACCACTCGGAAATCATTGCCCTATATGAAGCTTCACGGGAATGTGTTTGGCTTCGACGGATGGTCAACCACATACAGAAGTCATGTGGGTTGAACACCGTACAAACCCCTACAATTATCTATGAAGATAATGCAGCGTGTGTTGCACAAGTACAAACGGGTTATGTGAAGAGCAATCTCACTAAGCATATCAACCCCAAGTTCTTCTATACTCATGAATTGCAAAAGATGGACGAAATAAAAATACTGCATACTAAGTCATGTGAAAATCTGGCAGATTTATTCACTAAGTTATTATCGGCATCGACCTTTGAAAGGTGCGTACGCGGAATAGGTATGATGAGACTTAGGGAGTTGCAGTGTTCAGGGGGAGAATTTTTGCAAACTCATAGGTAAAATCTTGACCAAAAAAGTCAAGTATCTGGTTGAATAATCAGATGAATTGTAGCCTTTTTCCCTTGGATGAGTTTTACCGAAGTTTCTCAAACCAAGGTTTTTAATGAGGCAATTCGTGCACCACGACCAATGTATGACATGCGCTCTTTCTCCAAGTATTTTTCCCATTGGATTTTTCGGAATTTTTGGGACATGTGCTATACGTGATAAGTTTCCAAGGGGAGTGTTGGGAAACCTCGGTCCCACCAGGAATTGGGGCCCACCCGTCATGTGGAAGGGTATGGGTTTCCTTTAAGTCACTTTAAGTGGATACTTATCCCTTTGCTTAGTAGAGGCTATAAAAGGAGGAGATGACTCATTGTATTGTACACTTTTGATCAATTAATAAAGAGCTCTCCCTTTCTCCCTACACCGTGTCTCTTGTGCCTCATATTTTATTCACATGCTTCGTTCTTCTACTTCCTCGATGTCGACTATGCCACGTTGTGCAACCCGAAGACCAGACTCACCGGCAACGGTTGCACAACAAAATGGACACGCAGGGCGCGTGAATGGTGCGTGCAGGCGCGGTGCGGGGGAACGAGGGAAGCATGTGTGGACGGGGAGCCATGCCCGTAGCTCGTGCGGTGGGTAGGCTACCTCCGGAAAGTGGGGGGGTTTGAGCGAACCAGTTGGCTAACAGCCTAAAACGAAACAGAAATGCAAATCCACAGTGGTGAGAGACCAGTAGACACTTCGAATCCTTTGTTTTTGGGAAGGCGAGCGAGCTCTAAACAAACTTGTTAAAAATGGAACTCTTTCCAATCCGTTGTGACAGCATTCAAATTGTCACTCTGCTCTATTCGTTCCCCGTGACGGCCATAAATTTTTTCGAGAAATACTTGGGCTTGCCTCTACATTTCAGGCGCCTTCGCAAAGTTGACTTCCAACCTCTCATAGACAAGATAGGATCCAGACTTACCGGATGGAAGGAAAAAAATCTATCACAGACAGACAGGGTCACGCTGGCCAAATCTGTACTAACCTCCACAGCTACCTATCATCTAACTGTCCTTACCATGTCGAAATGGGTTACGACCAAGATAGACCGGATCTCCTGAAGCTTCATATGGAGAGGCGATGATTCCATTTCGGCCTCAGGGGGGCACTCCCTCATGAATTGGAAAACTGTTTGTCCACCAAAATCGCTTGGGGGTCTCGGTATTATGGACCTTAACCGCTTTGGGAGAGCGTTGCAGCTATGTTGGCCCTGGTTTCAATGGACGGATCCAAAAAGACCGTGGAATGGAACACGGCTTCCTTGGGACGCCACCGACTGGAATCTCTTTCGGGCCATAACGACAATCTCAGTGCATAAGGGTGACAAAGCACTCTTCTGGCACGATAATTGGATAGGAGATTCCCCCTTACGCCTACGAACGCCAGACCTATTTCAGATTGCCACCTGCAAAAATAGAACTGTACAAAAAGAATTGGAGAATGGCACTTGGACAACAACCGTGGCTCGCATCAGCACTGCGGCCCAACTCCTACAGTTTGTGGACCTATGGAATCTGCTTCAATATGTCAATTTGGACCACAACCTCTCGGACTCCATATCTTGGAACTTGGGGGCTCTGGGTAACTACTCTGCATCCTCTGCCTACAGGGCCCAGTTTGATGAGAGCTTCGCAAAATTTGGCACAACCAAAATTTGGAAGACCAAGACCGAACCGAAGTGCAAACTCTTCTCCTAGCTCCTCCTACATAGACGTATCCTCACGGCTGACCACCTCGCAGTGAGGGGCTAGCCGCATAACCCCTCTTGCCAGCTTTGCCTCTTAACAACAGAAGACATCCCCCACTTGTGTAAAGATTGCCCCTTCACCATTGCGGTTTAGAACACGGTAAATGATTGACTAGGAGAAACGGCTTGCCCTACATCATCGGCATTCCGCACCGTTGACCAATGGTGGGAGGCTATCCTAAACCGCGAATCTAAAGACAGGCAGCGAACAAGAAGTGGGCATCTTATTTTCATCCTTTGGAACATCTGGTAGGAACGTAGCAGAAGGATTTTTGACAAAAAAAATGACGTTTAGAGATGTCGCACTTAGAGCTCTAGAAGACATTCTCCAGTGGAACAGAGCAAACACAAACGTTACTAGTGTAAACCATCTGGGCGAGTAATCCGCATGCGGGTTTGTACGGGGGTTTTCAGTTTCTTTGTCTCCCTCAAAAAATCAAAAACCTTGTAAAGATCACCACAGTTCTTCTCCTTAATAGAATAGGCAGTGCTCCTGTCGACTTTTCGAAAAAAAAGAGACCAGTAGATACAACTCCCTTCGTTTGGAAACAGATAGCTTCTAGAATACGTACAAATTAAATATTTTTAACTTTGACTATCACTATATAGAAAAAATTATATTTAAACTTGCCAAACTATCACAACTTTCTCACTTGACTCGTTCAACTGGATTCTTTGAAAAAATGTTGAGTGGAGGGGAAGAGGTGGGCGCTGAGATATATGCTGGCATGACCCTATCCCCTAACATTCTCTGCAGGGTCCATATATCATTGAGAATATCTTTATAACCAAACTAATTTGATATTTCTAATCAGCTATGGTCCACATACCAGACAAATGAGATGCTCAACGTGAGAGAGAGAGAGAGAGGGGAGGCCGCCGGAAGAGAAATGAAAAAAACCAACCCAACACATGACCCTATAGTGGTACAATACATGTGTCATACATGTACATATGCAATGCAATAGTTTTGTGTTGAAAATGATATGTATTGAATTGCTAGTATTTGATATATGAGCGTGCACCATTTTTCTCGTCATATCAGCATACATATCGACATTCACCTAAGCAAAACTGACACGCCAACATCCACCTCAATGAAGTTTGTTAGTCTATGGTAAATTTGAGTAGAGTGTGGAAATTGTGATAGTTTAAGAACAGTGGCTGCAGAGAAATTAGGTGAAGAAATCAAGTGAGAAAATTGTGATAATTTAGAGAGGTGCAATACAATTCTGGTCACCTAATTGGGGA
The DNA here is from genome assembly GCA_019208055.1 of Stipa capillata. Classification (NCBI taxonomy): domain Eukaryota; kingdom Viridiplantae; phylum Streptophyta; class Magnoliopsida; order Poales; family Poaceae; genus Stipa; species Stipa capillata. The sequence continues at coordinate 835,419 of JAGXJF010002351.1, read as the reverse complement.
GGGGATTCGACTAGTTATATCGGAAGGAAGTTTTTTTTTCTTTTCGAGACACGTATGAACTGAAGTTAAGAATAGTATGTGTTCAAACTCCGTTCTACAGACTGTTCTGGCCAACGAACTTATGCATTATAGGTTCAACGAATGAGCCTCAGAGAATATCGCTGGAATTATCTTAGAGTCCACACGCTGTTAGCGAGTCTCGCTTATTCAGAAAGTATATGCATGTTCTTCTGACTTTGGCACACCGAATATAAGATGGTAGGTCAGATCGCATAACATGTGCAGGTTTTTGATGATTGGCAGCAATGTCTTTACCCGAATCTGGATGAGTTCAGATAAGAAACGCTCGCGATGCAGCAGTGCATGGTTTTGTAAATGATATTTGCATGTGCCGAGGAATGCGGCCGAGCAATAATTCTTCTGCAAATAATCCACCAATTCAACTCAACGATCCATTATTATGCACTATTAATCCGCACTACCCTTCCAGAATCGTGCAGGAATCGAATGAGATGGTGCAAGATAATGCAGAGAATCTGAAACTGCAGGTTGGCACCTTCCAATTCATGCACAAGAGTTGACCAAGACAATTGGCTTGCCCAGAGCACAACATGGTGGACTAATAATAAACCACCGAAAAAAAGCTAACAAAAAACGTGTAAGAGAGAAGATAATCCAGAAGCATACTAATCAGATGTGAAATCAAGGTGAATTGGAAGCCATCGGCAGCTTCTCGTCTTCAAACCATAGTTTTTGTAAGAGAGGGATGATGGAAGTATATGTCAGCCTGAAGATAAGTTCATAACTTTCTATCTCCCGGTCTGACAATCACCAAGCATGGTTGGGACAGTAGGATGTGTTAACTCATCTTGGTCAAGGAAATTCAGTCATGCTATCAGCTCATCCGGCAGTGCTACAAACCTTGCTCGCTTCTGAAACATGAAAACGGAAACAAAATTAGGCCTCAGAAACAGCGACAATTATAACACAAAATTTTCGACATGCATAATGGACGACTTTGGTGTGCATAAGCAAAGCTTTGTCAACTCTGACTTCTGCAAACGTATATTAGTAACACTGAAATCAGAAGAAGAAAAATCTGTAGGTTTAGGAATTTCGTCACTCAAAGAAATTGTGCGCGTCTGGATTCTAGATACTCAAACACAAAAATGACAGGCACCATCGCTTTCAATCCTACTAACTCTATTTGTCAAATGACAATAGATGACACCCAAAGTGTGAAAGAGGACAAAACCGCACGAAAGTACTCGTGTAGGTTGTTCCCCGCAATGAGCGGACAACAGTTTTCTAAGTGCGGTGCTCCACTGAAACATGCTACATGTTCCTTGCAGCGATAAGAAAACTCCCTCCGTTTTCTTGCTGCATGCTATGCCCATGACGCGGCATCTGACATGCTGCAATGTAACCTTGTTCATGCTATGCTAGTGGGCGCTTTTGTGCTATAATAACCAATGCGCAAACCGATCGAACAAAAGCCAAGAATTCTATATTCTCTGGCTTAAGGATAACTCACAAAGTGAATAGTAAAGTAGGGTTTTTCAGTTGTATCTCCAGGCTCCAGCACTATAAGCTACTGTATTTTAGCAAGTAAAAGATGTACATCTTGTTCAGAGTTCTGTCAAAAATTATTTTTCTTTACCACAATGTGCACATCTGATTGCAGAAGGGAACAAACAGTGATGTAATGCACGTGGTGAGTGGGGGTAAACGTATTGGTTACCTCCTCCTTGGTGCGGGGCAGCGTGGGCCACCTCAGCGGCGTTTTCGCCGCTCCCGGCACCGGTGCAGGGACCATGAACCCGGAGCCCCACTCCGGCGTGGCCGCGAACCGCGGGCTCCGTAAGATCCCCGGTGGCCTCTCCGGCGTCACTCGGGCGCTGCCGTCGCCCACCGCGCCGCAGAGCTCCATGATCTTGGCCGCCGCCTCGGCCGCGTCCCGGCTCTCCCCCATCAGCTTCTCCACCTGCACCCTGGGGAGCCGCATCTTGAGCCGCACGGGGGTGCCGCCCCCGCTGTAGCCTCCGGGGAGCGGGGAGGTCGGGGCGGAGGCGGACACGTGGGCGGAGAGCGAGGAGAGGTCGGAGGTGGAGCGGCGGGCGAGCATGAGCGACTCGAGACGCTCGCGGGCGCCGACGCGGAGGTTCCCCGACCAGGCGCGCCGCGGGGGCCCCGCGGCGGGGCGGCGCGGGAGCGCGACGAGGAAGTAGAGGCGGCCGCGGCGGAGTGAAGCGTCGGCCGCGAGCGGGCGCGCCCGGGCGCCCAGGAGCTTGACCTCCTCGGACTCGAGCAGCTGGAACCCCGGGTGGTCGCGCAGCACGTCGGCCGCCGCCGCCGGGGGCTTGACGCGGAACGACGTGCCGTCCAGCTGCATCACCTTGGCGCCCTTTCTCTTGGCCCCAATGCTGTTCCCCATGGCTCCACGACCACCTCCTTGCAGCGAGCGGGTGGCTGGTCTCCCCCTCCCTCCCTTATTCGTCTTCTCCTTGGTCTTCTTGGTGGGGTGTGGTGGTGCTGTGTTGCTGTGGTGTCGTCTCGAGCAGCGGGGTGCGTGATTTTCTTTTATAAAGGGGAGGGGTCAAAGGTGGCGGAGGAGTATTGTACTGGCCGCGGGGAGATGCCCGAGATGGTGTTGTCTCGCTTGCGTTTTTCACTTTTGGATGCAGAGGCCGCGGGGCTTAGCTCGAGATAGTGTGTGTGATTATTAAGGCAAAGTTTCTTTGTGGTTAGCACGGGAGACCACGGAAATTCCATGTCACAGCTCCCAAGGTTATACTCGAAATACAGTACCAAAGTAAAGTGACTCGAAATACAGTACCAAAGTAAAGCACAAGTGAAAGAACTGTGCATGTGAAAGCAAGGAGAAGAACAGAATCTATGCAGGGGAATATCAGGCAGTTCAGCGTGTCCATTGTGGTTACTTGCAAGGATTCGCAAAAGATTTTATGTGGGGGGACTTGGCTCTTTTGCCACTGCCCAACTATGAACTGTAAAGTGAGCATCAAGTCACCCAACTTCCTTTCCATACTTGCGTTAATGTGAACATTCAGCAAACCCTTCTAGTTCTAGATTACTAGTAGGTCGTTGGTGTTTGCAGGACTCGGCCATCAGGGTGGTTTGTTTTCCTCGGAAGAAGCGAGATATAACTAGGTCAAGTTATAGATCTCTTTAAAACACGATGAGATGTCAACTGAATTTGCTTTGGAGACTGCATCTTACTTCTTTGCTGCTCCTAAAGGCTCCTTGTGTCGGTAGGCGAAGCTAAAGCTGGTGGTACTGTACAATCTTGGGAAATTTCATTATGAAATTGTTACCCCAATCCAGTCTTCTTGGAACCTTCCTGGCTATCCATTGTGCGTTTTCTTTATGATGACATTAGATTATGAAATGGCTTGTCTTTTCTTTTCTTCCAATACATCTCGCGCTTTCAAAATTCAAAATATTTTTTCCATCCGTTGTTTGATACAGCAGGCCTACGAAATTACTATACTCTTCAGTTTTGGTGCATCAGGATTCAGGTTACGACAAATCGAGTGCTTACATATATTCTTTTTGGTCGCTTCTGATCACATGTCCGCATCAGATAACCCTACACATGAAAGATCTTCGTTGCGTTTTTTTCTGAGTGCAGTACTATTTGACCCGGAGGAGTACTACGTCCAACATCTTATTAATAAAAAGAAATATATAGTCACAGCCACAGACTACGAGTGACAACATGTGCAAACAGATGCTCTAAGCAGTCAAATGTTCAGAAGAGACAGCACAGTACCATGTCATGGAAAATCAAATGTCAGACAGAAATCGCCATCGGTCCATGTCATCATCATCCATTCCTGAATCAGGAAGATCTTGAAATTAAAGAAACAAGCAACAAGCACAAAGTCATCATTACCTTGTGGCTTTTCAGATCAGAGTCACCTTAATCATGTCCAGATGAGTATATTAGGGCTCTAACAAATTGGGTTGCAAAAGATGATGGTAAAAGATTATGGCACCACTAAAAGCTGTTCAAATCTCTCTTTTTGATGGAGTGAAGGTATCTGGTTAATGTCAAGCTGATATCTTGCAGCAAAGAACTCATGAGTAGATATTTTGATGACGACCGTACTGATCATGCACCGTAAGGTTAAAGGCTACAATAAAGCTTCATGCAGATGAGCAACAAGCCAACAACATATATCAAATTCAGCGGCACAAACCCTTTTATGGTAGGCATCAATGAACACATTTGAGAGTGTCCGAAACGACTGATCACCAGCTCACTAATTTCATCAATGACAGATGTATACGAACACGTAGAATATACGCACATGTGAAAAATGGTATGCAATTGGCAGGGAGACTAGAGCACCTGCAACTTACTAAGATGCTCCAGGAGAGAAGTTGCCTTGCGCTTGGCTCTATCTGAACCATTCTTGGACAGCTCGGTTAGTGGTATTTGAGCACCCAACCTCCCTATACAAGCAAGGTTCTCAGCATCCTTCTTGCAAAGGGCAAGCAAAATAGCAGCAGCGTTTTCCTTGTTCCGTGCCTGGCTCGACCTTAACAAATCAATCAAAAAGGGTATAGTGTGAGCCTTGGCTATGGCAGTTTTACACTCATGATGGCTCACAAGAACTGACAAGATTGTCAGCGCTTCGTCGGTAGCTCCATTACTAGATGAATCTTGCAGCATCTGAATTAGAGGTGCCAGGATCCCTGCTCGAACCGCACGAACCTTGTTTGCTTGGTATATGCATAAATTGAACAGTGCTGTTGCTGCATCTTTTCTACCCCTTGAACTACCACGCTGCAGCAACTCAACCAGTGCTTCAATTGCCCCGGGGGTGCTGCCTATCATTATCTTGTTATCATCAATCAATGACAAGCTAAAAATAGCTGCAGCTGCATTTTCTCTTGCCTCCATGCTACCCATCCTAAGCACTTGTATGATTGGGACAATGGCACCACCAATTACTATCAGTTCCTTGTTCTGATCATATATGGATAGATTCAAAAGAGATGTAACTGCGTGTTCTTGGGTTTTCAGGTCTTTTGAAGACAAAAGTTTCACTAGGGCCGGAATAGCACCAGACTCTGCTAGCAGTATACGGTTGTCTGTGCTTTTCTTGGCCAAAGATCTTATTTCAGCAGCAGCAGATTTCCGTTCGTCCAACGAGCTGCAAGAGAGATTGCGAACTAATGCTTCAATTGCCAATCTATCCTCACCAACCTCCAGGGAAGAACCATCATTCTTAGATCTGGTAGGTGGTTCGATCCCTTTTTCCTCACACCACTGCAATATCAAACTTCTCAACACATAGTTTGGGGTTAAAGTAAGGTTTAGGAGCTTCTGTTGAGTTTTTGGACAGGTTCGGTTTCCACAATCAATCCACCTTTGAATGAAAGCACGCTCGTAGGTCTACAAAATGACCAAGCACATAGTCAGCAGATGACAAATTATATTTGGACCATAAACAGAAAGGCTCTAAGTGCAGGACCAATAAATAATAGGTGATGGTTTGGAAATTTACCTGTCCTGTTGACACAATGACAGGATCTCTCATCAGCTCAAGAGATATTGGGCAACGAAAATCTTCAGGAATAGCAACAGAGTCGGGCTTCTTAACTTTGTCAGGTGAGCTTTTTGTTTCATCACTTGATTGGCTATCAACATTGACAAGTTTTGCACAATCAGCAACTCTAGTGTTTTCAAGTCCTTCAACTAGCTCAGATGTTATTTTCTTCATGTCAGCTTTAGACATCCCGCTAATTTCTGAAACTAGTAAAGCAACATTTTGCAGCTCCAGGTGATTAGTACTGAAGTTCTCCACCTGCAATGCCTCTGGCAGGCCATGTGGTTGCTGAGATTGTGATCCAACATTATCAGCATGACGAGCTAAGATATCATGAATTTTTGAAAAAATGTTTAGATCAAGGGCTCCCTTCTTCTCCATTTCTCTTCTAAGCTGGCCTCGCACTAAATCAACCTACAGGATTAGAAAAGTTAAACAGGTACCATTAGAGGGAGCTATCTTTGTAAAGAATCAGTTGATCAGGTTAACTATACCTCTTCTTGGACTTCATCAGATATTTGAAAGCTATGGGCCAGGTTTGTTAGAGCTGCTTGCAACTGCCATGTCACATACTTGAATTGAATAGCAATGCTGTTGTAGGTGTCATCCTTAACAAAGGAAACAAGGAAGCATAAGGACTAATGGTACTAATGTACTATTACATGCACTAGTGTAAGTATGTAACAGGACATGATGCAAGAAAACATATACAGAATCATACAGATGCATTTGTGGTGACATCTACCGAGGAGCACAATCATAAATAATGCAGCGAGAAAGGCAAAATGCCAAGTTATGAACTGAGTCAACTGACGTGCAGGCTTCAAACGATTACAAACCACAACTAGCAAGGAACACAAAGGATGAGGAAGCAATATGAATACAGCATTTGACAAGATAGGGCACTAGAATGCATGCCCAGACGTGAGGAATTTCATATTCAGATGCTTTATGTGAATTTAATATCCAGATGCAGGTGGAAACTTTATTCATAAATTTGAACAATCCCCCTACATGTCCGATGACAAATCTGTTTGATATGGCAATTTTACATTAGGAACCAACATTTGCTTGAACGCAATGCATGGAGAGAACAGATTTGTCTACATCCATTCCCATCCTTTGGTATAATCAATAACAGCCTTCCAGGAATAAGAAAGAAGAAAAACCACATGTTGCTCTTTTGTGTCAGTTTGGCCCCGCCCATATAGCCAAACTAATGCATGATCTTAAAGTGGAGAGAGCAATTCTTCAGGTAACACAAAACTAAAAGATACCTTGTATTGTGCCTCCTCTATGGCTTTAAGGAAAGAATCTAGTATAGATTGCTTAGATTAGAAGACTACTTGTGAGCCAGAGTCATGAAGTAAGGAGTAACTTGAAGAGAACCTCTTGAATTATATTTGTAAATTAAAAATTACAGTGACAAATAGGTCATTACATCCCGACATTGCGCAAACACTATTCAACAAGGAAATTGAAGCCTGAACAATTGACAACACTGCTTCTCAAAAGATAAATAAAAAAATAGTCTAGCTACATATGATCAAATTTAGAACAATTTTAGGAGAGATGGTTTCAAGGAGTAAAATGGGCACTTATTTACTCGACAGCACAAGCAATCATACAAATTGACAATGTTATTTCAAGTAGCATAATGCCATCTTGAGACCCCCAAAAAGCACAACCAACTTGTTATATTTCATAAGTGCATATCGAAAGGCTCCATTGAGCAACAGAAATATAGATAAGAAAACACTAATACATACTTCTAAGCAATCCGGTTTATACATTCAATGAGTTTATGTATAGTGAATAAATATGCATTATTTTAAGATGATGAAGGTTGCAAAGGGGCTTTTCTTCTGATAATGGAGCGAGACTTCAGTAATCAGTGAACAAATTGGCAATGGCAATGGCAATGGCAATGAGCATTTCAGATGGCCAATGAAACAAGCAGGCATGTAGGAAACAAGGATGACATGTGGAACTGTGACCTATCATCCTTGCAAAGCATGTTAAGATGCTGCATGTTAGCCACCTTTGTTCGTCTTACTTGGTGCATACAAGTTTAAATTCATCTAAATATTGTAGGACACGCTTGATTCAAGTAATATCATGATGCGCCCAAGTCTAATTAGATCTGCAACAGCAGCCCTTAAACATATCACGGTGGGAGGCAGGAATAGCTGCAACTGGAGCACCGAACAACAGAACCATGCCAAGAGAGACTAATAGTTGCGTGAATTCTAAATGCTGGACGCATACTAATGGTTACGGAAACGAACCAGGACGCTAGCAAGCACGCGACCAGAGAACAAGCTGGAGAACGCGCGAACTAGATGCCGCGCAGTCGTGCACAGAGTGTTCGACGGAATCACGCAAAGGGAACCGCACCAACTACCGAGCAATGCAGCTTGCGAAGAAAGCTCGATTCAACCAGAAGGTCCCCAGCCCTCACCTGATCCGACGCCCCCGTCGCGAGCGCCGGCGCGCGCCCGAGCGCGACGAACCTCCTCGCCGCCTGGAGCGCCCTGACCAGCTCGCCCACCCACGCCACCACCTCCGCCTCCCCCGCACCCGCGCCGGAGCCCGCCTCGGCGACCTCGGCGACGAGGTGCGAGAGCAGGGACACCTTCCGTGCGAGGCGGAGGCAGTCGGCCCGCAGCGGCTCGGCGGCGGCGGCCAGGTCGGCGGCGCCCACCGCCGCCATCTCCCGCACGATCTGCGCCGCCGCCTCCGCCGTCGCCATCGCCGCGGTGCGACGAGCCCGGCTCCGCCTCAGGCAGCGCACGCGCACGGGGGTCAGGACTCCGCGTGGGGAGGAAGGGGGAGACGAGGCGGTGGTGGTGGTGGTGATGGTGGTGGTGGGGAAGGGGGCATGCGGCCAGTGTCAACGTCGCGTAATGTAGTAGCGCGGTCCGCGTAGTGCGAGGGAGCTCAGGGGAAGGGGAAGGGATGGGTTTCTGGAGTAAAGAAATGGAGTGGGTTGGGGGGATGCCTGCCTGCCTGCGTGCAGCTGGGCTCCCGGCCACCGGTGCGGTGCGGCCGTGCGGGGAGGAGAGGAGGGAGGTGAGCTGGGCGTGGGGTGTCTGCGACTCCACTGGCTGCCGTTCGCGTGAGGAAAGATTCCCGGGGCGGCAGAGCGGAGTAAACAAATGCGAGGAAATCGGTGTCCGCCTGGCTGGAGTCGCCAGCTTCTCAGATTTGAGCCCCGGGGTGCTACGGGTTCAACCGGCGATCCGGATGCCGTGTGGGGTGCCTGGCGACAAGCTAAGCTGAGTTGAACAATTCCGCAACATTCTTAGGGCAGTACCTCGTGGCTATTAGTCTATTACCGTATCTGGATAAATGTCGTAATGAACTTCTGTTTACTGCTTCCTCTGCCTGCTAAGAGTATCATTTCTTGGTTTTAGGGGAATTTAGATTTATGTCACGGTTTTATAAATGCCATATGTTTCATTAACTTATTTGACCTAAATCAATCTCACAGCCAGTGGCATTTTTTAGAGCTGTCAACTTTATGGTATTATTTATAGATATAACTAATTAAACTGGTTGGCACCAACTAAAAGAGAAAACTATATCACCAAAGCGCCGTTGCATGTAAGACTAAGTAGAGCAGCGACTTCTTTCTATTCTCGACATGATTCTACATGACATGAATTGTTGAAAAGTATGCAATGCATATCTGAACGTTCTAGAATACTTTAGAGCATTTCAAGAAAAAGATATTTTAGAAGAAGACTCTAGAAGAAGAAATAAGAGATAAGTATGTGGAGATATTTTTAGAGAGAACTTTAGAATTATGGAGAATTCTAGAGCAAGATATTTAGGTATCTAGAAAAGTTATGAAGTTGAAAAATATCTAGAAGATGGATAATGTTGTAGAGAACTCTAGAGAGAAGATATTTGTAGGGAGGTTTCTAGAGTTCTATTATAGGGTTGGCAACAATCTAACGAGTTTATGTAACTATAAATAGGGGTGCCACCCCTCCCTCCACTATGTAACCAAAAAGAAAGAAAGAGTTACCACTACTAGCCACTATGAATATGAGAGAAGTGTTAAGGAGTGTGGTATAGAGTTCTAGGTAGTGGTAAGATAGAATAGTGTTGTATCAAAGTTTTTTTATAGTGAATAAAGGAGTTCCTTTATGCGTGTGGTCTCCCTGGTAAGCCGCATACTTCTAATACTTAGCGCTTGTTGAGTTGTGATTCGACGTGAGCGGCTCAGTCACCCAAAATCACAACGGTGCTTTAACGTGAGTGGCACAGCCGCCCGGAAGCAAAACACTAAGTATAGAAGTAAATGCTAGTCAATGTCAAAAGTGTGTGTAGGTCCTCATATAGTGTGGGTAGCAATGGCCACCTCGAGAGAGCCATCCCCAACATGAATCAAAAACTATAGGATGGTACACTTCGTACACATATAGTGTGTAGTGATGCGATTTCCATAGCTGCCACATGACAACTTTCTAAAGGGAGCAGAGTACTAGATAAAAAAAATAGTATGAAAAAACATAATGCGCAGAAAAATAAAATGCACCCCATTGCCCTCAAGAACCCATTGCATGCCGAGTTCACATATCCTAGCACACGGTGGCGCACTAGAGACCGGCCGCAGGCGATGGGGGGCAAGGGGAGGAACGAATGGGTTATAGTTGGAGACAGGCTAATAAGGTCACAGTCTGGCCGGGCAGCCTTAGTTGCCGTCATGGTGCGCGTCAACTTTGGCTGGTCCCAACGACGTCTTTCGATACGGTCAAGTGCGGTGTGGAGAGGCAGCACACGACGGGATCAAGGATGGATCGGATTGGGGTGCCATTATTTGTTCTCGAAACGAAAAGAAATCAGTAACCAGCTTAGCTAGGCAGCAGCGCCTGGCTATAGCTCGTGGCCTTTCCCCCCTGCATGGTACAGTAACATTGCTGTTCTCGTAAGCGACATGGTGACAGATGAAGGGATGACACGGCATGCGAAAAAAGCTATTATTATTTATGGGACGGCCATGCTTAACATTTAGATTACAGGAAAGAAATGACGACATCTGGATACAGACGGGGAACTATAGGCCGTCGTGAGTCGTGACACCGCTGGTCCAACATCTATGTGAGCCTAACCCAGTACCTAGTGGACTCATGGCCCAGCCCACATTCTCTTCCGCTATGGAGTACAATATTGTTTTCTCCTTCCGCGTGGCACGTGACAGTGTCTTTTTTTTCGAGAGACATCTCTCGAGAGGCAGCATATGGCACTGCTTTATATATGCATATCATTGGTGTTTGTGAATGTGTAAGTGTAGGCGTGGTACTTGTGAGTGTGCATTTAGACAGATCTTATAAACCTGAAATATAATGTAGCTATTTGTTCAAGCTTTATATATGCATATCATTGGTGTTTGTGAATGTGTAAGTGTAGTCGTGATACTTGTGAGTGTGCATTTGGACGACCGGATCTTATAAACTTGAAATATAATGTAGCTATTTGTTCAAATTTTATGGGTGTTGTTCTTTTTATTAGAGGCGTTATCAAAGAGTTAAATTCACTTTTTGTTCTGGATCTTTGGCAGTTGTGGCTTCAGGGGCACAAGTGCTTCTAAAGGGAGGGCTGCGTCGGGCGGTTCTTGTCTGTCGACCTTTTCGGACTGGAGGGGTCCAGATCCACTTTCCTTCTAATCTGACTTCTCTTTTCAGTGTTGGTGGTGCCATTGGACATGGTTGTGACGGTCTCGGCTTTAGCGCGACGGACGGAGATGTGCCTTGTGATAGCATTGCAGCGGTGAAGTCAGAGTCGTCAGGTCACGGGTGTAATGGATGATAATGATGACACGGTCACTAACACCAATGAGTGTGCATGGTTTGCCTGTTCTCGGGGTTTTTATATGGTTATCCTTTAATCAGATATGTTTTGTAAGATTTTTGGTGTAGTTATTCTCATATGCCAAGTTAATTTATTACTTTTTATGGAACTACAGAAATCGATTACCCCCTAGACAAAGTTCATAAGAAAACTTGTTCAACCGTCCATCAAATACATGAAAGAGACGAGCAAATTTGAATTCAGAATGACATATGCATGTACGGAATGTAATATGAAACAAAGTTATTCATGTTTTTTTTCCCGAGAGGTTACGCATGTTAATAGCCCCTTAGATGTCTCTAGGAGTTAGTTAGCAAAACCTTCACTTTTCTCTATTAAACTATTAGCTTGGCTCATTTTAATTTTTAAATTATTTTTTATTCTAAGCTATTTGAGTTGGGAGTATTTTACCTTCTAACCATTTATAGAAGAATAACAAATCACATCTAGAAGTTATATGAAAATTCTAAAAAAAATATACATGTAGGATATGAAGTGTGGTATACGCATGTATATTTTGGTCAAGCTATGTAAACTTTTATTATACAATTTTTTTTCACATGTCATAAATTATCATATATTTTAACTAAAGTTTGTACATATATATATATGTGTGTGTGTGTGTATATATATTTCATCCCATGTTTTCTGATTTTTTTAAACTCCTAAATACAAGTTTGTGCTATTAGAAACTGTCCAGGAGGTAAATTACTTCAATTTAAATAGTTTATAGGGTTAAGTGAGTTTAATAACAATTTAAGAGATAAAATGAGCCAAACTAATAGTTTAATAGAGGAAAACGAACTTCTTCGATCAACTATATACAGGGTGAAGCCAGCTGAAAAGATCCCTAGGGTCATCTCCATTGCGTTGGTGTCATCGTCCACTAATGAATAATAATCATCATTAATTTACCAAGAAATTTGCAGGAGGTCATTTATGTCAATTGACACCACTCGTCCTACCTAGCTCCGCCCCTGGCTATATATACACACGACTGCCATAACTCATAATTCAAACAGTTTCAGACCGAATTTTGCAAAATAGAACACTGGGGATATGCAGACAGGATTCAACGTGAAAAGAATTCAATACTATTTAAATAGTATTCAAGTACTATGGCACTATTCAGAGACACTATTCAAACACTGTTTGAGTACTATTCGACACTATTCTTATTATGCACGCTTAATTCTTATCACTATTCTTATTAATTCAGTGCTAGCGATTTTGCAGGATCTTGCGGGTTGGCGAGACCAACAAGACAGCCGGATGTGTACTATCAGTTGTAACAATCCTACTTGGTACTCACCATATTTATCACTAATTTACTTCAGAAGTAGCTAAGTTTCCCCGGATACCTCTAGCTGCAATCATACGGGATGAGTTTTTTATCGTCTTCCCAGGCAGTTCCACCCGAAGGGAACACTTCTCACACGGACATTGAGTTCTCCATACCCTATGCCATATGCAGGGCTTTAACTGAGAACTACCGCAGAGGTTTCTCCTATAGGGTCCCTAGCATAAAAACCCGTCTCATAGAACCGAAGCTAAAAACACCAAGGGCTTTTCAAGGCAGAACTACTTCATTTCCATAAACTAGTTTACATATGGTTTTCCCTTTCAGGAACCCCCAAACAGTTTACAAACAGAAAAATAAAGTTACCTTCTTAATATTACAAACCTTGGGTAGCGATTATATTACAAGGAAAGAGTAGCTACTGTGAAAACTAAAGAGGAAGTGGAGTGCTCTCACTCTAGCTCTATCCGGTTGCCTTCGCAGATGATAACCATGGGCATTCCCTGATGGTGTGCTTGGTGCTCCAGTAGCCTTGATGTAGCAGCACAAAGGAAGGCCAAAAGTGCTCATGTCCAGACCATGGTTTCACTTCACAATACGAGAGTGACAATCACGAAGCTGCTAACCGCATCAGCATCCAAGGAGTGCAGCCAGAGAATCGAGTAGTTGACAGTTTTTCACACATGGTATGGTAATGGGACACATATATTCAGATCAATACCCTCGGTGTTTCAATTTGCTGATTTTCAATATATGTATATATTTATTTAGGGGATCATATATGCGCATGCAGCCATACATCTGTGCGCATTGCTACATGTGCACATTTGGCAAGGCATAGAAACAGAGCATATGCAGTCAAAGAAGCAGTTGGCACATGTGCATGCTGCATGTGCTGGTAGATATGCACATGATCAGATCACCATGCTTTACACAGGCTACATATAAATGACCGACCTGTCAGCGTACACGGAAGAAGACAAAATTTGCCGATACCTGGTGTCTCTGTTCTTTTCCTCAGGAGCCAGATCGCTACACTGTCTGGTACTGAAAGTGATGCTAATAGTTCTGCTTGGGCGTTGTTTCTGAGGAAACAGAGGACACCTCGCCGCCTTTCAGATATATGCAGCCTTTGGCTCTGTTCTTCTAACAAACCTAAATTGCAAAAGAAAACCACTGGTGGTTAGTGCTAATGTTACCCCGTGCGTCGAACTGGATCGAGTCACTTGGCCATTTACTCTGCTACTGCTTCATGACTGTGGCCATAGTTCAGGTTCAGGCCATGCATGGTCCTGTGACATCAATACGGTGTGGGCGTGTGGCAACCGGCAACTGGCAAAGGCAGCGAGACAAGAGAGAAACCTGGTCACGAGGCGGAGACAGCGACATGCCACCCTTCTGGACTCCGACGGCATGAACGGCGCACGCTTTCGACGGCACGGGACCGTTCATTGCCAATACGCGCGCACCGGCTGCAGCGGCATTGATTGAGCACACATGCGTGGCGGGCGACGAGTATGGCATATGCAGGAGCTACGCCTAAAAAGATTTACAAATTTTTTATACAGAATTGCTATTGCAGCAATGTATACTTGGACAGTGTGAAAAACATGATTTAAAAGATCAGTTATTTCTTGACCTGAAGTGATTAATGAGAATAAAAAAATAGATTTTAAAAATTTATTTTCCACGTTTTAAAATTCTTATATACTTACTCCCTCCGTCCCAAATTATAAGGCGCGCACGCAATCCAAGAAGTACTATTAGACTTATAATATTTTGATTATGTGATACAAAAGTGATATTGTTGGATTTGTTTTTGAAAGTACTTTCCAATGATATAATTTTTGTATCATATAACTAAAATATTATAGGTCTAATTGTGTTTATTGGAATACGTGCGTGCCTTATAATACGGGACGGAGGGAGTACTTTCTAGGTGTAGCATTGGTCGTATGGAGGTAGCAGCGCTGCAACCAGCAGCGCTTTTCAGCCGTTGCGGTATGCGTGCATGCGGCTAGCTAGCGCTCGGCCGCGTGCGCCCGTGTCAGTCAGTCAGGCCATAAATCCACGCCAGCAAGAGCCGCTGGGGGAGTTAAAATCGAGGGTGACATGTCAGGCTGTGACCGCACAAAAGCGCTGCAACGGCAAACACGAAGCGGAGCAGACAACGATCTGATTCATCCAGTGATTCTCACTGCAACGTGTAGATAAATTGATTGTGTAGGGGCTGGGTAGGTAGGTAGGAGCTGGTATATGATACAGTAGTATCAAGCTCGTTTTCTCCTTAATCCCACGGACAAGAACAATATCAGAACCCAAAAAAAGAAATGGAAGAACTTGATACACGACACTGGTCACACCAAACGAGCATATACGAGTACAACAAACCGACAGGGGGACAGGTGATAAAATTAAAACCAACTAGACCATTTCGCGTACTCGACCGCAGCAACCGGTGGCCGCGGCGCGCAGGGACGAGCGTAGCCGAGCACAGCGGCAATAAGACCCAACCCCACCAGCCTCTGACCTCAGGTCTCCTCAAATCCCATCGGTATTTCAATTAAACTGTTTGATTTCCACGAACCAAATGTAGCAATAGGCAATGGCTGGCACCATAGCAGTAGCACGCAGGTGAAAAGAGAGGAATCCATCAATGCAATTTACAGAGAGGTGAACTGGAGGCATGCAGCTATGCATACTTTGTACGTTGAGAGGTGGTAGCTAGTGCTAGCTAGTGTTTGCGCGTGTTTGTGTGCGGACGTGACGAGTGTGACTCTGTGTGTAGGAGACTAGCTGAGCGCGCGCGCCGCGGCGTCGGCGTGGCTAGTGCTTGAGCACGTCGGGGATGTGGACGGGGTACTGGTGGATGCAGGCAGCCCAGGGCCCGTCGGCGCCGCCGGCCGCCGCGGGGCGGATGCACTCCCAGGCGGCGCTGTTGCACTTAAACCCGGAGCCGAAGCCGATCATCCAGACGCGGTCGCCCTTGCGCATGCGGCCCTTGGCCTCGATGTAGGCGAGCTCGTACCACAGCGAGCTGCTCGAGGTGTTGCCGAACCGGTGCAGCGTCATCCGCGACGCCTCCACCTGCTCGTCCGAGAGCTTGAGGCTGTGCTGCAGCTCGTCAATCACGGCGCGCCCGCCCGCGTGGATGCAGAAGTGCTCGAACGCCGTGCGGAAGTCAGGGATGTACGGCCTGATCCAGCCGTTCAGGACCTTGCGCGCGATGAAGGAGAGCGCGAACAGCAGCTGCTCCGACGCCGGGAGCACCAGGGGCCCCATGGCAGTGATGTTGGCCTTGAGCGCGTCGCCGGCGATGTTCATCAGGTCCTTGGAGAGGTTGATCCCGACGTTGCCCCGGTCGTCCTCCTCCTGGTACACGCAGTGGTACGCGCCGTCCTTGGCGCCGGTCAGCGTCCGTACCACGCGCGCCAGCCGGAACCGCGCGTTGGCCCCGTTGGTGGACATGAGCACGGCGGCGCCGCCCATGCGGAACAGGCAGTTGGGTAGCAGCATAGCGCGCTCCTTGCCCATGTAGTAGTTTGGCGTGATGGTCTCCGTGGACACCACCAGCGCGTTCGCGCCCATGGGCGCGACCTGAAGCAGGTTCCTCGCGAGCCCCACCGAGATGAGCCCGGCGCTGCAGCCCATCCCGGCGAGGTGCACGTTGCGCACGCCTTTGCGGAGCTTGTACCGGTTGACGACCATGTCGGCGAAGGACGGTGTCGGGGCGAAGAGGCTGCAGTTGACGACGAGGATGTCGATGTCCTCCGGGGAGATGCTGGTCTTCGCGAGCAGGTCGTCGATGGCGGAGAAGATGATGAGCTCGGCCTCGGCGCGGGAGGACTCGAGGTCGCAGGACGGCGGGATGTAGTGCTGCGCGTAAGGCAGGCAGGTCTCCTCCCCGAGCCCCGAGCGCTCGAGCAGGCGCGTCATGAACCGGACGCTGCGCTCGTCGAAGCCCGGCCACACGCGGGCGTGCTCCTGGAACGTCGCGAACGGGACGCGGCAGCTGGGGCCGGTGCGGAAGCACGCGTAGTCCACCAGGTAAACCGCGCGCGGCCGGAGCCTGAGGTAGACGGCCGCGGCCGCGGCCGGGACGAATGCGGCCAGGAAGAGGTGCACGGGCCGGAGCGCGCGGAGCCGCGCGACCACCTCCTCGGGCCCCAGCTCCGCCGCCTTGAGCACGGCCGCGGCCGCGAGAGGCACGGATACGACGACGAGGATGTTGCTCACCACCAGCTGGTACAGCGGCTTGAGCCGCCTGAGCTGGCCCGTAGAGCTCATGCTAACCGTGCGTCGCGCCTGCGTCGTTTGTGTTTTCGTCTGTACTCTGTACTGGAGTGCTAGCTAGCTTGGGTGTGCCACGGCGGTGGGAAGCGAGGAGGGAGGGAGGGGAGAATTTAAAGCGGCAAAAAAACCCGGGTGCTGGGCTCACAGGTGGGCCCCGGCGCATATTCACTTGCTCAGAGATTGGTTAAGACTATCTTTTATCACAACTAGTCTTAGTTAAAGTATAGTTTACTATAAAAGTATGAGTAATAAAGGATCTGTTTGGTTCAAAACTACCTGTATCACAGCTAATCTTAGGTACAGTATGGCTTGCCATAAAAATATGGGTAATAATATTCTAGCCACAACTGTGGTAAAAATTGGTAAAATATTAAATCTATGATATGTGAAGCGTATGTACAATGAAGTGTAGCAAGCCATAACTGCGGTACAAACCAAACTCATATCCAAAATACTATGGCGCGTCTAAGATTAGACCTGACAAATTATGGTTGGAAATCAAACAGTCCAAAATACTAACCGCAAATGTGGTAAAAAATTGAGTCTATGACATATAGACCATATGTATAATAAGGTGCGGCAACGATAACTATGATGTAAACAAAATATATATTAAAAAATTATAAAATTAGACGTGACATACCCCGGTTCAGAACCAAACGGACACAGCAGTAGTGCACGGGTAGGAGTCTGACAATGATGACAAGCTCGACGAGTAAATTGCACGAGTGGGTAGCCCCACTCCACTAAAAAAATGGACCGGTCAATGTGCACACAGCAACAAGTACGCGGAGCTTGCATGACAGTGATGAACGAACTGCGAAGTCCTGACGCATGGAGTAAGGTTTGGAGGCCACATGGCGGGTGTTGCAGTTTGCATGTCTGGGTACTCCTCCATACAGGAGTTTTGCAGCAACCACCCCGGCTACAGCCGAAAGATGGAGGATTGCAGTCTTGCAGTGCAGAGGATATCACCGGTTCTGGTGGTTAACTGGTGATTGGACATTTCGGATTTTTTTTTGCCACCGAAAGCAGGAGCTCTGCCAATCAACATAAGCCAGAAGAGCAAAGTTATGCTATTTTCCGAACAGATTTGGATTTTTGGTACCGAATTTCCAGCCAGTAAATTGGAGTAATATCAATTTGTTCGGAAAATAGCACGTCAAACTCTTTACTCGTAAAAATATCAATTGAGCTCGTAGCAGTGCGGCATAAGGACTACCAGACACAGTTTGTGGAGTCTGATTGATGCACATTCAATCAGCGGGCGACAGAAATAGAAAAAGGAAGCATCGCGGGAGATGCTATTTTGAACGCAAGGGTTTCACATTAATTTTGGAAGAATCAATGTATGTCCTATTCAATTGGGGACCTTACTAGTATGAAGTTTTAGATCTGATATGAAATTTTATCAGGACTAACCAAATTAAAGTTTTGCAAGTTGTATCACCTATTGATCAGGTATTGGATCAAGGCGATCAGCTGCGTGCCAAGGAATGTGCAGAGTTTTGTAACTCGGTAGACTGCAGTCCGGGAAAGAATGCCAAAGAAGCAAAGATCAAAAGAAATGTGATTTGTTTCCGTCTACATTTTGGCTGCTCGGATGACATGGAAGGGACGTCTCCCATGTCAAATTCGACTCAATCATCCATCTGCTACGATAATCAAAGGAGGAGGGAGGGCAGTGGCGGTTGGCCGGAAGAAGGCACATGAGTGATCTGACAGTAGCTTGGCCCTAATTAGCATCAGGTGGCGCTTTCTTGCTTTTATGGTTCCTAACTGCTAGCCTTCGCTAGTCTTGAAGAACATTCTTGACGATGACATAGCACCCAGGTATCGTCAAGGAGAATAAAGCTGGCCATCCGGGCATAGGGTGGGCCAGGCCGACTACTCGGGGTCCGATTACAACACAGGAGCGCATCATCGACTTGGAGTACAAGACATGGACACGTGCCTGCCCGGAATCCCGGGTGGTAGTTGTAACCGATTAGAAAACATATATGTAAGCCGATCCGGACTCTTGTAACTCTATCTCGGCCGCCTATATAAGGCCGGGTAGAGATCCCCAGATAGGTAGACAGAAAAAATAGAGCTCTCAGATCATCTGATCATAGGCATAGACACATACCCTCACGCGGGATACAACCAATACGACTCGCCAAACACAGGACGTAGGGTATTACCTCTTCTCGAGGGTCCGAACATGTCTAAACTCTGTGTCTCATGTGCACCAATCTAGATCTACTACTCGTATGCTACCCCATATTCAGTATTGTCGGAATAATACTCCGATAGTTGGCGCGCCAGGTAGGGGATGTGCGCGTAGATCCATCTGAACAGATCCAGACGGGTTTTTTCTTCGGCAACGGCGACTTCGCTCCAGGTCGGGCCGTGAGTTTTGGCCCCCAGGACTCCATCGCCGATCCTGGACAACTTTTTCGATTCGGAAAACTCGACTTCATCGTCGACAAGCTCGGCAAACTCCACCACTGCGACTCGGCGCCCGGCCAATCGGCAGAGGCTTCATCACCTTTCTCACGCGGACTCTCGTTCGAGTCAGTGGCTTCGGCAAGCTTCACCTCTGCGACTTGGCTTCCAGCCAGTCGGCGGAGGCTTCACCGCCTTCCCACTCGGACTCTCGTCGGAATGGATGACTTCGGTGGCCATCTCCAAGGACGAGGTCATGCGAAAGATGGATCTACTGCTCAGGCATGGGTCTTTACCCGTCGAGCAGGGATCCCGACTGGTCGGTACGATCGAATCCCTTCTACCTGTCCTCGATTACGACTCGGACGGCTTCGAGAGTTTGGAAAGCCACCATCCTTCTCGGGAGGACTTTATGGCGGACTCGGATGCGCCGTATGTTGTCGCCCGACTACGCTCGAGGGCTTACCGACTGAAGGATAAAGACGGCAACCTCATCGCCAACGCCTGAAACATTGAACAGCTAAGTCGCTTCTATGCTTAAGCTTTGTACTTTCATACTTTAAATGAATAAATATTTCCTTGTTCCATCCGAATAACTTTTCGGGTTTCCCGACTCACCTGCTATGCACGCTCACGGCTACACATAGTGGACGCTCGGGAGCTACACCACACCTGGTGCGCCCAGGCGCACTCGGGCTCTTCTCTTTCAACAATTATTTTACTATTATGTAAATAGCTTGGCGTTAACTCTTCGTCTTCGATCGCCGGTCTACGCCACAACCCTGCGCTACACGGGAAACAGCCCACGGCTAATCTCAACGCAATGGGGGATAAGACGGGTCGGCAAGAGCACACACAAAGGGCTAACTTACACATGAACAAATTTTTACGAAAGAAGGGGTTAATAAAACACAGAACAGGTTAACCAAAACATGCATAATCAAGTTACACTCGGCCTTCCCGAGTACTTCACATGTATATGGAACGGTTCATGTGTTTTCTTCCTACTTTTTCAGGACAACGCTTGTCGGCGGAATGGGGCCCAGGGTCTCCCAAACCACCGGCGGGGGCCAACCAGATGCCGCGGCGCGGGCCACGTGGCGGTCGGGTCGACGTAGACCCCGCCCCGGCAGCAAAGTGGGCCCGGCGGTCAAACCCGAGCGCTCGGGGGCCTTCCCCGAGCGCCGCGCCCATGTGCAACCTTCTGAAAGGCTCTCGGGCCGAGAGCCCAAGGCTCAGGAATCGAGGGGGCACTCGGGGTCCTTCCCCGAGTGTCCGGTGTCCCCGGGTGCGTGGGCCCCAGGGGAACGCTCGGGGCATTCCCCCGAGCACTCCTCCTGGAGCTCCGCCTGTAGGGGCCCCAAGCGATCCCTCAACGAGCGCTCCCCGAGCGCTCGAGGTCACTCGGGGGCGCCCTGGGACAGCTGGCACCCTTCCCATTCGAAGGAGCTGCTCGGGGACGTAGAGCTCGGGGTCGTCTGGTCCCCCTGTGGGGCCCACCTCCGGGCATGTCATCGAGCGGCTAGCTTCTCCCGCAAGTCTCAGCCCTGACAGAGGCATTTAATGCACGTCATTTCGGCAAGGAATTCTAAGCCCCATGAGGGCATGATGACGGTCAGGCCGGGCCACACCCGCTCAGGCGATAGGTACCGTTGCCTATCACCTTCCGCCTGATGATGGGTCCGTCTGACAGCTTTGTTGACCGACCGGGCGCGTCGCACCGCGCGCTCCTGTCGCTGTCACCCTTTTTGCCCCCTTGGGTTGCATCACCGCGAGCCCCGGTGCGCGGGTTTGGTCGCTGACACCCGGGGCCCAGGAGCGGGTGTTTCACCCACTTTGTCAGAAGAAGCCCGGTAAGTCTCCATTTGCGGGACCCACCGGGCTTAAAGGTGTCAGGGACCCCTGTTCAGAGGCACGGCGAGAAGACGTCCGGCGCGGCAATCGACGCCGCGCATTAAATGATAGGCGTGGGTCGCCCTTTTGCGCCCACGTCGCCGGTAGAGCCCTCTAGCCGCTGTGGAAACCCCCCGAGTATATAAGGGGAGGACCAAGGCCATGCAAAGGGTTGGCTGATTGATTCATTGGGGAGTCAGTTAGCTGAATACTTAAAAAACTACACTCTCATTTGCTTTCTTCTCCGGCTGGTTCCTTAGCGAGAACGTTAGGGTTAGAGCTCTGGGAGAAGAACCCTTCTTGTAAGCAGGAAAGTCTTTATAATCCCAAATAACTCAATACACACACCAAAGCAGGACGTAGGGTTTTACATCTCCGGGTGGTCTGAACCTAGGTAAATCCTCTGTGTCTTTTGCGCCAAATCCATCCCCCTCTCGATCCGTCTCTGGCTCATAAGAAAAGCTCTACTGCGCCCCCGGCCGAATCCTAAAGGGGGTCCAACCGGACCACCGCTAGAGGCGTCTCTACGCCGACAACGCTGTCAGCACTGGTATCCGTCGACTGGGCTTTCTCCATCAGCACGGGGACCTCTTCATCGGCAATGTCGGCAGCAAAGTTACTCGGCAGGCTCCGACTGAGCAGACATGACTCGGGGGCTTACCAGCGGCGGCGTCCTGAGTTCTCTTCAGAGAGGGCTCGGTGGCGGCTTTCTCCACATCAAGCCGCCGAGCACTCGGCCTTGAATTGGCCGAGTCAGTCGAAGGCGGGAAAATCATCAAGACCCTCCACTCAGTTCCTCGAAACAAGTAGAGGCTCGGGGGCTACACCCTCTGGGTGCACTGTTCGTGTCCCCAGAGTGAAATATACGGAAAGGCAAGTAAACCAGCTACTCGGGAAGAGTCATTGAAGACCCTCCACTCGGTTCCTCGAACCGAGTAGAGGCTCGGGGGCTACACCCTCTGGGTGCACTGTTCGTGCCCCCAGAGTGAAATCTACAATAAAGCAAAGGAGTCTCCGCCCGACTATCCTAGTCGGCCGAAGGCTCGGGGGCTACTGACGATGACATAGCACCCAGGTATCGTCAAGGAGGATAAAGCTGGCCATCCGGGCATAGGGTGGGCCAGGCCGACTACTCGGGGTCCGATTACAACACAGGAGCGCATCATCGACTTGGAGTACAAGACATGGACACGTGCCTGCCCGGAATCCCGGTTGGTAGTTGTAACCGATTAGGAAACATATATGTAAGCCGATCCGGACTCTTGTAACTCTATCCTGGCCGCATATATAAGGCCGGGTAGGGATCCCCGGATAGGTAGACAGAAAAAATAGAGCTCTCAGATCATCTGATCATAGGCATAGACACATACCCTCACGCGGGATACAAGCAATACGACTCGCCAAATACAGAACGTAGGGTATTACCTCTTCTCGAGGGCCCAAACCTGTCTAAACTCTGTGTCCCATGTGCACCCATCTAGATCTGCTACTCGTACACTACCCCATATTCAGTATTGCCGGAATAATACTCCGACAATTCTTGTTCATAGAAGGTCGCCTAAAGAACAATAGTGCTGTTATCTTGGGTGCTTTTGTAATGAAATGCCGTCTCGAATGAGAAGTTGTATCAATTGGACGGCTGTATTTTTGATGGACATTGATAAAGGTCAGGACGAGGAGTAGCTTGAACTTGCTGGTTGCTTGGCTGGATCATGGAAGTACATTTAAAACCATACCAGTTGGAGTAGCCAGCGGTACAAGCCTCTTGTTCTGCGAATGCAATCCATCGACACGTTTATCTCCATCTATTGGAACAAAAAAAGTTGGTCGTGTTTGGACAAACGGACTCCTACTGTTACTTATCATTCCGAAACTGACACGAATGAAAAACCTCATGGAGGACAGTAGGCGTACACAGTAATTAGCACCTTTGCTGTTTAATTCTCATGGTCGCTCGCAAACAGCCTTGAATGAAACAAGCTCAGAGAAAACGGTGCCCGTATAACAACTGCTAGCTCAAGGACCCAGGACGAGTACCAGGAAACTGTTTTTGAATGCTAATAAAGCGTTTCCAAATATATTAGTAATGCGTTTTGCCATAACTTTTTTTTGGTTAATTACATAGACGTATATAGTTTTTCTTTAAACATACATAGACGTATACAGTACAGTACTCCTACTACGTAATGATTTGTCTCTTCTCAGAATGATACTAGACGCACTGAGCGGTCGGAGATAACGAGACGTGCTGGTGATTGTTGTAGAAAGAAAGAAGACGTGCTGGCGATTCACGTAAAGTACTCCGCGCCTTCTTGTCAACCACAGACTTTAACTGCTGGTTAGCTGAGCGGTGGTGATCGATGGAGTTTCAATCATTAATTCCTATCGATCTCTAGCGAACTCATGTCACTTCCTCTGGCACGTAATTTTGACTATAAACTCTTTATATGAACATGCTACTGGTACGTAAAACATTGTATACTCGTGGACCGACCGGCCATATACAAAGAGGGTTATCAAAGAAGGCCTTTTGCTCTGAACCCGAATTTATCCGGCAGATAACGTAGCGCGGTTGAGGGATCCGTTTGATGACGCCGGGCATGCGTACGTTTCAGAACGGTGCAACCGTGCACCGGCGTCAGTCCATTGCCGGCTAGCCACGGCTCTGCTCTGCTGTCAAACTGCGTAATTAATCGGAGCCGGTAGCCGGCCGGCCAGCCAGCCAGCGAGCGCAGGAGGAGAGGCCCGTGCCTGCGCGCGTGCGTGACGAGACGTGCCACGCACCCGTGGTAATGCCACGCCGCGCCGCGCGTATTTATGGCCGCGCGCGTTGCAACCGCCAGCGTGAACGTGATGATGAGGCGAGGCGAGACGAGACGAGACGATCCCGGCAAGTGGCGGGCGGGCGGGCGAGCGCGGCAGCCAACGGCGCGAGATCGGGCAGCCATGCGTCCTCTGCTTATTTGGAGCGACAAGAATAGATCGGTATCGTTGTCCGCGGCTTCGCGTGCCGCGCGTGCGACCGATCCCGTCAACCGGAGTGTCGAGACTCGAGAGAGACGCGCGAGCTTGGCCCGAGTGGTACTCGTGGTCTGCGAGCTGCTGTAAGATCAACCTCACTCACGACCTTGTGATCCGATAGCAGATGACTGTAGAACTAGTAAATTAAATATCTATAAAAATATAAATAGGTACGAGAGATATAGAATGGTGTTCATCTCTTTATTAGATTAGATCTCACAGTTACAAACTCTCAATAATACACGTAAATAATTAAAAACCATATATCTATTTATAGGCTAACTGCAGGAGTTAGGGTTTAGTAAGACCATATATGTATCCTAAGGGGTAGCGCAACGCACTGAATGGTCCACTCCTAGGAGGTCCGGTTTTATAACACTCTCCCTTGTGCAATTATTGCGAAATTCTCATGCCTCATTAAAACTCTGAAAATTGTAATGAAAAAATTGAAGAAAAAATGCACTACATTTGCCGCTTTATATTATACTTGATCGTGAGTAATACGCTATGCTGTATACGAGATAGAACTCATATACAATTCTTTGGATACCCGGATTAGATGATGTACCTGCTAAGGGTTCTAGGAGATAAGGGAATCTTCCATAAGGATCCCGGAAACCTTTTAAGCCAAAAGGTATATCCCTACGTTTAAGAAGACAAGAGTCCAACTCGGAGATGAGTCAATGTCTCTCACGACTCGAAGGACCCTCTATAAAAGGACTTGAAAACCCACTAGTGAAGAACAAGATCTAAGAGACAATAAGCCTACAGAAGCCTTCAGACGATTGAGCCCAAGCCTCTCCAGAGCCTCAATCCAAATCCCGAGATCCGTCGACTTCAGGAAGGCGAGCCCCAGTGGACTTGCCAGAGGAAAACCTCGAATAAGTTTAGATCTCGTTTAGGCTAGACACTGACAAATCCTTGTAAGCTACTCAATATTCAATATAAACCAACATGGCGTAAGGTTATTATCCTAAGGAAAGCCCGAACCTGTATAAAAATCATTATCCGTATTTTTCTGTACTGCTGGATGATGGCCCCAGGGGTCCCTACCATTCAACAAATCTTCTGCTCACGACAATCGTAAGATCGGTGGTTTACCAATCGTCGACAGTACTAGTTGCCTCATTAAAAACCTGGTGGACGAGAAACTCCTTGTGAAAACTCATCAAAGAAAAAAGTATAACCATTTAAGTTTGATTAATCTTCAATTGACTTAATCAATTAATGATGTTTACTATAATGTTCGTTGTTGCTATATCACTTATGCACACATACGATACGAATCTCATTCGAGGTAAGTTTCTGAGAATTGATGTTTCAATATACATTCTTATTTTGTAAAATATATTTTGAAGAACAAATCAATTATCAATGCTTGATTCTTCCAAGTAAATCAAAATCTAGAACTTTCATAGTTCAAATGTGATAATTAAAGTACCATTTTGTATTTACCCCCCTCAAGATGGCGCATGTTAACATCTTCATCTCTAACTTGTATTTCTAGTGAAAACACTATGGACAATATTTTATGAAGAAATGCGACTATCCATAATATCCAATCTTCTTGATTTCTTTCTCACAATTAGTTCTAAAAAATTGTGATGAGCCTGTCCTTGAGATTCCAATGTACTCATTCATGAATGGTGTAAGCAGTGTCTCATGGAGTACTGTATGATATCAACGTGCAATATAACCAATCTTAGTTGTGCTATATAAGCAGCTTCAACTTTATGGAAACTTTGGGTAAGATAGGTGAGTAAGTCGTAAAGACTCGTGCATTCTTATGGTACAATTGACTATCTGGAGTCATGTCTGCGTGCAAAGTTCTATAGAGAAATCTAACTCATGAGCTGTGGCCCCAAAACTTGAGCTTTTCTATGGAGTCTTTTTGACTTACAAGTGCAAAGTAGTTTGCATTGTTTTAGGACCTATTCGAATGTGATTGATCAAATTGGTGTGTTATATCTCTTTGTCGGTCTTGATTCTACTATAAACCTAAGCCCAAGATGATTTTACCCATATCCTTCATTTAACTTTAAAATCAGGCTTCAAGCGTAAGCTCACTTCCTTTATGTCTTATGTTGTCCTAAATGATCAAGATGTCGGTCTAGAGGAGAGGGGTAAATAGGTGACCAACAATTTTTATCAATTTAAAGCTTGATTTGTAATTATGTGGATTTAAAGGTTGTCTAATGCAAGAGCTCTATGGGGACTGCTAGATACTAGTCAAATACAAGCATGATAATGTAGTAACAAAAGTAATGCTTATAAGAAGTAAATGTTGGAAATAAATAATCAAGAGGACACAAGTGATTTTTTTTGCCAGAGATCAAATTCTTTGGGAATCATAATCCTTTGTTTGGGGAGCTCAATCGTTTTGATTTAAAATTGGCTTCCGCTCAAGCCTTTATCAATTGAGGACGTACTTTGTGTCTCCTCGACTTCTTGATGGTCTTTTCCTTTTAGAGGTGGATCCCAATATTCACAAACTTTCTGGGGCTTATGACAACTTACTTAAGAGCTCTCAAGCACTCCTGACCGTTTAGGAGATCCCAATATTCAAAAGTATCAACTGAGTCAACAAGTCAATCAATGAAATTAATTAGTATCATTCAGAAACATGGACAGGAAACAATCTACCCATAACAAAAGGTGGGAATGCATCAGCCACACGCGTTGACATTCCATGTATATTTGCATCAACTAATGGAAGCAACTTCGTAATTTTCAATATAAAAGAGCATGGGTGCATGTAAAGTTAATTTAATATTTAAAAAAAGCAACTGTAATTTGAACTAAACGTTGATGAACTATAAAATCTATATCTCACGGAACATAAATTCAAACCACTGAGATTAAAATTTAAACATGTATTCAGTGAATTTGGTGATCCCTCGTACATGACATTCAAACTTTACACATCAATTGATTTTGCAATGGTTCAAACTTTACACATCCGTTGGACACAGAAAACATTCTCTACCTAAATAAGTTCATTTTGATAAAGAGAGTTAATTTTTTTTTCAAAATATATACATCCATAAATGCCAAGGTGGACATAATACTTACTTCTTAGGAAAAAGTCTATTACTCTTGATTGAGTTCACATTTCAACCTTGAACTCTAAAACAGTTTGACTTAGAACCCGGAACTCTTAATACCATTTGATTTTCATCCTCCACCTGGTTTTACTAGGTTTGACCCTATTCGCCACTTGGCTACCACATCACCTAGTAGGAGCCCACATGTCATTTATTCTCTCATATCTTGTCTCACATCCCTCATCTCCTCTAGCTGACGACCACTTTCTCCCTCGTCTCCATGCCTAGCAAGGTCACCGCTACAACCTCCCATCGTGTTGCTCCGTCGCACCTCCTCGCCCTCGTCCCTCTCTATTCCCTCTCATCCCTTCTTGTTTCTACCCATGTGCGGATAATATGTCCTCCTTAGCTCAGCACGAAAGCATAAACAAGCTTAATAGCAATGGAAGAGGACAACACCAAGCTTCATGCTAGCAATGAGTTTGGCAACTGAACAGACTAACATAACAAAGGGGAAAAGTTTCGAGGGTCAAGTGATGCGTTTTACCTCTTGTCGTGCTAGCGAGCTCAGCAACCATGTCCGCCAGAGTGCCTCTCCTCTCCTAGGCCTACATGTCTTGTTCGTTGAGGGGAAGGCGAGAGAATGAATGACATATGGGTCCCTATTGCATGATGGGCAGCCATGTGGCAAGTACCAAGGTCAAACCAAGTCAAAGGGGCCAAAACCAAGTGATAGGTTGAAAATTGAACGGTATTAAGAGTTCAAGGTCCTAAATTAGACCATTTAGAGTTTGATATTGAAATGTAAACTCGAGCCAGAGTTTAAGGTTGAAAAATAAACTTTTTTCTACTTTTTAATGACTAGGGCGACCCGTGAGGTAATAGGTTACCACATTTGAACATGGCCATTGGAGGGTGACAAAGGAACGGTCCATAGTAAAGTGGAGCATCTTAAAATTTCTTAATAGATAAAGTTTAGATATGTACGTGGTCCGAAATATGCAACTTTAACAATTAATTTTTTTATGGATGTGATAATAAAAAGCTATAAATATATATTATGAAGCCGTGTTCTTTTGGGTGAATCCATTACTCTGAAATCAATCAATCTACAATTCTACATACACTGATGTTTACAGTAGGTAAAAGTGTTGGCGTATCAGACCATTACCCATGTAAATTCTCGTTGTTTTCGCAGGCATGTTGCACAACATCACTTTCGTTGAGTTCATCAACATTGCACTGAATGCTAAGAGGGTCGTCAGGATCTACCTGAAGAAGAAGAACCCCATGTTCAAAAGTTCAAATTCGTCCAAAGTGTTACTTCTCGCAAACAACTTTTAATTCTACCTGAGTCAAAGTTCAACTAAAAGCTGAGACGAAGCCGAGGGCCTAGCATGAAACATGACAATGATAACTTAATATACTTAATAATTTAATTTATTTATCTGTAGCAACACGTAACTATTTAGTTATACAGTAGTTTGATTGAATGGTCGTACGAATAAAAGGTCAGTGCTGCTCGTACTTTTCCAGCCTGTTCAACTGGTGCATGCAGCAGTCAGTTCTGTACTAGCTCCCGGTTTTTCCTCTACGTGAAAGTGAAAGAACAAAGGGAGCTTCGAGAGTCGAGGCCAGATATGCTAGCCTTCCGTGTCAATCACACCTAGGTATCTCGATTCTTGACAGGGACACGAATCGATTGGATAAACACAACCGGCCGTGTCGCCTAGAAGCAAGAGCGACAACATCAGAACAGTGAGTGTCACGGTGATAACTGAAAAGAGAAGGGTAGCTGTCCTAGGCGATCGAGATGCCATCCGGCCATCCGGGTAAATCTCCGACGGCGACATGTACCGGCCGCATGTTGCCAAGATCTGGGTGCGATAATTGGCTGCACTCCCGGAGGCCTCTGCCGGAGCAAGGCGACGGGCTAGCCACGGGTAAAACGTATCAAGTATTTTTGCGTTAATTAATATTTTATACTTTTATTATCAAACAAATCGACGGACTGTCTATATACTCCTCTATTTTATATATTCAGAAAAATATCGTACAATTATAAAATTAAGCGTATTTATGAACCTTTGAAAGAGAGGATTATGTGAAAAGAGATGGCTAGCGTAGCCCTAGAGTATCCAGGCAACAAAAGGAGATAACCCCACCTGCCACCTAAGCCCCACAGGTCTCGGTTGTCCCGCTGGCACATCTCGATTTTTCGAAATCTGAAAATTAGAGTTTACAAAAACTTTTATCATTAATAAGTTAACCTAGGTGGATCCGACTATAACTTTTGACGTGCGTGCCTATGTTAAACCCCAAAAGCAATGCAAACCCTTCTCCTTGTTTTCCTCGATCTACATTTGTCAAAATCTCAATTCTCCGAATCCACGTCCGACAAGGCGTGCAAACTCATTGTAAACCTTTGTTTCCTTGCATGACTATCTGGATCTGCACTCCCGCCTTGAAACCATCTTTGATACTCTTTCCCCTTTATGACTTGCCGATGCGTCTTAACCGAAATCCGAGGATAAGTGCCCACATGGTACGTTGCGAAAATGAAACATATATACGGCATGCATCTCTTCCGTATGCCGCGATCTTCTACTATCTACCCTACCAAGTCCTCCTACGAGTATGCGCGCATATGTATCGCTTACATACACACGCGTGTATGGAAACCCTAACTCTTTGTTCGATTCTGCCGCGATCCTATACATATATATAAGTATATCGACAATAGTTCCCCGAATCCTAACCCCCATGACTTCCTATCATTATCATAATCCCGTCGCCACCTTATATACGCTTAATTTTTAAGTGTACGTGGGTATTTACATTTGGAATTCTAGTTCACTCCTTACGAGCTAAGGAGAGGTCTAAAACCCTAGCTCCTTGTCCTCCCTCGGCCTATCTGTTTTTGTCCTAATTAATTAACCATGCCAACTTATTCCATTAACGGGATGTTCAGGACAACATTCCTAAAACGTTTAAGATATGAGCTCTCACCTAATTTTGGCTATGTAGAATTTCAAGAACCAACAAGTTGCACGTGACTATGTTCATGGGCATACATGCAACATTAATTTCCTCCATAACTTCATACGTTATCTTTCCCCAATCCAACTGGAATATACATGCAACAATGCAACCAATCTGTGCAGGTGCGTGTGCATAAAAAGTAAATCCTAATTCTTCCCCTGAAGCCATCAGGTGTCACATCCCATCACCTGCACATACAACACCAAGCCCGGGATGAATTAATCACTAGCAGAGTTTCTCTTTATTCTTCCTGCCAACTCACTGTGGCACATTGCCACCTCTCTCTTTTGTACAAGCGCTGGTCATTTAGCCCCTTTCTACTTGTACTGGCCAGGCATCGCAATTACGCCAAGCTGAACTCGACTGCTCCAAAAGACCAGCCGAGCCACCCCTGCATCAACCGAGGTCGGTGCCTGAATTCTACTGTGACCTCGCCTCCATCTCCTCTGCCATCAGCACCGACCATCCCTCTCCATTAATGCCCGAGCTGTCTTTCTCAACATTTCTTCTCAGGCATATTTTCCCAACTCCCTTATGCCAATAGCGCCAGCTAAGCACCTAAGCACTTCGTCCTTGTCCTTTGCTCACGGCGCCTAATAACTCTCCCGCGCAACACATAATCTTTTCTCACGGCACCTAATAACTCTCCCGCGCAACACATAATCTTTTCTTTGCTTCTGCCGTACCTGTGCCACCCACGTGCTCCCTCTCCCTCATCTCTCTAGCACTAAGCGCCTGACTCCATCTCCCCTCTTTAACCCCCTTCACTCTTACCTATTCCTCTATATAGCTACAACTACAAAGTTAGCTCTGCACTTCTTTAAGCCATGCCGAGCTGCCTCTTTTTCTCTACACTGCTCACCTTCTTCCTCAGTTCCCATTGTTTCCGAGCTGCCTCTACCTGAGCTCCTTACCTCCCAACCCACCGAGCACCACCTCCTGTTTTTCCCTAAGCTCTTCCCCTCCATTCTTTCTCTTCTCCTGAGCAGTGCTCTCCCATTTAACTTCTCTCCACGCGCACAGCTGCTCCTCCCTCTCCAAGCAAGCCGGCGTAGAGCACCACCCATTTTGCATATAACGGCAGCAGTCATCACCGGCGGGAACCACAGAGAGCAGCGCACGCCCGCCGCCGACCACCCTGTCCACCCTGCTGCCAGTGCCACCGCTCAGTCCTCCTCCCCTTGTCCCATTCTATTCCATTTTTTTCCAGCCTAAGCTTTCCATTCCCCGAGCTCTTTGCTCCTCCCTCAATTCTTCCCCTTCCCCCATAGCGGCCGAGCTCCTCTATCTTTTTATCTTCCCCGTGCTGCTACTCTTTCTTCCTAAAACTGAGCTCCTTCTCCTCCGTTCCCCATTCAAGCTCTACCCCAAACTTCTTTCTCCAAGCCCCAACCCGGCCACATGAACTCCGGTTCCCGCCGCACTCGCCGGCGCATCACCGCTTTGCTCGGCAAGCCGCTAGCCCTTACCTTGCCCTCCTCGCGCCGCACACCTTCAAGAAGCCCCACAATCCCCCTGCTCTCCCTGAGGCCGAACGCCTCTGCTCGCCGCCGCAAGCCAAGACGCGGCGTCGCCGTCGGGGTCTTCTCGCCTCGCTCTGACCAGTGCCGCTCCGGCCGCCTCCTCCAAGAATCCTTCCTCAGTCCACGGCCTCAACCGAGCACTATGTCACCTAGCACGCAGTTGTCGCCACTGGTAAGGACCCTGGGCGTTTTCTTCCTAATTCCCTTCTAAGCCGGGTTAAATTCTAAACCAATCCACCCGCACACATAAATCAGTTAGGATCAATTAGCTGTTTCAACTGCCGGTCTGTCACAGAGTGGCGCAACAGGAGCATCGCAGCGGTCCATATATTACAAACTTAAGGTACAACTGAAACATCAACATGAAATCTTACAACTGTTTCCCAAAAGTACGGGAAATTAAAAACCGTTATTGTTCGGCTACAGCAAAAGCCTTTCTTACATCTCTCGGCTCACCTGTCCTGTTATTCTACTCCGTGGAATTCTCGTCATGGAACTCGACGTAGTAGTCGACGCCTTCGTCCTCCTTCTTCGGCGCTTGTTCTTCGAAAACATCCTCGTCAACTTCAATGTATACCACTTCCATCTCTGCCGTTGGCTCACAGTCTAATCAAAGGAATTAGAATAGAGGGATGAGTACAGAAGGTACTCAATAAGTCCAGGAATAGCAAAGAGGTGTTTGATGCACTATCTACTGAGAACGGCAACGTTCTCTAAAAGCAATGCAGTTTTGGCAAGATAAGAGAGTCAAGTTCTAATTTAAGAGACTACGATCTCATGTCTTACAGGCTGCTAGGATCCCCGATGGATCCCTTTCCGGCCGCGTTCGCAGTTCCAACTAGGAACATGGAGGGACTCAGCCACAATTCTTTACACTTTGTAGAGGTGTGCAACTGTACCCACAAACAACGACAGTCGTGCATCTGAGGTGGCCAAAACTTATCTACACTCCTATGGTCACAAAGCCGTTTCACTGCCCGCTCAGTCATACCTCGTGTTGTAGTCCCGCACAACAGGCCTGGGACTACCGGTCTCATGTTGACACTACAAGTCCAACGTCTTGTGGATAGCCATCGGCTAACATCACATTCCCAACAGTTGATACTTCGGATCCAACTGTTAAGGTCTTCCTTTCCCGAGGGAGTATGACCTATGGCAAAGGTACTTTGGTTTAGCCTCGCCCATACAAGGTATGTGGTTTGCGCGTTCGCTACGGCGGTTAAGCACAATCGATCGTTGGTTGCATTAACCTTATGTGAAACAAACCCGTGTGATGAAATCCGCCTTCCGATGTGCCTTCGGCACCTTTTCAGGTTTTCACCACCCACCATGCTATCGCCCAAGAACCGGCGATCAAATTAAAACAATAGTTGATTCATCTTTAGAAAGTAGATTTCTATTTTGTGCAGGTTGTAGACAAGAGAGAAATTGTGGATCATTCTCAATGGACATGAACAACAAACTGAACTTGCCTGGTAACAAGTAGGTAGTGGAGTTCGACTGGTCTGCTAGCGGAACTCTGGCTTCTGAAGAAGAAAACAAATAAAGTCCAATAAGGACTTGTTCTAGAAATTTCAAATATGAATGCGGATGCCATGTCAACACATACATGAGAAGATGCATGTATTAAAATACTCTTAAGAAATTTTAGCAATGACCCTTTAAACATTCTTTTAAAGGTTCAGAATTTCTTAGAAGGATAGTCAAACTTTAGTTATCTTTAAAGCTCGCATTGATCTTTCTCATAACCATATTAATCATTTTATTCTCTGATTTATTTTTCTTCTATTTCAATACCTCTATTTAATCTCTTGATGTTGATTTAAGAAATTAAGTCAAGATCTTTAAGAAAAATTAATTTAGGGTTTTTCTTCTTTTAAATAATAGTTCATTCTATTTGATTTAAACTAATTAACAACATTAGGTAGACTTAATTCTCTTTTCAAGAAGTTATTTCTGATTCCTCTTCCACCTACGGCTAGAGGCAACGCACCCCTCTCCATCGACTGTCGTGGTGGCTCAACAGGGGATGAGGACGGCGAGCAATGGGGACAGCAAGGGCAACGACAACAAAGGGAAGAGGCGGCGGGGGCGAGGACAGCTGGGGGAGGAGGCGGTGTTGGCCAGGGCGGCTGGGGAGGAAGTAGATGAAGTGTGGAGGGGTTGCAAGAGAGGAAGAGGGTGAGGGCATGGTAGCCAGCAATGGAGGCTCGACTGTCGGTAGAGGAGCTAGGAGGCAGAGGGTGATAGAAATGGAAGAAGTGGCGGGGTGTGAGGAAGGAAGAGAGATAAAAACAGAAATGGGCCACGTGGGCTACAAAAAGGCCCTATGGGGCCTGGAACTGAGTTTTCAGGGTTTTAGGCAAGCTTTACATGGCCTACAGGACCCGTCAGAACTCAGAGTGAAATTGAGAAGTTCATATATAGGTCCCATGAACAGTGCACCGGTAGCCTACTTATTTGGACGCTCTCCCCTGACGCTCTTTCTTGCACCTTAATGGGAATAATGCTCTTGATGATTAAAATAAAAATTATGAGTGTCGTTCGCCTGAGAAATTCGTACATATGGACAAAGAAGTATTGGAGCCAGGGCGGACCTGCTGGGCAACAAGTGACTTGTTTTCATTTGGAACGGCACAGGACTCTAATCCCTATGGCATAATGTGACTTGTCTTTTTTCATTTTTTTTGCCAATCGGCATTGTGGGAATCGATCGACGGGACATTTTCGTTGTCAGGCATCCTTAGGATTCATGAAACATGGAAAAACATATCTGAATGAAGCGTTGCTTCCTCGTCTCTAGAGTTGGAGCCCCGCAGAGAGGATATTTTCTGACGAACCTGACTGGCGGCAATTGGAGACTGGACATGGACATCTGCAGGCTTATATATGCAAGTCTGCCTAAACGCAGACAAACAAAGGGAATTACAGAGGAGAAGATTAAACTGCACGCAGCTAGGAACATAAATACGGAGTATATTATCCACGGGACAGATTTGGTATTTGGCTGGTAATGCCGGTTTCCCCTGTAGTCCCGGTCTCTCTGAGATCTGAACCCATGCTGACCTCTCTGCTATGCTCCAAATGCAAATCGACCAACCTGTATATTTCCATGGTACCAACATGGTACCAACTCATCCTTTTCTGAAACGATGCAAATCTGAAATCCCTGGATCCAAGAGAATATTTTCTTCAGGGCACTATCCAGGAGTTCTCTTTACCATGGAAAATAAGGGCGACAGTACAGGCTGTATTTTTTTCCTGATGGCACGACAGGTTTGGCTTTGAGCTGCTCGAAGGGAAATGAATAGCTAGAGTTTATCATCTGGAACTGGAAGTGCTACCTTTAACCGTACGTGTCCAATGATTTCTGTACGGAATTTAAATTGTACTATTCGAGTTACATGGACATGTGTTCTTGACTTCACCGGTGCAATTTCAAGCCATTTGCTCGTCTTCATTTCTACGTGTTGTTGTCGATACAGGAGTATGACTTTTCAGGCGAGGTTTCTTTTCCTTCCAACGTGTCTATATCCCGCGTGGTGGCCCCGGCCAAAATCTGGCTACAGCCAATCGCGGATCATGGAACCGGATATGGTATTAGCAGTAAACCAATCACCTTCCAGATAAGGCCTGCAGGTCGGTCCCACACCGGCACCTAAAGTGCAAAGCACGCTCGGCTACACCGCCAAGCATCGCGGAAAAGCGCGATGCTGGGCCATGACGCTCAAATAGCCGTAATTCGGTGATATTTTTTGCCCTTTTTTTATCCCACAGTGTGCTGCTGCTGCATGCATGATACGATACTAGCTCGAAACTTGTTTCTAGCGAGCTTTGTAGGATCGTCACACTGGAAACGCTCCGCTTTGCTTTTCTTGTTTGGAGCAGATGAGCAGCAGCTCGGGTCAGAAGGCGGCCGGGGCCGTGGGTGGCAAGGCGGCGAGCGCGTGCGACGGCTGCGTGCGGCGGCGCGCGCGGTGGTACTGCGCGGCGGACGACGCCTTCCTGTGCCAGGGCTGCGACACGTCGGTGCACTCGGCCAACCCGCTCGCCCTGCGGCACAAGCGCGTCCGCCTGCGCGCGTCGTCTTCGCTGCCGCAGTCGGTCGAGGGCGTGGAGGCGGCGGTGACGACGACGACGACGTCGAAGCGCCTGGGCGTCGCGCCGGCATGGTCGAAGCGGAAGGCGCGCACTCGGCGGCCGCCGGTCAAAAGCGTCGGGCAGTTGCTGTCCAGGCGGCTCGTGGTGCCCAAGGGGCGCGCCGGCGGGGAGTCGTCGGAAGAGCGGAAGGCGGCGGCGGAGGAGGAGCAACTGCTGTACCGCGTGCCGATCTTTGACCCCGCCCTCGCCGAGTTCTGCTCGCCGCCGCCGACCGACGACGCGGTCGCCACAACCTCAGACTGTAAGGAGGATGTGGACGGCGCCGTGGAGAACACAAAGGAGCCCGTGGCCGCGCCATCCCCCGTGCAAGAGCTCCCGGACAGCTTTGCCAATCTGGGCCCGACGGACGCTGAGCTCAGGGAGTTCGCCGCGGACATGGAAGCCCTCCTCGGCCAAGGCCTGGAAAACAGCAACGAGCTGGAGGACTCGTTCTACATGGAGACCCTCGGGCTCCTATCGCCGGGGGGAAACGGCGGGCGGGTAAAGGTGGAGACCGACGGCGTCGTCTCCAGAAGCCGGGGCGCGCTGGCGTCTGGCCCCGAGCTGAAGCCGGAGGCGTCCGCCGAGGTGCTGGACATCGATTTCAACTGCAGCTCGGGGACGGCGGGAGATGACGACGACGGTTCCGAACAGAAGACGCCGGCGATCAGCGATGG
Organism: Stipa capillata; assembly: GCA_019208055.1. Classification (NCBI taxonomy): domain Eukaryota; kingdom Viridiplantae; phylum Streptophyta; class Magnoliopsida; order Poales; family Poaceae; genus Stipa; species Stipa capillata. The sequence goes on along the minus strand of JAGXJF010002351.1, from coordinate 798,624 downwards.
CGACGCCTCGGAAGCGCACTTCTTGAAGAGTAGCCTGGATCTTAGGCTCGACTACGAGACGATCATCGAGAACTGGGGTAGCTCACCGTGGACAGACGGCCGGCGGCCGCACGTCCAGCTCGACGACTTCTTGCTCCACGACTACCACTCGGTACGTACGAGATTCTGCGTAGTTATGCTCGACCGGATGGGTGCTTTCATGGTGCGTGCGTGTTATAATATTGAGTGGTTTCTGCGTGCGTGCATGGTGTGTAGGGCATGTGGACGGCGGGAGGAGGAGGGAAGGGTGCGGAGGCGGGGACGCCGAGACCGAGGATGGACGGCTGGCGGGAGGCGCGGGTGTCGCGGTACCGGGAGAAACGGCAGACGCGGCTGTTCGCCAAGAAGATACGGTACGAGGTGCGGAAGCTGAACGCGGAGAAGCGGCCACGGATGAAGGGCCGGTTCGTCAAGCGCCCCGCCGGAGGGGCCGCCACCGCCGCCGCCCCGTGCGCCGTCACCTAGCCCGGCACCTTCAATGCCCACCGTGCGTGTCGACACCAGCTGGTTTGCGCTCGCAGACTGCAGCACGCGTGTCTCGGTCATGGACTCGCCATGAAATTACACACACAAAATTTGTCAAAGCTGCTATTTTAGTGGGTTTAATTTTCTTGGAATTCGCTAGTGTTTAAGAAATTGTTGACTCGATCGATCCAGTTATATATTATCGAACGTAAAATTACACTAAAACAATTTACAACTTTAAATCTCAAAATATGTAACTATAGTTACAAGTCTCCACGATTTGCCTTTTCTTCATCTGTCATTTCGGCATCGGTGATTGCTGGGGAGTTTTTTAAAAAATATTATTTTTTATTTAAAAATTTCAGAAATAATATCACATCTAAAAAAATTATAAAGCTGACCTCAATCACCACCAGCCGTGGTGATTAGGGCGCAACCACCATGCTTCGTGGCGATAAGAATCAATCGCTAGCTGCACCGACAATATTAAGGGGGTGTTTGGTTGGGCTTTTCAGCAGCTTTTCACTGGAAAAAGCTGCAGCCCAACCAAACGGCCAGTTTTTCAGCAGCTTTTGCCAACGGTAGCTGTGGGCTTTGCAGTGTAAATTCAGCTGTTTGAAAAAGTTACCTTCTACCAGCTTTTTGCAATGTGTTGAAGCTTCAGTGCTCATTTTTCAAAATGCTGTAGATGATTTGGATCAATCAAAAACCATATGTTCACTTTCTCACAGCCACAACAGTTTTTTCAGACAACCAACAGCAGCTTTGTCAACAGCCACAGCCCAACCAAACAGGCTACTATCGCCATGCGGGGTGGCGATAGTTAGTTACTCTTCGTAACCGCCAGGACACAGGGCGCTATCGCCACGAGTCATGGCAATAGCACCATGGCTATATAATCAGAGGGGCCCATCGCCACGTCCGCTGGTGATTTAGGCCCAATCATCATCCCCTGTGGTGATTATAGTCAATCGCCACGCGGCTTGGCGATTCCATACTGAATCGTCGGTGCGGCTGGTGATTGGCTCCTATCGCCACAGCGCGTGGCGGTTACACCCTAATCGTCAGGGCCGGTGGCGATTGAGATTAGTTTTACAAAAAAAATTAAACGTGGTATTATTTCTGAAATTTTTGAATAAAAAAATAATATTTAAAAGAAAAACTCGATCGCTGGGATGGAGATCGAGATACATTTGGGTTGGCACGCCGACCATGAGAAATGTTTGGCTTCACGACTTTTGAAACCTATCTCTCGCTTCCATAGATTGCGAGAAGATAGTGGTTATACATTTGTACTGTTGTACACTGTGTTCATGCATGCATCATACATGTGATTTTCTAGATCTAGCTACTAAGCACTACAGTTCTATGTCGTAACAAAATAACATATGTATGTACAGTGGTTGTTGCAACTCATATATGTAATGTGTATTTGCATAGTTTGTTGATGAATAGAAATTTAAGTGTTTTTAAAGTGGCGAGTGAAATAGCACAGTTTGACTAATGGTGCGTGTCGTTGCTTGTGACAGTGGGACGCAGTTGAGAACAAGTCCACGATGCTCCCGTACGCCGGTTGCGCCATCGTCGCCGTCTGGCTGTTGTCCATCGTGGTTGGCACCGTCAACTCCGTGCCTCTATTTATATATATACGACTACTGTCTTGGATCATTTGTAGACTGAGACCGAGTATGATAAATTAACATGTGGTGGTTTCTGCAACTTCCCAAGATCATAAAGCTCGTTGGGCTCGGGTACACCAGATGGTTTGTGTACCGCTACATCCTCTTCAAGGCATCGAGTTGACGGCGCCAACCACGATGGACGACAACCAGACAGCAATGATGACGCCACCGGCGTACGTGAGCACAGTGGACTTGTTCTCAACGGCATCCCATTGTCACAAGCAACAACATGCACCATTGATCAGACTGTGCTTTTTCACTTGCCATTATAGGTTATAAAATGTTATTACCGAATGCTGTAGACTTAGATCTCCATAACTCTTTGTAAATTTGTTACCCGGTACATAAAATGAGAAATCATTTTGTGGCATGCAGGAAGATAAATCGCATGGGGTACTTCATATGTGCGGTTTGCTCGGGCCCAAACGCAAAACACGTATACACGCAGAGAAATGCTATACATAGATAGTTTGATATTTATTTTTGATACGGACGAATTTCTATTGCACAAAGAAAAATGTTTTTATCGTAGAAAAAATTGTTGCCATCATACAAAATTTATTATATAGAAACATCTCAGAAACTAGTATTAGAATATTATAATTATTATGTTACATCTATGCAAATACGGTGTTTACCATTGTTTGTTTTTTATGTTTTACAGGTAGCCTGATCATTTTAACTAGCCATGTCTAGTTCTTGCCTATACGCAAATCTCTAGACTTGGCAGCGAAGTTGACTTGGCAGCTGTTGGGCTGACCAAATCGAAAACTCGAAACAGGCCGGCTCTGTTTTCCCGAAGGAGCTTAGGCCTTGTTTGGACTAAATTTAATATCTAGAAACGTAAGTGCCGAAAAGAAAAATATTACGCGGATGGCATATAAATGGTAATTTTTGAGATAATGTAGAGCATGTAAGGCGATTTGATTTTTATTTTCATACAAGAAATAACGAAATTCAACTAATATACTATAGTCGTGTCACAGTCTGGACAAGTCAAGTCAAACATTTTTAAATTCAACGATAAACATAGAAAAAAGTACCAACAACTATAATAGGACATTGGTACTACTAGTACTATTGTGGAATATATTTCCATAGCGTATCGTTAGTTTTATTTGAAGCATTATATATATTTCATAAAAAATTGGTCAAATTATCTCTAAGAAGACTACGTCAATATCCAAAACAACATATATTATAATACGAAGACAGTAAGACACTTCCACCTACATCGAAAGAGATGTCAGAATAGTGACAACTTAGGGTACATTGGCGGAGGAGGTGACTTGTATCCTAATCAGACTCGAATTTTTGGGACTTGTAGAGGCGCGACTAAAAGGATTCCGATAAGTATCCTACCCTTATAATGAACTATACTTTTGTCATTGAAAAACAAAATAACGAACTCTACTTCATTTGGAAGCAGAATAGATGGGGATCATATAAAGCAATATGAGTTTCCCAAAAAAAAAGCAATATGACGGCTTTAGAGAAGCAAAAGAAAAGGAGGAATCCAAGCAATCTAAATCAAGATAGCTATTACATTGGCTTGAGAGGATTGGACAACATGTTACTCTTTAGCACTAGATTTCCATATAGAATAAGAATTAGATGGTCTAAAAAGTGTGAGACACCGACAATCTCTTATATCGTACTCTTTTGAAGTTATAGTTTATGAGTTTGCCACAGATTTTTCAAAATTTTCTCTCTTATCATCGTGATTGTTAATTATGCCGTTGTTATTTTGGTTATATATATAAGATTCATCTACTGCGTTTTTGATATTGTGCATGCTCGTATTAATTGTATCTTGCAATATTGTATCGGGGTTTGCCGCGCATGGGGGTATGGGAGTATAGCAGAGTAAAGCAACCATCACACTTTTTATTTTTGTACATTGTTATTGCCCATCATGAAAAGGAACACAACAAAGCTTCCTGGCACCAAGGTATGTAACATACAGAGGCAGCAGTATTAGTACGCTAAACAACAGGTAGGTTCCCTGATACGAGTTCTCGAAAGAATCATCAACAAAAAATCAAAACAACAACATTTTCTTTACTCTGTCTCTGTCCCAGCAACACTTTTCTTCAAAGACTCGAAGTCGTCGGCCAACTCCTTCCTACTTTCCTGTAATCAAATTGCATCCAAGACATGTTAACAAATTCTGCTAATGCTAGCTACCACCAGATGCTGCTATGTCAGGCTAATTAATCCCTAATCACATACCTTGAAGAGGAGGTAGCGGTACACGAACCATCCAGTGTAGCCGAGCCCAACGAGCTCCATGATCTTGGGAAGCTACAAAAACCACCACATGTTAACTTGTCATACTCAGACTCAGTCTACATATGATCCAAGACAGCAATTGTATATATATAGCCACCGGGGATGTACCAGAGGAATGGAGTTGACAGCGCCGACCACGACGGACGACAGCCAAACGGCGACGATGGCACCACCGGCGTACGTGAGCACGGTGGACTTGTTCTCAACAGCGTCCCACTGCCACAAACAACAACGTGCACCATTAGTCAAATTGTGCTATTTCACTCGCCATTTTAGGTTACAAAATCGAAAATGCAAATCCACTTCTACGTGGATGTTTATATACTATCTCTATCGTTGCTACTGCTTCAAGATTTATACTAACTTTTTATAAAGGAACTCTTCATGTTTATCAATTTCTCATTGTACAGTCCCTCCTGTTTTGCAAGATATCTCCCAACTTCAGACTTTAATCAACAATTCTTATCTAAATCATCACCTCTCTGCCTCTCCATTCATCCTCTCTCTTGACCATAAACATGGCAATACTATTATGCATATTTTTTCATTACCAAACAAAAATGCATGAACATGAAAAAAACATAATGCATATCTCTTCACGTTCAAACAAAACTCCATGCATTTTTTTCAATATTTATCATCAAACAAATATTCCATGCACTATTCCTTCACATTTTGAACCATAAATTGCAATTTAATGGATATTTCCACATTTCGAATTACTAACCAAGAATTCAAGCATAATTTTCTCATAGCCAAAAGAAATGGATGAATATGACCTAAAAAATTACATGAAAAAAATTAAGACAAAAAATATGGATGAACGTGAAAAAAAATTGTGAGAGATTTGGCGGGGGAGGAAACAGGGGAGGACAGAGAAGTGATTGAAGAGATAGCCCAAGAAAACATGTCATAGATGTAAAACTGAAAGGTGTACATGTAAAATCTAAGCTAAACTCTTTTGCACGTATCTTAAAGCAATTTGAACGGTGCATCAATATATAAACACCCATGTACGATTAAAAAAACTGTGCTTTTATGGACATATTTGGTTTATAACTGCACATTACCCCCACACGCCTCTTCTTTCGAGCTATGACTTATGTACCTTTGCTTTCAAGTCGTTAACGAACTCGTCACCGCTCGCAGCAGAAGTTGAGGTGTCCTCGGAGGAGGCCTTCATCCGAAGCAGAGAAAATCTTGGTGCATCTAATTTACATCGTGTAACATCACGTAATTTTAGATAAAAATGGATAACATTCTTTTCACATAATGTATATGTTACTGTGCTCACCTTGGACACGAAGATGGAAGAAGTTACGTTGTAGGAGGAGAACAGAAGGTGGCGCGGCAGCGGCGCCGACAGGGAGGCGTGCTCCACCGAGAAGCGCCGCGGAGTACGCCGTGGCAGCCATGTCCGCTCTTCCCTGGCTCTTGTCTGGCCTCTGCTTTCTTTTCTCTTCTTTTCTTTTGCTTCGACACGCTCCTGTACGCGTAGCCTTAAGAGCCTCTCTTGTTCTTGTGTTCCGCTTTGCTCCGTGTCCAATCCACTTGGTGCTTTTGCGTGGTGCTCGGCCACGTGGCAGGATGATGGGTTGTGATTGGCTGCCTCCCTATCTTAGAAATCTGTCCCTGGCCTCTCAGGGTTTTGGTTGGACCTCCTTGGAGCACATGCATGTACTCTCACCTCTCGAGTCTCACAAGTCACAAGTCTCATGTCGGTTTGATGGTTGCTAATAATTGGTTACAGTGATAATAAAGCTTGGCAGATCCCTAGGAGTTTGTACTTACCGAAAGGAGAACCTGGGACTCTGTATGGATTCGCTAAATCTGAACGACTGAAACCGATTTACTGTAGCATCATGTGTTACGTTCAGACTAGTGGTGAATTTAGTACCTTCTTTTAGATAATGGAGGAGAATATCCCCGTGTAGTAGTGAATTACTGGATGTGTCATCGCCATCACCTGCGCCCTATGTCATTGTCCTCGCCGGGTAGCCCGACACCGGCAAGCGCACGGTTCTCAGCTGCGCCGCGGGGCGAATCTGGCGAACTGACGCGCGTCTGTAAGTAGAACTAAACTGGGCTTCTCGAGTGGTGTGTCAGCTATAACGAGTCTGACCCAATCTTCAGTACTTCTCACAATTGGATTTTTTTTTCACTAAGCATTCCTCTGCTTACAACTGTTGATAAACTTTTTTCTTTGAGATAAATCGATAATATTGGTTTGATTCTCACTGATCCATATTCTGCATTTTTGTTTGTATACTCACTGATCCATATTCTGCTTTTTTTCTTAATAGAAGAGGGCGTGGCCCATTAGCAGCGTAATACGTAATGCTCGGAGTCTTGCAGCCCAACTAACACCAAGTGTGAAGGGCATTTTGCGCCTTGTAATAATTTCGTCTTCCACCCGAGATTACACCACCAATCATGTTTGTCTCGATCTCTTTTGAGTTGGAATTATCTCGACTTTTTATTCCCGCGCTTCAGAAAAACATCCATTAACGTTACATTAAACAAGGAGACTTTAGTCCCACATTCAAAATTAACAGAAGATTTGTCAGGGCTTACAAAGCACGACGAGATCACAGACCACGCTAGTCGTTTACACAACACCACTTTAACAAGAACAACACAACAAACGTTACCCTTACGCGTACACAAGAGCCCAAGCCTCGATCGCCCATCTAGAACCAGAAAGCAAGCCATTAAATCAACCAAGCAAACTAGCTGTTGGTTTTCCGCATGTGTGGCTAATTGCTAGCTACTAGATGACCCTGACGGCGATCTTCATGTTGGCCTTGCAGTGGCCCCGCACGGTGCAGATGAAGTAGTGCGTGCCCCTGACGAGCTTCACCTTGTCGTGCCCGCTGCGCAGCGCCTTCTTCCCCGGCGGCACCGTGCAGCTCCGGTACGCCGCCGCGTCCACGGCCACCACGTCGTGCACCGCCCGGTTATACCTGAACTCTGCACACATACACGCGCGCGCGCGCGCGTCACACGTATGTACTGAGTACTAGTCTACTAGATCGTGTCACAAACACGTACCAACTTAACCAATGTACGTACAGATTAACTAACTCACCGAGCACGTCGCCGGCGCGGAAGATCTTCCCTTTCTCCCACCCGGCGGTGCCGAACTTCCAACCCCCGTAGTCGCCGACCATGTAGCTCGCCGCTTCGGCGACCGGCGGGCCGCTCATCACCAGAAAGCCGATCAAGAGCGCCGCCGCGGCAAGGACGACGGCGCCATTGCCTGCATTGCCTCTTCCCCGAGCCATCGCGCACGCACTACTTGCTAGCTATTGCTAGGACAGTGTGATAGTGAACCTGAACTTAGAGGGAACTAGACAAGAACGAACTGCCACTTGCCACGCACAGGCGTGGCGTTTTATAGCGCGCTCTCCGGCGGCCGGGGCACGTAGGATTAGTACGAGTAATGCTTAGCTAGGAATGCGCGCGAGTGGAGTTGGTGCGCGTGAGCCCTGCCGGTGCTCCGGCATTGGCAGTTTGTCCGTGCTTGGAGCACTGAGCTAATCCAGATTGCGGAGCTAGTCGGTGGCCGGGAGCGGAGAAACGCAACAAAAAGATGAGCTCTCCTAGAAGTAAAATAACAGAGGCGTCAGCATGTGCCTGTGCTACATGCAGGCACTCGATGCATGGTTCCAGCGTGCGCTCCGTGCAGGCCTTTCCATCCAAATCTGAAACTGAAAACAAAAGGTGGTGCCTGTCTAATGACGCCACCAACGAGGTTACACGAGGATTCTTGCGCGCAGAGCAGCTGATTGGCTCGGTTAGATGTATAATTTAATCGCGACCAGCCTGAAGTAGAACAGTATGCGAAGGGCGTACGTGCGTGCGAAAATTCAGTTTAGCTTTAGATCGTTCTGTTTTGACTCTGAAGCAAAGATCATTCAACGATCATGTCACCGTGTTAGACTAAACGATTCTATGCCTGTTTTCTTGAAAAGCAAGGTTGATGTCTTGATGCTAATGACGAATATTAAATCATGGAAAAGTTTCTCTAGTGCAGGCGCAGCTTTGCCATGGACCTAAGATGGCACTAGACTGAAGTTTCATTGCAGTGTTCGATCTTGGGAGTCCATCTTCTGAGTAAGACTTGTCGTGGACGCGAAGTGTTATTTGCTACCCAGTGTCACTACACCTTTCTGTCGAAGAAGTGCAGATACGTCCACACGCAAATGGTCCAAGAATATTAGTGCAACTGTTTACATACTCTAATTCTAGCCTGATCATATTTAACGCCTTACGAGGTGTAGCACAGTTCATGGAAATCCACGAAGTGGCACCCGTTTGTGCGTGTCTGAAGTGATCAGAGGTCGACCTGATCCGTGTTTCTCGTGGTTGCTACCGATTTCAAGACAGTTTTTCTGCATAATCCCAATGGCGGTCGCGGTTTCGATGGAGCTTTTGGTTGTTTTCCAAGCTGCCGGCCAACGTCTGCAAGTAAAGTAAAGTATCTAAGGTAGAGTGCGACAAATTATTGGGTGTTCAGATTAACTTGCTTTGAGATTTGGAGCTTAATGTATATGGCATGACTTGGATGTCAATGTTTTCTCAGATGGCAGGATGGGAGTGAATTGCGCCGTGGTACATGTAACAGTTCTTCTCGTCACGGAGTAACTGAAAGTCTAAAAATGAAGATCACACGTGATGACATGACCATATGATACATTCAAAATGCAAGTGGAAGCGCATGGAGACATGTGAGTACAGGATTTGGTTAGTCTAACAGAAAATGGCCAGGCCGTCATGGGTTCGATTTACAAGGCCCATCTGTGAATGTGACTGGCAAGTAAAACCTACTCTTGGGCCGCATGTGTATGACGACGTTGTTGGCCTGTCAAAATTTGGCTGGTTAATTGTGCACAGGTCAAAGAAATAGGTGGCATACTGGCGTCTCGATGTACAGGTTATGATTGGGCAGATGGGGTTTGTACACTACTCCTTTCATTTTAAAATATAAGATATCCACGTATGCGAAGATTTAAGTTTGATTAATAATTTAACTAATAAAATATAGATTACGTAACACAAAAATAACATCATTAAAAAGCTTTTGAATACGAATTTAATAGTATAACTTTGTGTCATATAATACATATTTTATTAATATAATTATTAATTAAATTTAAATCTTAAAATACATGAGCATCTTATATTTTGAAACAGTCGTATGAAGTATGGATTATACCGTCCTACCGATCCGGCTCTCACGTCGAACACGTGGAGCATATCTCACGGTGAATATTGTTGGAGTGAACTACACAACGACGTGCCCCAAATAGGGAAAAAGGCAAATCTAGCCCCCCACGAGTTGCAAAGCCGGGTTTGGCCCCCCGCCGGGCGCAATGGTAAAAATGTCCCCGCGAAGCAACGGGCAACTGACGCGTGGCAAAATCGCACCCCGGATCCGCGACGGCGAAAAATCGCGCCCTCAGCCCGCGACGGAGTGGGCCGCGGCCCCCATCCGCGACAGAGTGGGCCACGGCCCCCATCCGCGACAGAGTGGGCCACGGCCCCCATCCGCGAGAGTGGGCCGCGGCCTGCATGTGCGACGGGCGAAGTACCGAACGCCACGGTGACTGGCGTTTGCTCGGTGAACCAAACGCCACGGGCTCTGGCATTCGCGCCGGTGTCAGAAGCCGCTGCCACTTCGCGAGGACAGAGGCCAATCTCGAAGTCTTCGGTGGCCTAACGCCAGAGCTCGTGGTGTTTGGTTCACCGGGCAAACGCTAGTCGCCGTGGCGTTCGGTTCACCGGGCAAACGCCAGTCTCCGTGACGTTTTGTTCACCGAGCAAACGCCATTGACCGTGGCGTTAGCTCACCCAGTCACACGCCATGGTGCATGGCGTTAGCCAGCCTCGCCCTCCAGGAGCGCGACGAGCGGGCCGTCGCGGCCCAGGGGCGCGGCCCACCCCCGTCGCGGGCTCAGAGCGAGATTTCGGCCCGTCGCGGGCTCGCCCCGCGAATTTGCACGTCGCGGTAACAAAAATGGATTTGCCCCCCGCCGGGGGCTAGATCCGCCATTGCCACTCGGCGGGGGGCTAATTTTGCCTTTTTACCCCCCAAATAGTCATCCACAACGACGGATAAGAGTAAGAAATATGCAACATACAGAAAAATCCAAAATAGATGACGTCATCAAAGATTCTTTTGATTTTGAAAATTCAAAAATATTTTATCTCTTAAACCATTACTCTGATTGATAATCCATTTTCACTGTTAGCTTCATCACGACGAGATCTTCAAATCTAGATCCCATGTTGATATGTTTTGACGACTTTTTTTTAACGTCAGTAGTTATGAGGTTCAATGAATGAATTACCTAGATTGTTATTACTGAGCTACCAGGTTATACTTACGTGGTTACCGGATTAGTGAACATCACTGCTACACCACTTAAACTTTATATTTCAGTGCTCCAATGGTTCGATACCATCAAGTACTACCTAAATAACACATCATTATCCTCTATATACTTGCATAATAGTACACAATGGCTAATGACAAATCAATTACTACCTGTAGCCGTTCGCTAATAACTTGATAAGTGTTCATTTTTAACTTAGTAGCCAATACATTATAATTTGATAGTTGGTGACGACGAAATAAATTTTATCAAAACATATTAACATGTGATCTAGTTTTGAAGCCCTCGTCGAGATGAGTCCAATGGCGAAAACGGATCACGAATCGGATTAACGGTTTGAGAGATAAATCATTTTAATTTCACGTTTAGAATTAGATGCACTGATGTCATCAAATCCAGACCCGCACGGTCGGTCTTTACCCAATGGATAATAGCCGGCGTCATTATTTTAATCCAACGGACAATAGGTCGTATCATCACTTGATTCAGCGGATAAAGTCCACGCTATCTCTTGATTCAGCGGACAATAGCAAGTCGCTGTGAAAGTCAAACCGGGACACGTGCCCCTAAGGTCACTCCCAATGCATTGGCTCTTAGCGCGTTATCCTAGGAGGTGATAGAATTTTAGAGACAATCATCCCAATGCATTGTCTCTTAAGTGTTGTATCTAAGAGGGGTTTTATTTAATTGCTTTAGGGATCCTATTTGCATTTCAATATTGTGGCCTATTTGTGGTATGTACTAATACATTCATGTTTGACACACATACACAAAGATGAATATATGAATTTAAAATTTAATGGTGTCCATAATAAAAATGTGAATACATTATCATGAAAATATATCAAATATATTCGGGGCTACATGAATCAACTCATGAACATAAGCCATTTTGGCCCAAACTTTTCCCAAACATGCTCAACCAAGTCATTTTTGAGTGCATTCTGCATCCATTCACATTTAGAAAAGCATGCATCCACCACATAATATATGACGCATGAGTTCATATAGCTCAATATATGTTTCTCGTTGTGCTCAGAAGATTCCACCTTTGCAATCTGTTATAAGAGATAAGGATCAGGTATTCTGGGATATGAGAATATGAGAATATAAAAGTGAGAGAAGCGCTATCTAAAGTAGAGCATACCTCAACCTCCTCAAGGAAATAACATCGATTCCATACTCGCCAATGCCCTCGCACGCGCAGCCTTTGCATTCTCATCCATCACACTTGTGTTGGCTAAAAGCAGATTCTGATAAACTTCAAGCATCTTCGTCTCCTTAGCGAGCTTTGCCGTTTGAAGCCTCTCAGTTGACAACCGCTGCTGGCTTTCTATGACCTTTTGGCGCTCTTGCTTAGATGCGACCTGAACCTCGATGAACTTGTCCAGTTTATCCCCAAGCGCCGTCACAACCTCCGGGGCCTTGCGTTTACCATCGCGTTCAGCCTTAGCTGTATGGCGACCAGGCGGGCGCTTCTCACCATCCACATCGAGACCATGTGATGTCACATTGATCCCAGTCGTCGGACTCTTCTCTTCTTCTCCGTTTAATTTCGCCACTAAAGCCAGCCATTTTCCATTGTCCTTTAGAATTCTCCACATAAGTAGATGTGAGAAAGATGTGCCTTTGTTTGCCTCATACTTCTCCAGGGCCATTGCTTGAAGTTGATCATCCGAATAACCACTTCTATACACTTTAGTGACAGCACAATACTCGCCATGGAAAGCATTGATCTTTGCCTTCACCTTATGAAAATGTTGCTTGAGTTGTGCAACATCTCTCTTCCGATGACTTGGCGTGGTACTATTGTAGGTAGCAGCAATGTCATTCCAGTACTTGTCAATCTTCTTGTTATTCCCGTCAATAGGATCATTTGAGTTTTCCAACCAAGCGCTTGCCTAAATTTGGGAAAATACAAATTAGTTGTGCCAAACATGCAAAATAAGTTCAAAAGCGTAGTATCATAATTTCAGCAATGAGGCAAGTAAACTCTTACCAATCTCCTCTCTTCCTCCGCTGTCCAAGACAAACGCTGCACGGTCCTGGGGGGCTCTGGATCCTCTTCAAGATTGACGACAAGTTTTCTCTTTTTGGAAGAACCTCTAGCTGGTGGAGCCATTTTGCCCGAAGCCAGCTGGGATGATGATGGAATCCCTTTAGTGTGCGGTGGTGGTGGCGGTGTCGAGAATGAACCCAATTGCGAGGAAACACCAACAAAATGGAAATTTTCCATACTAGGCTGTCCATGTTGGAGAGGGGGAAAATTCGATGGACGAGGCATTGGCGGGAATGGCGTGGTTTGTGGATTGTGTAATAAACTTAGGAAAGCATCGGGTGTGTGGGTATACATCGGCCTGAAATAATCAACAAGCAGAAAGTAGCAATGACTCATGAGAACTGCAAGACATCTCTGCGTATACAAGCAAGAGAACTGTAAGTTCTTGATTCAATATTTGTTTAGAGGCTATTTGGCTAAGGACTAGATAACAGGAAAAAAATCACTATTCTTTTTTTTTAAAGATAACTCTGAACAACTTAAACTTTCAACAAGGAAAAAAGAAGCTGGCACCTAAAAAGGAAATGGTACAGATCCTGACCAAATTAATTAATTGGTACTGGACTAGACCATACAACAGCTTTAAAGGTGGATATAATTTTATGCATTGAAGGTAGAACAAAGCTTTCTAGCAGGTTTGAAGCAAGCAATGACATATCATATTGTGTGGACAATCATGAATATCAGATACAGTACTCACAAAGTACTTTTATGCTTATTAACTGAAGGAACATCACAAGATACAATACCAGGGTTTGTCATCATCAACAGTGTTAACATTTTAAGATATCACTGGCAATTCATTTGTGGCCCAGGATATAAGAAATGCATTCACTGACAAAGATTTCTTTGGCCACAGTAGAATTTTTCCTCTTTCTATTTCATTATTTCAGTTTCATCAGCACAAGTGGGGATCACTTGCCAGCTGCTGGGATTGACAGGCACCCAGCTGCTGGGAACCATATTTAGCACACCTTTCACAAGTTCACCACAATTAACCATGTATATAAGATTGTTAAACTAGAAAATGAAGACATTGACATAGTAAAGTACATCATCAAATAAGAAAATGAAATGTATGTGGTGCTCACTCCCTGCTGCTGTCCATGCGCGGAGTGGAGGGAGGCGGCCTGCTGCTGTCCATGCGCGGAGGAGCCGGAGGCGGGGCGGCGGGCGGAGGAGGCGGGGCGGCGGACGGAGGAGCCGGAGGGAGGCGGCCTGCGCGGCGGGCGGAGGAGCCGGAGGCGGGGCGGCGGGCGCCGGAGGCGGGGCGGCGGACGGAGGAGCCGGCGGCGGGGATTGCGGGTGGGCGGAGGAGCCGGAGGCGGGGCGGCGGACGGAGGAGCTGGCGGCGGGGATTGCGGGTGGACGGAGGAGCCGGACGCGGGGCGGCGGGCGGAGGAGGCGGGGCGGCGGACGGAGGAGCCGGAGGGAGGCGGCCTGCGCGGCGGGCGGAGGAGCCGGAGGCGGGGCGGTGGACGGAGGAGCCGGCGGCGGGGAGTGCGGGTGGAGGAGCCGGAGGGAGGCGGCCTGCGCGGCGGCGGTCGATGCCGATGGGCGCGGCGACGGTCGATGCCGATGGGCGGCGGAGTGGCGGGAACGGAGGTGGGCAGCAGCGCGCCCGTGAGGAAAATGGAAGCGCCGCGCGTCGCACTGGATCGGGTTTTCGCCTAGGACGTCGCGCGAGAGCCGTTTCCTAATTAGGAGTCGATCGCGCTCTCTCTCCTCCTTAATCTTGGTGCCACGTCAGAATCTGATTACGTGGAGGAGCTAAGAACCGGTCCAGCGTGTAGCATTGGGAGTGACCTAATAGATTTTCTGAATATTGTTTGCGTGGCGATTTTATTCTCCCAAACGCTCTCTCTCTGTTTCTGTCTTTGTTGTACCTCTGTCAATTCTTCTCGGTTTCTCCTCTCACATGCTCTCGTGCTTTGCTGCTCTCTCCCATCTGAAGCGGCGGATGGAGCTAGACAGAACGTGCATTGGCTTCTTCACTCCGAGCGCATGGTTGTCAGCGAGTCGGGAGGCTTCCGCGTGGTGCTCCCGTTGTGCTCCGATCTTGTCCATGGTCGCCGGGCGCCCCTGCTGCTCTGTCCTAGGAGGTTGCTGCCCCGGCAATGCTCCTCGTCCTGGTCGTCACCTCCTCCATCGCCGGAACTTGGATTGGCTGAAATCGGAACCGGCGCTGGTGGGTTTGAGTAGAGAGGCGCCGTCAGAGATCATTGAAGCAGGCCAGAGATGCCACGACAGAGAAGACATGCCGTGTGAGGTGGGGAAGCTTTGTGGAAATGAGATGACACAGACTTACTGTATGAGTTGTTAGTTTAAACAGACAGCTTACTTTATGAATCATTTTCAATATCGATTATTGACGATACGGAGGGATTGAAAAGTCTGATGTTTGTACATATCCTAAGGAATCAACTGGCCTGATATTTATGTTCGGGAAGTTTCTAATCTCATGAGCCTGGGTCGTTGTCACGCTCCACGTACATGTTCTGGAAGTTTCTAAGTTCCCAGGCCACTATGATCAATTTTCATATTTAGCCGCCAGACCAACCATTATTATTCTTAAACAAACGAACCCAGCGTATAGAAAGCGGCGGCCTGATTGGGCGAGGCACACCTTTCCCGTCCCTTCGCTCCGCTCCCCGACACCTGTTCCATTTAAAATCCTTAGAGGCTGACGTGGCCGCGTGCACAGCCACTAACCCTCCCCAAGCGCCTCAATTAACAAACACTAACCCAAATCTCCCTCCCTCTAATCTCTCGCCGAGCCGTTCCCTCCCTCCGATCTCTCCCCGTCGCCGAAAGCCAATTCTCACCGCGTCATTCCCCCAACTTTTTCTATCTCCACTTGGGGTTGGGGCTTCTGGACCGATCCCGATCCTTCTAGAGCCTTCGGCGCCTCCTTTTTATAGCCTGCGCCACCGGCTCCCCTTCGCCCGCACGCACCCAATCGGGCGCTCATTGTCTGGATGGACTGGAGGTCGCGGAGGATTCGAGGTACGGGAACGAAGCTTCTCGATCCTTACTCTGCTGCTGCTGCTGCTTCTGTTGCTAGATCTCGCTTCTGTTCGCTTAGGTTTAGCGTGTGATGTTCTCGCGTTGCGGTGGTGGTGCGATGTCGGTAGATCTGGGGTTTGGTTTTCGCTGGTGTTGTTTGCAGTGGATTTCGTTGGTAGGGTTCGGGCTTGAGAGGGACGGATTTGGCTCCGGGTTGTTGTGATGACACGTGTGGCAAATTTGATGGATTCCTTTAGGTGATTTGATGAAGGGTGCAATGCTAATTTTTTCATTTACGTTTCCAATTGAGATAGGTTGGGTTCTGGTATGCTGCGGTGTTTGTACTTTTGGGGAAGCTAAACTTTACTCCCTTTGACATTTGACGATAAGCAACTATAATGATGCATTAGCTTATTTAGCACTTTTCATTTATTGACATTTTATATAAGGTAGCAATTTCCCCATTTTTCTTGTCTATATTTCATTTAAGTAGCAGTAATGCTACGCTCTGTGTTCGTTTCAATCACTGTCACGGTTCACTTCTCAATCAATTACATCGGTTACCGAATATTCTGACGTTGTGGTCTTTTGCTTGGCTAGTTATTGCATGCGGCGGCACCAAGCATGAGGCAACAACTGCATTACTTGCGGGAAAGGCAAGTAAGACACCGGAACATGCATTATTTGCGGGAAAGGCGCAAGTAAGACACCGAAACATAGTATAATTCTTCATCATATGTATTACTTTAGCGGTTTTGATATTATTCTGCAATAGGCCGCTTTTAACATGTATTACCGAGTACTGGGGAGAATCTTGGTGTATTCATTTTTCTTTGAGGCATGTGATGTCAAATTTATTTAAGGCATATGTGGTACTGGAATCCACCTTGGTGGAGTCTCCCCCCTTACTTCTATGGTTGTATATTTTTCCATCACAGATCTATGTTTTCTTAACTCCTGTAACTCATCAGCTCAAGTTGACGGGGAAAGGATGATAATATAGACTGATCCAAATTTTAGACATGAGATCAGCAAATAGTTTTATAAATACTGTGTTGATCGATTGTATACATCAATCACCCAAAAGCTCAAACTGTTTGAGAGAGGGGGCAATATATTTTAACACTCCCTCTCACGTTTAGGTTCCTCTAGACCTTTGACGCGGGATTGATGTAAAGTCACAAATACTGCTGGCCAGATCTTGAACTCAAGATGTCTTTGGTCTGTCACCGTATTGAATTGTATGCACCTATCAGCTCAAACTGACAGGAAAAGGATGGGCAATATATTTCAACATTGCCTCCCTGTCAAATTACACGTAGCAAAGAACATTGTAATTTCCCCGTACTCCCACTTTAAGCTCCAAATGGAACATGGGAATTTTTGAACTGAAACTTGCTAGCACCAACCTGGAGTACCAACCTGCATAACTATTGGTTCGTACCAAGTACTAGACAAACTAATGGTGATTATATACTGTTATCACGTACATAACTACTTTAATGTCATATGGGCATAAGCATAACCATTGGTTGCTATCAAAGGACTGCAACTTCGCTTTTGGTAAGATTTAAGAAGTACTCCAGTGTTTGCATATGAATTGCAGTTTTGAGTACTTCTATAGATTTGCCATCCATATTTATCAACAGGATAGTTTATAACTTGCCATGACTGTAAACCAGTGTCTCAAAAAATTTCAAGCACTGGCACATTAAAGTACCTCTGTTAACAAGAACCGCCATACATGTGAACCAATGGCTACTATCTAAAGTCGCCACCCTGCGGAACCTTCCAAGCAGGGACGAAAGGGCCTTGCTTTCTGTGTGTGTAGGAAAATGATGACCAAATAGCTGGTAATATCGTTTGCACTAGAGTGACATCAGGATTTAGGACATCCTCCATTTCACAGTGGAGCTTTGCACTCTCAGGGCTGTTTGTTAGGTGGGCCGTGCAGGATGATAGAATCAACGGGCCTTGAATCAAAATGGCAATAACTTGTTTTTTACAGGGTACACATGTATGGGGGATTTGTTTTTTGAATAACATATATGGAGTCGGATCCCCAGTGACCAAACTTTGGAACGCAAGATATAAGTTTTGCGGGTTTGAAATATTGGGCTGGGTGCACTTCCATGTGTAGCCCTAGCTGAACTTCCATGAGTAAGGGAGGGTTGACTGGGTCTGATGGACAGATATCACTTAGCAGCAAACACTAATTCGGTGTAGCAAAGTAACAATTCCTACTAGAGCTCCCACCCCTTCCTTATTGCTAATATGTGTAAAAATACCCTGTCAGCACAAAATCACCTTCCGTGCAAATGATGTTAGAACCAGTATCATTACAGCAACCATTATGTTGCATCGTCAACAGAGTAGAGCCTCCAATAATTTAATCTCTCCTGTCTGTAGTCTGTACACATTTTTCTGTCCAGGCTAGTATAATGTACAACATATTATTTGCATCCAAACTCCAAAGTGCTCTGCGTCTTGTTTTGAAATTGTGGAAGATCATGACATTGCAGCTTGTACTGGATCTTCTTAGGACAATTGAAGTCTGCTACATTTGAAAGAATTGTTCCTTGATAAGTGTCTGTGTACTTCTTGGAAAAATGCAATATCTAGATTCTAGAAGAGAATATTTACCCTAATTCTGGAGCACCTTTCTTGCTGTGCTCCCCTTGCTTTTTTGTGACTGGCTCAGTTCAAGATCAGCAGGAGTATTTGCATCTCGTACAATACAAAAGCTGTAGGGAGTGCTAGAGCTTTTATTTGCATCAGCAGCGCCTCTCGATTCATAGCTCTGAAGCTGAAATTTAAGTGCTAGTTTAGCTTGTTTCTGATTATATGATCATCATTTGGTTGAATTTTCTACGAAAAGATTGTGCATCGAACCTTTCTACACAGTTCCATTTTTTGTTCTGACATGATGTTCACTCTTCTACACAGTTCCATGTTTTCCTGGTGAATCAGGCTTCCCTGTTGCACAGTTCGTATGAAACTAAAATGTTAGCTACTTTCTATGCATGCAAATCTGTTTGAAATAATATAAGGACATTGACTGTGGCCAAACCTTCCTGTGTAACTCTTCAATTTCACTTCTCAGAAGGTGGTCCTGTTTGGTAGATGTTCACTGCATCATTAGACTGAAGCAAACTGGAAAACAAATTACATATAATGAAGCACACATGGAATGACCTTCCTCATTTTGATACTGCGTAGACTCATCTCAAGCTGATTCTCTAACCCCTGGAGGTCTCTCACACCTAGGCCAGAAAGCTCCTCTCCCATTAGTTGCCTATAATCATGCAAAAGAGTTTCCCATAGTATTTCGTGAATGCACCTGAAAATACTCTCTATCTAAATGTCACTATACTGCAACCCTGTTTTGTCTACATGGGTTGAAGCAGAATAACTTATTATATTGTAGAAAGAGTCACTATCAATTGTTAATATCCTTTTCCTTGTCCTGACTGACTGAGTGTTTCACTATTGTTTTGACAGTTCTTATAAGTTTTCCATGTGATATTTGAAATAGGTATGAGTTACTTCCTTGAGGAATTTCATATTAATGGGTGCTTTATTTTCAATGCAGAGTCAATAGAAGATCATCATACTTGTGGCTTTCTTGCAAGTTGTGCAGTTGCTGCCTCAAGCTTGCTGCCTCCCTTTGCCAAAGCTGTCAGCAAAACAGAATGTTCTGTCAGTTTCCTTGAACCATGAAATTGGGCTTTAGAAAATTAATTCAAGATATGGATGGGTTAGTATGTTACTAAAAACCTGTAACTACCCAATAACTGCATATGCGTTTGACGTGGAAGTAAGCCAGTAAGATACTTCTTGTTTTCATCTTGCAATATCTCTAGATATACCCTTCTTTGATTTGAGTTATGGGCCTGGCATTGAGCACTGATCACGTTGTTGGCACAAATTTAATTTCTGGAATTACATATCCATTTCTATACAATCTTAGCTTATTTTGGGGGTTTGGATTCAAACACTTTGGTGAAAACAATATTGGTAGTGTAATACTATTAATAGAACTTTATGCAAATGAAAGTTTTTGTACTAACAACAGTGAAAACAGGACATCATGTGACAGTGTGGCCGCATACCCATCAGTCTCCACCCTGCGTTTCTCTCTCTGAAACCATTTAATTAAGCACAACTAATCCAGGCCCAATTATACATCCATGGTCCAGGCAAGTCTCTGCACAATTCTCTCCAAAACAAAGACTATGCGACTTCCTTCTTAAATCTTAACTCCTCGTAACCTTGTAGCCAAAATCAGATTCTGGATAGTGGCTGGGCATAAAAGCAATTCTACCTCTAGCATTAGGTGTTGATTTCTTGGATTGCATGCACATGAAGGTATGTTTAAGTCATAATTTTACTTATGTTTAGTGTGCATCTATAGTAAATCTTTTCCGGTATTGATCCAATGATCCAACCAATACATTGCATTTAGAGTAATGCTGTAATTGTTGTGGCGGCCCTACACAAAGTTTCACTAACAATATGCTCAAGACTGGCACACTATACCATGCAGTGGTGTGCAGGGTTGCCACAATTGTCATACAGTAAGGACTCAGAAGCAGGAAATAGAGTAAACTTCTTCCAAGTTTGGGCAATGGTAGGACAAGAGCTTCTTGGGCCTGCGGGGTGTGGCATTCAGTGAGATCACGTGACTTTAGTTCCCATAGGGGTTCCTTCTTATATTTATTAGATTTATCATATGCGTAACAGAGTGATGATGGTACAGCTATTGTCCCCAATGTGAACTCAAGGAATATCAGTTTGGTTTTCTTTTTCACTGGTTATTTTATTTCATTATCCTTCGGTTGTATGATCATTCTAAAGATCAGCTGAGTCAGAAACTGCCTTGTTTTGTTGGTGCAATTTCATCTTTGAAGCATAATGTCAAAAGCGGGAGAGTAGTTCTCTTTTCTTCTTCGTGATGTTTTCACACCTCTGTAAATATTTGTTCTAAAGACATCCTGCTTTATCAATGAAAATGACATTGTGCTGTCTGTTCTGCGGTTACTACATCCTTTTGTGACCATGAATCCTGTAGATGCATGATTCGGTCTTTTCTTGATGTATAGCGAATATCATCACTACATTTGGCAACCTAGTGCTACTGACATATAGTGTCATTTGAATTCTTAAAAAACATATTATTGTACGATGTAAAGGAACATTTGGCAACTATTCTAAACTTGCATGTTGCCACAGCTGGTGCCTTACTGTAAAACGGAGGTTAAGATACTACATATTTGGTATGTGACTTGTGATATTATTTTGGCTGTGTACTTGTGTTACAGGATTTGTCACAGAGCAACAAGGTGCACTGATTGCAATAATCGGAGTCCTTGGAACTGCGCGGGAACGATATGCATGCCTAGGCTCGCTCTATTTAGGAGTTAGAATATTGAGCTTGTGATAATGCGTCATTTACGTCATGTGTTGTATGACATGCCTCCCCAGGGCCTATGGTGAACATTTGACGGTTTGGTTTTTGAACTATTTTCAAACAACCGTCGTCATATCCTGGCTGCTGAAGTGTGGCCTCATGAGGAAGTGTGCAACGGAATGCCAGTATACGAGTTATGACGATTACATGGCATATGGTCAAGTAACAAGGGTCATGTCCTCAATCTAGCGTTACAAGCCTGTTATTCCAAAGTTTTCTGGGATTCTTGTAATGAAAGCTGTGTTATATTTTTATGCATGACGTCAGTAGCAAGGTGCGAGGGAATTCCTGACAAATTAGATGAGCCGGCTTCTGCCAGAGTCAGCTTGTTTTCGGGACGTACACCTGCTCCATATTGTACTACACTATAGTGTTTCTAGTACTGAAAGCTGATTTACGAGTACCCTGCAAACGTTTTGTATTGTTTTGTTTCCTGTACATTTGTTTGCTCATGTGTCAGTATATAAATTTGGCGCATGTAACCTGAGATCAGTGCTACTACTTGAGAACACTGGCTACTGTTAGTTGCAGGGCTAGATGGTAGTGAGCTGGTACTGTTGTCTTAAATCAAACCGTACATCAATTTGCGTTTGGGAGGCTGTAGCTCTAAGGGCTTTTGAGGCTCCTAACTCGTAACTCGTAAGCCATATAAAAGGGGGGGACAACGATGGCTGCAAACTAATTTTAGATTTCTTGTAAGAGACCAAACTGCTAGTATACGTCGTAAACCTGCAACCCAGGCTAGAACCAAAATGACGTCCATCTATTGGCTCTACCTGCAAAATATCACTGTTACAGATGGTGTTTCGTACTTCCATCTGTAAGTGGAGCATATCGGAAGGGTGAATGTTATCCCACCAAATTTCCATATGCTCAAATACGCTATAAGAGTAAGAGCCTCTTTGATTGAAAGGAAATTCAAAGAATTTTTGGAGGATTGTAATCCTAAGAAATTCTTCCTACGTGGGTGTAGTGCTTGATTTGCAGGATTACGACCTATAGGTTTTCCAACTATTTTATAGAAATTTACGTGGACTCTAGACTCTTAAAAATATTCCTATATTTTTCCTATTAGCAATCAAGCACCCTTGCAATCTTGTAGGATTCACGATAGCACGACATTATAGTCCTACTTTATTTGTATTTATGCATTTCGAAAATCCTGCTAATCGAAGAGGCCGTTGTGGGTGATGGAGAGTTTATCATGTGGTTCTTAACTGATCTGCACCTTAACTAAGATGGTTGTTTTTGAGTTGTCAAATACCGTCTGCTAGGAGAGCAAAGAGAAGCAAATTAAGCCCAAATCAACACAGAATCATGGGCAAGAGCTCAATATGCAAAGAGAAAATCAAATGGTAGAAGCAGCTGTAGTAGATATAATCACGGAAGCAACATCCCTCCAACTCCACAAGCCAGAGCTGATCACACAAGACTAACATTCTGTATGTGATGAGCGCACCATGCATGCATGCACGAAATGCACTGTAGTACTGGCTAACTAGCCAGACAGAAAATTTGAATATTTTTTCTTTAGAAAAACCTGAACAATAGCTAGGCAGACAGAATCTTAGTTAGAGAAGAAACCTTAAAGGTAAAAAGCTGCCCTTAGACCAACATCAAACGTGTTCTCTGATCAAAGCATGCAGTATACTAACTAGTATACATATGTAGACATGTTCTGTAACCATGCATACCTTAATTTCTGAAGCTGCATTCACGTCAGGCTGCTCTTCTTTTGCCTTGGTATACCGGTCAATCACAGCTTTCATGCTATAACACATACACAAAGTAGTTCGGTCAGTGTTCTCCTTTTATGATCTTGCAGCGCTAGATGTTCCTTTCTTCTTAACAAAAAGGCTCTAGATGTTTATCCTTGATCTCGCTTATTTTTCAGAAAAGCCACATGCCCACATCTAAGCTGTTGGATATTACTTATTCTATAACCACGTTTCATACATGGCACTATACGTACTGTTACTAATTAAGAACTCCATAGACTTCTTTGGTATACTAATTAAGAACTCTTAACTTTCTTTAGTTGGACAATGATGAATTCGTTTGCAATTACGGACAATGATAAATTGGTAGTCTACTAATTCCGTGTATATATGCACAGATCAATTAAGTAAAAAATATTGTTTTATAAGACCTGTAGAGTTTACATTATTTATTCTTCCACTCTGCATTAATGGAGTTATTTTTATTTGCTTAGCTTATGCATAATTAGTTAATGGGTACAGGAGGAGGATTGAAAAAGGCAAAGAAAAAAAATCTTCCGTACATGAGATGAGCATTAAGAAAATAATAACTCCACACTAGTTTTCATTTCTACCTTGTACATTGATAGATATATTGGAGCTCTACCATATCCAATTGTCAAAAGAACAGAATAAATTCCAAAAGGAAAATTGTGATAGCTTTGATCTTCGAAGATATATAGTCGAAGGATCCATGATGTGAACTCATACAAAGAGAATTAGATCCCTCAATTTATTAGTTTAGATATACATCCATTACATAAATCTATCCATCTAGCTAGCTAGTAAAAAGAACAAGGCGGAGTAGAGATAAAAACAGATCAGAAGATAGATAACCTACCTAACCAAAGCAATCAGATGACTTACGACACATAAGATATGTAGTATGTGAAACGATTTACTTGGTACTGGAGAACTCGTACAGCCTGCCGGTGCTGGAGAAGACGATGAGTCCGACCTCCGCATCGCAGAGGATGGAGAGCTCCCTGGCCTTCTTCAGCAGCCCGCCCCGCCGCTTTGAGAACGTCACCTGCCTGTTCGTCGGGTTGTCGATCCTCCTTATCTCTATCTTCCCCCTCCCCATCTTTCTCAGATCTAACAGTGGATCACAGACCTAGCTCAAGATAGAGGACACCACCAAGAAGGCAAGCAGATATATAACACACCGGCCGGCAAGAACTAGTAGTAGACGCACAAGGGGACTAAGAAGAAGAAGAAGAAGAGGAAGAAGAAGAAGAAGAATGAGGTGATCTGATGGGGAAACTATAAAGCTTCTAATATTCGTCTAGCTAGTTGTACTTAAGAGAAGAAGGAGAAAGCAAAGTGCTGATTAGGTTATATGCACGAATGGATGCAAGTGCCTGAACTAGCAGTCCTTCTCTATACCTAGCTTCCATTTGGGATCGGTTACCTTAATTTGTACCAAGGGCATCCACAATGGGTCCAAGTTAGTTGTTTTAGCGCTGCATATCGAATTCTTTTTATAGTGTATAATTATTTTTATATGAATCAACCTAATTTCACAAAAATTGATGGTTAAAGTGTCACATTAAAGATTATATCATTATTCAAAACAGCTTATATTTATAATCAAAAGGAGTACATACATATCGGATGCTTGTGTTGCAGTCATAGATGTTTACTCAACGCCACGGCTATCTGCTAGTCGGTGGATTTCCAATAATCCAAGAAGCAACTCTAGTTCTGTGATCAAGATTCACCTTCCCTCACACGGACACCAACATCTTAGTTAGCTCATCCATAGGTTTGAAAATTTCACAATTTCTAGTTATGTTTAGAAGTGGTCATGGACAAGTACAAAATTTCACTTCAGTTCTCTAAAAGATGTTGTTTTAGACAAAGACACGGTCTTCAAAATACATCATATTATAATATATATTTATAAAACACAATAATATTGTATATTATAAAAGTACTTTTCAAGACAATTTTATACCAAGTATCTAATCTAAAATATATGTAATCAAAGTTTTGAATGTTTGCGATTACGTATGTGCGACAAGTTATATTGAACTGGAGGGAGCACGAAACTCCGGAGCTTTGCTCTATAGAATATGTTCTTGTTTGTTGCTTACTATACATGCAGCATGGGAGCTTGTCCTTTGGCGATTTTTTATCTTTCAAATTAAGGTGCCCTTTGGTAACCTGGGGAGTCCTGATTCTAACATGGGAGATGTCGACATTCCTAGCAGCTTACCTCGTATTGTAATCTTCCCATGCGCTTTCCTTTCCCTTCAAAGGTCGCGCTTCCATGTAAAGTTATCACCAGATTGCGTGTCGATGCATCTTATAATAGCAAATATGCTAATTGTATACACATCAATGGCGCCATCCGGTGTTTCTTCCCACATCTGGTAGTAGTACCGTGTCAGATCAAACACAATTAATAAAGGTTAAGGCTTTGGTTTAGAGATCCCTCCTTTTAGATGGTTGGGGTACTTGCTTTGCGCAACCATCTTATATTCAGGCTACCATGCCACGGTTCAGCTCATGGAAAAATGTAATAGTAAACCGCACAAATGATCCACTTGAACTGTAACTGACGGGAATCGAGCTCTCGTATCAGCCAGGGAGATAAAGGGGGTGTTTGGTTGGGCTGTGGCTGTTGTAAAAGCGGCTGTTGGCTGGCTGTTTGGGAAAACTGCTGTGGCTGTTGACACCTGAGCCTGTGATTCAACGTGTTTGGTTGGGCTGTGGCTGTTAGCTATATATGAAAGAAAAGTCTGAAATGCCCCTAGGTACGATCCAATGATACAAATAGAAATACAAAAGAAAACAATTACAAATACTAATAGAATACAATTACTTGCTTAAACTATCTTCAAATACTAATAGAATACTAATAGAATTACAAATACAAATACAAATACTAATACTAATAGAATACAATTACAAATACTAATAGAAAAGAATAAATAAAATAAAAATACTTGCTTTAATCCGGAGTTACAGAACATAATACATACAAATATAAATAAATAAATTAAAAGAAAAAAGGGGCCGGGAGGGGCAGTGGCCGGAGGTAGTGCTCGGGGAGAGGCGGCAGGCGGTGGAGGATGTCCAAAAGGGGGCCACCGGCGGGAGGCAGGTGGGCCGGTGGAGGACGGTTGCTGGCGGGAGGTGCGCCAGTCGGAGCGGCGGGCGTAGAGGCGGGGGAGGGGGCTGTCCGAGGGGGGCCGCGGAGGAGGGGACGGCGGGGACGGTGCTGGAGCCGTCGGTCATCACCGTGGACGAAGGCGGGGAGGGGACGGCGGGGGTCGCCGGATCCGGACGGGGTCGAAGGCGGGGAGGGGACAACAGGGTCGGCGGATCCAGACGGGGATGAAGGCGGAGGAGGGGACAGCGCGGTCGGTGCTGGTGCTGTTGGTCGTCGCCACAGACGAAGGAGGGGAGGGGGCGGCGGGGTCGCCGGATCCAGACAGGGACGAAGGCGGGGAGGGGACGACGGGGTCGGCGGATCCGGACGGGGACGAAGGGACGGGGACGCTGCAGTCGGCGGCAGTGCGGGGACGACGTCGGCGGGGACGCTGGGGGTCGGGCGCGGTTGGTGGATCCGGACGGGGCCAGCGTCAGTGTGGGTTGGCGGGGACGACGGGGGTCGGCGAGGACGGCGCGATCGGCGGATTCAGACGGGGAGGCGTCGGTGTGGCCACGGCGGGGGAGGGGGGCTCGGGATGGAGAATGGCAAATACACGTAATTTCTGTGAACCTGGAGGGCAACTCGGTGGGGACGGCAAGGAAGAATGGCCTGTTTAACACATCGACTCAAAAGCTCCACTGGCAACAGCTGGCCCAGAAGCCGGGTGTTTGGTTGAGCTTCGGCTTTTTCCAATGGAAAGCTGGCCAGAAGCCCAACCAAAACACCCCCAAAGACTATTATCAGTGCTTCAGTGTGTACCGTGTATTAAACATGTCATCTAAATAAAATATCGATGTAAGAGCATAATTAAAGAAATAAAGAGAGAGATAATATATATTAATCTGATACAGCTCTTAGCGTGGAACCCAAGATAAGTCATGTTTATTTTCTTACAAAATATATTAAATGACTGCTTGTTTAGATACAAAACTAAGATGTAATCCATTGAAAGAGTTGTAACCAAACACATACTTAATGCATATGATATAACTTAAGATACAATACATTGGAATTGCCCTAAGATGACACACCATTAGGCTATCCTATAGTTAGCAAGAAAAGATTGAATATAGATATTGCATGTCATGATTTTCAAATGCCCACATTGCTACAGAATTAATAAAAATATATCCAATTATGTGGCATACTAGTGTCTCACAAAATCCATGATCACAAAACTCAGTTTGAGCTTAAAAAAAATAGACAATTTGTAAATAGGAGCGAGAAAAAATTAGACAATTTATAAATAGTAAAAATATAAAAATAATCATACAATATTTTTTGCAAACCTTAAAATAAGGTGAAAATCGAAGAGATAGACTCAATGGTTATGAAGACTTTAGTGAATGAAAGGTGAGATGATAGATATGTTATCACAGTCAACTTAAATATTTATGAGAGTAAATAAATTTGTTATATTTTTGTTATCCCTAATGGTAATTGCTACTCCATGTCTCAGCAGAAATATAGCCTCTGTATCCACGTGACAACAAGATCTGGATGACAATGGCATTCTTTGAAGTGAAAACTATCCAATCCGTCCTATTCAAAGCCCCAGGAGCTTCACTGTGATGCACCGATGCACGCTGTTGCACGCACCATGAGACTGGAAGCATATCCTCAGTCTTTGTGCTCCGGAGCTACTTCTCATTGGTCGACGAGCCCACGTGGCACGATAGTCAGATGCACCAATGGGCGTGCAGTTTTGTTGGCATCGATGCTCAAAAGACTTTGCAGGTTCCGAGGTTTTACTTTGAGGAAAGCAACGAATCAAATGAGCTTTGGAAGGCAGAGTCCGCGTGATCCCTTTGGGGTTGGAAAAGTGGCTCTTGCAAATTTTATGTACGGAAATGTCCGGACAGGTGTCAATCATTGCCTTATGATCAGGGAACCCCTGTCAATCAGATTTCGGGATGCATGACAGGGTGGCTGGCCAACTGTGCTAATCCTATTTCTACGAGCTACTCCCACCGGTACACAAAAGATAGTCGTTATGAATATTAGAATTGGTTCTTATGTGCCAGAAGAAATTGGTAGTTCACTATATTTCTTTATTGTTCGCGGTTAATTCATCTCTTTTTCAGCGTGTAACATTTTCCCAATTCCAAGTACACGTATTTTTCACTCTAGATGCTAATGAGAACCTTTTAAATACTGGGATTGGTTTCGATGTAGCGGAAGAAATTGGTAATTAATTAACTCTACATTTCTTTCTTTGTCATGTAACTTTTTTTTTCTAAATGTGGTTTGTTTCTAGATGGTAACTAGAATGTAGGCAAGGATATGCCTACTGCTACACGAAAGCAAATATTTCAAGCGTTGCTAGCAAAAAGCACCAAAGAAAGAAGCTTGAAGTGTCAGGTGACCACGGAAGTTGCTGCATCATTCTCAGTGAGTATTCGAACAGTTTAATGGATTTGGAAACAAGGTAAAGGTTAGCTCGCTCAAGGTATTACGATTGATGTTTCTAATAGAAAGTGCAATTCTAGACGTAAGCGAATCCAAGTAGATTTACCTATACTACGCCAAATCCTTTTTCTGTCGAACAACAGTAGAAGATACATGTGCTAGCTTACTAGTGATTAGGGGCAAGTTGTTGGCAATGAACGAGAAGGTCACTCAAACAACATAAATCCATTGTTAATGGATGAAAACAAGAAAACTAGAGTCCCAATGTTCCAGGGACTCTTCGATGTTGTTTTTATTGATGAAAAATAGTTTAATCTTATAAGAAAAATAACGAGGTATTATACACTTCCAGCAAATGATGGGCCAACATGGACATGTAAAAGCACAAACTTTATCCCTAAAATTATGTTCTTTTGTGTTGTTGCCCGTCCAAGGTTTGATTCTGATGGGAATTGCACTTTTGATGGAAAAATTGGGTGCTTCCCTTTTGTTACTTATGAACCTGCTAAGAGATCAAGTGTGAACCGAGTTGCTGGAACATTAGAAATAAAGCCTATCATTGTTACAAAAGAAGTCACTAAAACTTATGTTATCGATAAGTTGATGCCTGCTATTCGAGCCAAGTGGTCACGAGAAAATGTCAACCGTCCCATTTTTATACAGCAAGATAATGCCACACCTCATATCACACCCACAGATCCATTATTTTGTGAAGCTACTAAACAAGATGGATTTGATATTCGGCTTATTTGCCAGCCAACAAATTTGCCGGATTTTAATATCTTAGATTTAGGGCTTTTTCGTGCTATTCAGTCAATTCAGTACAAGAAGGCAGCAAAAACAATAGCTGACCTTGTTCCAGTTGTTGAACATGTATGTCTATTTTTCTTTTTTCTATTTATACTCCTCAAAATTTTAGTCATTCAAGCTAACCTCATTTGCATAAAACAAGTCTTCCAGGAGTATTCAGTGCACAAGTCAAATCGAATTTTCCTGAGACTACCTCTTGTTGGGAAGGAGACCATGAAAGTAGGAGGAGGAAATAAGTACAAGATTCCTCACATGAAAGACAAGGGAGCCTTCCTGTGCAGTAGATCAGTTGTGAATCATTGTTGGTAGATGAGGCCATGCCATAGCTCATTGCATAATTTGCAACATATGTACTACCACTAATTCATTGGTAGAGATCAAGCTAGGAGCACTACTGATTTGATGATTGTCTAATTTTGTTTGCACATGTATCATGTTTGCTGGGGAACGTGCTACGCAAAACAAAAATTTTACCGTACACGAACCAAAACAAGATCTACTATCGAGGTGCAGGCAACGATATCATACCTTCGTCGATCACGTCAATGCAGCGGAGAAGTTGACGATGTTGATGAAGTCCGCAGACTCCCGCAGCTAGGTTATACCTCCTGTGGCGCCCCCGGTTTTAAGGCCGGGAACTCCCTCGTGATCACTGTACCGGTCCCTGGATCAGTAGCCAACACACACGAGTTAACCTGTATATCATTGTCATACATGCGTAAACAATTAAATAGACCGTTAAGGTCGATAATCTGATACCTGTAGCCCAACGGCTATAAACTTGCAGCGGAAATCCAGCGGAGATGTGGCCCATCAATATGCCATACCCGACAGGCAACTGACTGGGGTTACGCCCTAGCTTTCGCGTTCGTGATTTTCTTCTTCTGAGTGGACGTCTTCTTCGTCTGGCCAAATCAACAAGCCAGGTGAGTACATGGAATGTACTCGCAAGCTATTCCCACAGGAGGAAATATACGACAATATTTCATGCAGGGAATAGATCAAGGGATAGCTCTAACCTAAGTTACAAGTTGTGCGAAAATGTAAGTTTTCGATGTAAATACGAATATTAGATTCAAAAGCATTTCTGAAAACTTCACGGTACTATAACGATTCCAATCCATCTCAACACATGGAGTAGTCACCACTACTCCGCTAGCTTCCTAATGCCGTTAGCTCCACCTGTCGATGGGGCTCCATCTATCCTCGGATAGTTCCATCCGCCAATCGATAGCTCCATCTAACCGGCATCTAGGTTTTACAGTCTCGGCCCGTATGGTCCTTCACCACCCGACCAATACGGCCGGAGACCTTTCACCTGCAATTCCTTGCCACCGCAACATGCCCTTAATTGCACACTGTGGACACGTCATGCCCACGTCCTTAATCCCAGTTCCCATCGTTCACAAACAAAGCTCAGTCTAACCAGCGTGTGGCCTTACCAGTTAATGTCCATGACCGAGGACGCGGCTATTCGAATAGTTTTTAACCCTCTGCAGAGGTGGTACGGCTTTACCCACAAGATGTAAGTCACCCTGGGCACACTGCGCGCCGTGTACTGACAGGGATATTACAACGAGACGCTTCACCCGCTTCCATATTAAAGCTGGCCCGCTAGACAAGATCTACCCAACTCCGCTTGTGTCCAGGCAGCCTGACACCACAACCCGGAGCGGACTCGTCTTTGTGTCGGATTTCTACCCCCATATCGTGTAGAGATCCTCTAGAGAGGCTCACCCAATCTAGCACATTCCCATACTTCCCACGGGTCCAGACTCTAATACTTACCGGGCTACTACGCCAAGACCTTCCCATAAAGGTCATGTGGACGTACGGTATGGAACCGGTTTAGCGGCACTTAGGCTCGGTCCTTAAGCGATTCGAGCAAGACTCCATTCCATCACACAGCATCCATGTAGCTTTCGGCTACTCCAACATCACCCATACACCCTTACATTTCTTGCCCGAATCAGAAACCATCTCCATTCTCTTTCACTTAGGGTTTCAAAAACATCAATTTCGAAATCATCGCCCCGGACGGCACTGCCGGCCGAGGGTTTTATTCCCCAAATCCCGAAGGGGTGTAAAGTAACTTGATTCAAAATGGTTTTAATTTCTAAGCAGGGCTAAGCAGGGCTAACGCCTATAACCTTAATTATTTTGCCGATACTCCAATTATCGACAGTTAAAACTAGGGCTACAAGGATGGAATTCACGAACCTAGGCTAATGCAACTACTGAGGAATAACTATTCTACATAAAATATCGGTGGTAACACATAGCATGCACTTTCGCAAACAAAATAATTAACTTCACAAATATAGGATTTCAACATGGTCAAGGTGGGAATGCTTGCCTGGCAATATTGTTCGGAGCTTGGTCTCGAACTTAATCCAACATTTGTCCGAATTCGTTCGCCCGTCGTCTCCTAACGTCGGTATCTACACGTCGAAGGAACGGCGAATAAATCATCGGTGCGTGAAATAGCCAAATGAAACCGAACGTGGAACCAGAATGTCTCAATACATGAAATCATAAAGGGTTCGCTTAGCCATTTGATTATGATAAGATTTGGAGGGTTATAAATGGTTAGAGATGCTGGATCTACACTAATGAGATGTTGGGCATAGCTGGGTTCTAAATCACATGAAATGATGAATTGTTTGCCACGTGTTATTAGTTAGGGTTTTGCAAGGAGGACAAAGAAGATCTATCTTTATTTAGTCGAAATCATATTAGTACCGCCTACGACGATCTTGGTTGTTATGTTTAGGTTTAGCTCGGAGATTACCATCAGGTTGTAGCGAGCACACATTAGGGTTTGACGAATACAGCGGAGTACATGTTCACAAAAAAAATAGGATACCATGCACATTAGGGATAACATGGCATGGTACGTTGTATTCAAGATGCATTGGGAAGTTAGGGTTCTTCCTTAGCTTTTGCTAAATGCGTTAAGCGTGAATTCTACTTGAGATCAGAGAGTTCAAACCTTGGAAGGAGAAGTTGGAAGTGATTTTGGAAAGTGCAAGATTACTGGAAAGTTGAGGTCATGCTTGTATGTCTTGGAATTAATTGAACCTGGGAGTTTAAAAGAGAAAAACATTTTTGTTTTCTTTCTACGTGCATAGCTTCTTCCTAATTATATTCACAATGTTCGAACTCTTGAAAAGATACCTACACGAAAGGTTATAGCAATTTCCTGTTTTAACTTTGAAAATTCCAGAAACAATACTAGTGAAGAAAAACTTACGGATGCTTAATCTTTCAGGGAAAAGAAAAATGAATTTAGGGATTGCTAGGAAAGGAAATCGTGTCGTTTGGAGCTTAATACAAAAAGGTATGCATAAGATGACTTTACTTAAATCAAATGTAGAATTTGTATCTCAAATGAGTTCAGAAATTATGGAAGCAGTATTATTGGGTGGATTTTCGAATTTTGGGTGCTCAACGGAGAGAGAACGGAGTGTATCGAAAAGGGAAATCTATACAAGAGGGGATGCTGATGTTGTAGGCACCATCTGGGAATACGCCTTCTGCATAGGGATGGTGTTAAAGTGAGCTTGGAAATGATTTACGCCTCTTGTGAAGCAAGGCGTACACTGGAGTGCTCAGGGCACTTACTTGGCTGTTCACTCGTCGGCTTGCTCAGATCCAAAACAGAGGAGGTTGCTGGCGGTAAGGAGTGGAGAGCAGGGTGGGGAGTGGGAATAGGAGGCTTCACCGGCGGCGGTAGCTGGCGGCACAGGTACTTGGGCACCCGGCGGTGGCTCAGAAATCCTACCGGCGATGCAAAGTGGCGCCCGGGCCACAGAGCAGAGCACCTGCGGTGTTATTGGCGGCGGCGGCGCTTGGGGCGACGGCGCCAGTGTTGGAGGCAGGGCGCTCACCGGCGGCGTCGAGCAGATCAGGAGCTAGCGGCGGCGTACCAGAGCTCAGCGGAGGGATTAGGTGGCGTGGCTCCTAGAGGCTTACCGGCAGCGGACCAGAGGTGGGGGCGGCGGTGCTGGGCACGGGGCAGACCGGAGGGCGGCTCCGTGGTTCCAGTGGCGGCGAGCCGGGTTGGAGTGGCGCTCTCCAGTGGCGGTAGAGGCGGGGAGCTGTCAGGAGTGGCCGAGAGGCAGACGCGGCGGCGCACTCGGGCGGCTCGTCGGCAGCGGCGAATAGGGGAGAGGCGGCTCCGGCGAGTGGAGGCCGGCGGCAGAAAGGGGAGTACCGGCGGCGGGGCAGGTGGCATGGGGTGCTCGTCGGCGCTTCGTCGGGATGAGGCCGAGGAAGGGGAAGCTTGACAACGAGTGGGGACCGAATGAGGCAGAGACCGTTGAGGCGCGGTGGCCGGAGAGGGGCTGTCGACGACCGGCGGCTGCTCCGGTTGTGCTCGACCTCGCCGGCGGCAGGGCTTGGGAAGGCAGACCTGAGAAGGCGGTCGGGTTGCTTGAGAGGCAGTCCGACGAGGTCCTGTAGATGGGCACCTGGGGAAGGAATGCGAGGACGGGAGCTCGGTAGAACCGGCGGCGTGGAGCACGGGCTCACCAGGGGCGGATCTGGGCGGCGGACCTCGGTTCGAGCGATGGCAAACGGCGGCGAAGGGAGGAACATGGCCGGCGGTGGCTGGGATCCCGGTACAGAGGAGAAATGGGCTGCGGTGCCGATGTTGCTGGTGGCGGCGGAGGATGCCGGGGCGGCCTCGGGCTAGCTGGCCTCCGGCGGCGGCGCTTGGACCTGGAACCCCAAGTGAGAGAGGCAGCTGGCTTTGGGGCTTCTGCTGGAGCCGTGGGGGAAGCAAAGAAGCTCGGTGCTTGGGGGAAAAGTGGCTGCTTGGAGCTTCCTGGAGGAGAATGAGGAATGGGGAATCGCTCAGGTGATGAAGAAAACAGAGATTGGGCATGGGGAGCAAGGTGATGCGGTGGACGACGGAGACAATGGCGAGAATCCCGGCTGAGTTAGGCACCGACTTCTGATAGCAGAGATACGTGTTCAGGGGAAGAATAGTACTAGCAATGTTTGGCAGAGGAAGGTGGCAAGGTGATTGACATACCGAGGAACAGTTGCCAGAGTGAGCTGCTGAGAGAAAGGAATTGTGAGGAAGATGCGAGTAGGGGAGGAGATGCAACTGTCATGTGGGGTTGGGTCCACGTGGTAGGGAGTGGAAGGGAGTTCGGTTGGTACACCTCGTGTAGCTAAAGCAGGGTAGAGTAGAGGTCAGCAGGGATTGACGAAAGAACAGTAAGGGAGCAGGCAGCCCCATTGAATGTTGTTATGGCCAGCTTGAACTAGAACTTGGTTTTGCTTTTATTTTTATTATTGCAGAAGGGAGTCAGATATGAGGGAGGATACTTACACAGTGTTTAAAAATCTTGAAATGTTTAAGTTGAATAGAAATAAGCCAATTGCATGAAGTCAGCCAAAACTCGAATTCTGACTTTCTGTTAGAATTTTCCTATACTTTACTTTCCCGAGTTATTCTGGAATTGATTGGGAATATATATATGGAACTGGGTTTTCGAGGGTGAAGGAGAACATGAACCCAAGTGTTCCAATGGGAGTAGGTGGCAAAAGATCGTGGCATTCAGAGAAAGTTTAGGGCACATATACGTTTAAATTTCTCCGAGGCAACGCATGGTTTCTGAGCTAGGGTTAATGGTTCAGTGGTACCGACTGCGAAAAAGGAAGGGAGCAAAGTGGAGGGTTTTGGTTTGCGTCGCTTGGTGGCTTGGCACGACTTGCGATAAAGTTTTTAATCGGGTGTATTTCAGTTCGCATTATTACTAAAAGTTTTTGTTGGCCTTAATTTTTGGGTTTTGAAAAATCGGGATGTGACACCTCCCAGCCGCGAGAGTGATCTCCTCGCGAATAGTTTGCCCGATCGAACGCTGAAGTGTACGATGTCTCCGAGGTATCCACGCGTATCGGATTAGCGACACCGCAGTAATGTGTGGACCAGCACATAAGAACAGCGGGGATCTACGAGAAGGAGAAGCAGCAGCGCGCCGGCAGTTGTACTAGATTCAATCTAGAAGAGAGAGGAAGAGGAGGTTGCGGCCAATCTAGAGGTGGTGGCTGCCTAGGGTTTCGGCCAAGGGGCTAGGGCTGCTTCATGTGTCTACCTTCAGCGCCTCCCCCCTCCTTATATAGGCAGCCAAGGGGTAGAGTCCAGCCTTCAGGAGGAGATCGAATCCACCTCCACTAGGGAGTCCAAACTAGAGTCCAATTCGGACAGCCCCCCTTTGGCTGCCTTGCCCCCCAAGAAAAGGGGGTGCAGCCCAGTAGGAGTCTTCCAGAACCTCCCGAAATATTCCAGGACCTTCCGGAAGCTTCTGCCATATTCTAGAACCTTCTAGAACCTTCCGATACTTTTCGGAACACTTCCGGACATCTCCGGAACCATCCGGGACCTCCCAGAACACTTTCGAAATCATCCGAAACACTTTCGGAACCCTTCTCTCTCGTTCCCCATAAATCGTAGCATTCCTAAATGTCGCTAAAACGTTAAGCGTGTGACCCTATAGGTTCGAGTATATGTGGACATGTCCGGAACACCTTCCGGTCAATAATCGTCAGCGGGATCTGGACACCCATAACGACTCTCACATATCATCGAAGATCTTTATTGAGCGAACCTCGTATTACCGCATATCATCCTTTTGCCTCACGATACATTACACAACCCGAGGTGATACTTTTATGGTATCCCTGTGATCAACTCCTTGATCACTATACCTAGTTATCCTCGTTACCGGTTTGTACTCTTTTCTCGTTTCCGTATTCCAGTATCCCCGTGACTAACCTTTTAGTCACAATACCTGGCCAGGCGATACTGGACACCGTAATACTGAGTGGGCCCAGAGTGTATCTCTCCATCGCCGGATGGGCAAATCCCAGTCTTGACATATCTAGAACCACGATATACTTTCTGGTGTACCTGAAAGTCACCTTTATAATTACCCAGTTACGGAGTAACGTTTGATGACCCCAAAGCAACCATCTAGTATCCGGGTCTACGATATTCTCATGGTCTAAGGACGCAAGTAAACGTTAACACATAATGAGAAGATACTGACAACATATTGACGAAGTGATCTCGCAGTATCTCATAAGGGGTCTATCCAACACCATTGTTACCCTAACAATGTATTCCCATTATTACCGGCATCCTTGTTACATTAACAATGCCCATGATCAGGAAAACAAGATCATCAACAATACATGAGCTAGTCCAGAGGCCTGACTAGAGATCTGAATGGTGTTTATTATTCCACACATGCAATTAGGTTTTCCTCTGAACTCATATTCAAGAACCAATGCAATTCTAGCATAGAACATAAACTTAATCATGAACATGAAAATAGAATAATAACAACTTTATTATTGCCTCTAGGGCATATTTCCAACAATGTTACCATATGCATGAGGTTTAGCATGGAACACCATTGTTAAGCATAGGTCGATCTGACCGAAAACAATTTTAAGAATTAATATGAAGTTTAAAAACAAGCATTACTCTAGCTTTAGAAGAATTTGGGCATATAGGTCTTGTACATGATCTTGGCAATGGCCTGCTCAAATTCCGGCAACTTTTTTAAACCATCAGGCAAGCATCTTCCGTTGAAGCATTCAGCTTCATGAGATTCTTGGATGTCGGGTTCAATGGAGTCTTCCACAACGTCAGGAAAAACCATTTCTTCGACAATGTCAAGCTCGAAAGAATCTTCAACATAATCTGTTGTAGCTTCAATGCTCTCCCTCCAGAACGACGACGACCGTGACAGCGTCGGCGGTAGTCGCGGTGGTTCTTCGGCAATTTCAAGCTCTTGCGAATCTTCAACAAAATCTGGTGCAACTTTAACGCTCCATGCAAACGAAGGCGATCATGGCAGCGATGGTGGTGGCCGTGATGGTTCTTCGACAATGTCAGGCTCTTGCAAATTTCAACAAAATATGATGCATCTTTAACGCTCCATGCAAATGACAGCGATCGCAGCGGCGATTGTGAGAGGCTCATGTGCACAATTCTGATGAAGTATCATGGCCTAGGAGAAGGTGACCATCAAGGGGTTGAAGAACTAAAACCTAAATGAAAAAAGTAACCTTACCATGTTCACCCACTTCCAGCTTGATTCTCCATTGTTCTTCCTTCTGGTAGCAAATGAAGTTCAAATGACTCGTACTCAATCGAATACTAATACTAGTACTAGTACCCGATTCACCGTTTGGGAAGTGGAAAACACAATAAATACCAAGTTGCATGCACTGGAGAACAAAACACAAGGAGTATTAATCAGGGGCAAGACTGATCGGAGCGCAACTAAAAACTCCAGACGACAACTTCTTGTGTACTTTGTGAAAAGCTCTAAAACAACCCTTTTTTCTGTACTAGAGGGAGTGCTTTTTAAGCATTTCGAACAAGCCGCCTCGACATGTTACTATAAATATAGCACGTTACTTCCTCCATCCCAAATGTAAGACATATTTTGTTTGGTTAAGACAAATGTTTGACCAATAATTACTCAATTAGTATGTAGTTTACATGACATAAAATTAATGTGATTAAATCCGTATTAAAAAAATACTTACATATGATTGTGACTTTGTATCACATAAACCACATATTAATAGAGTAATTGTTGGTCAATGCATTGTCTTTACCAAGCAAAATTTGCCTTACATTGTGGGATGGAGAGAGTATTATTTATGTAATGCGGAAGAGAAAACAAGAAAAAGATACAACTTTGACTTGTGTATCAACACACTTAGTAGCAAGCATATGATCTATTAGAGTGAGTCTTGTTACTAAAATGCTCATCTTTCCATCATCTCACACCAATATTATATTTTTTCTCTTGGTAACAAATCTTAGTAACAACCTATTGGAGGGTTCGATACTATTAACTTATTCTCTCTTTTTTTAACAACCAAATTTATAATAACATATCGGAAATGCTCTTATAAAATGGAGACGATAGAGCTTGTTCGTGAAGTCATAATGTTATTACAAATTGGAATGCCTGTTGGGATGAATAAAATTTACATGAACTTTACAGATAACAGTTTAATTCTGGTAAGAATTGTGAAATTTTGATATGCGTCAATATGTCGTGATTCATAGTGAACTACTTGCCTGCATTGCTGCCCTCAAGCTGCTGGTTCCTCAACTAAATAATTCACTAATCCTTGAATCAGATTGTTTATCTGTTACTAGAGCTCTTGGGGAGGCCAATCTGGATCGTTCATCTCTGGCCTTGATTATCAACGAGGCTCACTACTCGATGCGTTTGCTTCCTAACATCAAAGTTCAACATATCAAAATGGGTGGCAATCAGGTTGCTCATGCTTTAGCTCAGTTAGCTAGAAGAGAGTTGTGTTGTGGTGTTATGCATAGTGGGTTCCTTCCTATGTGACGGAATTCTACTTGCATGATTTTAAAAGTATTATTCCTTAATCTTTAAAGTTCTTTCCTTTCAAAAAAATAGTGATTAAGTGAAAACACAAAGGTCGAGGATACACTTCCAAAGTAATCGCTGGCCTCTCTTGGTTGAAAATTGGATGAGCCTGAGCCCGGGCTCACATTGAGCCCGTCTAAAAGAACATTCTTGCACTTAGAAAAATCTAATCTTTTTTACATATGCACATGATTGAGTACTACTTGCACTTGCAAATTTACATATAAAAAGTTGCACTTTGTGGCATGTTAGAAAATTAAACATTATGGGCATGTAACATTGCCATATTATGCTTTAAAAAAACTCCATTCGTCTAAATATGCAAGGCATATTTTGATTGGTTAAGATAAAACTTTGATTGACAATTACTTTATTAATATGTAATTTACATGATACAAAATTAATATCGTTAGACTTATATTAAAAAATACTTACTTATGATAGGTATTTTGTACCACATAAACCGCATATTAATAGAAATTATTAGTTAAATTCTTATCTTAACCAATCAAAATACACCTTCTATACCTGGAAAAAGAAAGTATAAAAGAAGGATGAAATAAATGTTTTTCAGAACAACAGCACGGAGCGAATCCTTTTTCCATACCACCTTTGTTTCACAGCACTTGCAAGTTTTAAATCACGCATACATGTCATCGTAATCATTTTTTATGTGGAAGTGGGTCAAAGTAGCAGGCTTGGTTAGCTACCTTAAAACTGAAATTCAGAAGGAAAAAAATTACCTTCAATATATCTTCAAGCATGTAAAATGAGATACTCCATTTCCAAGTACTTGGCCCTGTTTGATTTTGACTGGTCAAACTAAAAAAACTTTACCATGATATTTTAAAAATATTTAATATAATTTTAAAATGATATCATTAGATCTGCCCTACTAAATCTTTTTGAGTAAATACACCCACAGTTCTTTAACTTGCACAAAGCATTTTGTTTAGTCTCTCTATTCTGAGAATGAAGGTTTGACCTTCTAAACTTGTTAAGGAGGTTCACTTTAGTTCAAAACATGTTTCACTAGCTATAACTGCTGACATGATGCGTTGACCGTGCCATGGTGCCATCCCAGTCAGCAGGGGCACGTATTTCAGTAATTCAATTCCTTTCTCCCTCATTCTCTCATGTGCTTTTCTACTCCCTCACAACGGCATGATGATTTCATCTATAATATAGAAAGCTGCTGAGCTTCCCCGTAAAATAGCCAGCCACATTATTTTTGACGGTGTGTACAATGTTCGACTGTGTGATCCTTCTATCAGTCAATAGAAACCATTAGATCCTCCCAACGAGAAAAAGCATCTAGCTCCTCCCAGAATGTTTAATCACTAACTCTTGCAATTAGGTCCTCACCCATCTCCCGAATCCCTTCCCATTGATCTCGCGTGAAAACGCCACAACTGTAGATGCACAGTGGTAGTGCACTCTCCACCGCCACCGAATCATGTGCCGCCATTCCTGAATCCTCACATCCCTCCTCAGTCATGCTCACCTCCCCTCCGCATCCTCCCGCTCGACCAAGGGTAGCACGTTGCTGCTCCGCGGCTTCGATGCCACAGCGTCATTGAGGCAGCTACAGGTGACGATGGGGGTGGCGTATTGGCGTCACCGCCATGGGTGTGGGCACAATGTTGTGTGGAGGAGCCGTATATGGTATTCGTCGATTCATATGTAGAGCCTGCCCAAGGTCGTCGGGGTCGATGCTGGCGACAACGATCTCCTCGACCTAGCCACGCTCCTGCACGCGTTGAACTCCATGTTGCCGCCACACCGCAACAAAGCCCCAGCGCGTACCCTCTTCCCGCTACCTACTATTTATTGTTGGATACTTAGGCTCCGTTTGGGATAGCTCCAGCTCCCAGCTTCACGTCAGATTTGAAGATTAAAAGCTAAAATAAAATAGTTTATATATCTATTTTTAGTATACAATGTCAATAAAATATGACTTCTAACCATCTTCGATGTACCTCCAGCTTTAGCTCCACAAAAAAGTGAAGCTATGAAAACCCAGCTTCACTTTTTTGTGGAGCTGGAGCTGTCCCAAACGGGGCCTTACGGGCCACCGACCGCTCCATGAAATGCCTAGCTCATTTGTCGTTCGCAACAACATCCATGTATGTGTGCCCGATGGGGAAGCACTCCATGGACAGGTTCTTCTTCAAAATGGATGTCTGCAACCTTCGCACCGTCCAACTTGAGCTCCACGGCCATGGTTCAATATGGTTAGCTTGCGGTCAGCACAACATCGCAGGCAGAAGAGCCACTAAATTGAACTCAGTGCCGTGTAGTCAGAAATCTTTGGTCAGTATATATATGAGTGTAAGTTAGTTTCTCACACCCATATGCTACAAAGCGTATGTTTCATTAGAAGTCTACAATCTCTGTTCACCATCACGTTCTTGCATACCAGTGAAGGTATGCTTTAGTTTCTTTAATGGGGTTACTACAAAGTCTGAAATCTTTTGGAGAGGTCGATTTATACCCAAGAGGCAGCATCAAAGAAATCAACAGATAAAATTTCAAATTTTCTTGTTTTGGTTGGAGGAAAGATTCAATTTATTTTGGTTTCTCATAATCTATACAACTGAACCAAGAGAATTTTGCATTTTTCTCTATTCGATTGGTTGCAAAAAGTTTAGTTAATTCAATACTTTAGTTACTCTTATGAATACACTCCAAATGTGAAACTTTGTAATGCATTTTGACGGATCAAGACTTCTTTTCGAAAACTTTCCCAGCATGCACATCATTTGGCCCTCAAGTTGAATGTGTTAGGGATTGTATGAGGATTGCCTCTTTGACTTATGGATGTCATGTGCAGTTTGAAAATGACTAGGGAATCAATTGTTCTTTGAGCGGAACAGAGCCTGAAATCAGTTTGAAAGCATGTATTGCGTTAAGAGCTCAGCTTGCTAATGCGCATATCGATAAATTTAGTAGTAGCTTACAATTCGATAAAATTAGTTGCATAGTGGAAAGGAAACCCTGTATTATTCTTCCACTTTTCATTATTTCTCCTTTTCTTTTCTTTTATTTGTTTCCTTTTTCTTTACCTATTCTGGTGAACATTTGGTGATTCCAGCAGAGATTATTTTGTTTTAAGATTCGGAGAAGTATTGGGCCATCAGGTGGGTGCACATCAATGATCTTCAGGTTGAAACCATAAATATACTAATATCACATATATTCTTTGATCTAATTTACTTTGTTTTAAATTGTATATGTTTTAAGAAAACTAGAGAAAGCACCTCAAGAAGTATTGGAAACATATCTAAATCTGTTTTACCAAACCAACGGTGTTTTCTGAAAGTAAATATTCTTCTGCAATAGCCTTTCTATTCTAAGCTGTAGATAAAACATGTTCCCCTAAATATGGTTTATTTGGCCTCTTGTTGTAAGCTAGACTTAATGTACAGTTATATAACACAAGCATTGCGAGAAAAATTAAATAATTTGTGTAACAGACATCCTTCTTGTTCTCCATTTCAAACTGGCATGCTACTTCCCAATTGAGAGGAAGCTGTATCCATTTTAGGCACCAGCTTGAAGTATGGATAGCATTCACTCCAATTGTGTCCAACCAAATAGATTATTAGTTGTGTGTATACACAAACATTTGTATGCTACCACAATTGCAAGGTTCTTCTAGGCTGAGAACGCGCATGTCCATTATTTTCATTATATTCAGCAGTCCATGCCTTTCTATTTCTTGATCGAACTAATGATTGCGGCATTCTGTCTAATCTGATCCAATGAGTTTTGCACACCAAAAGAACAGTTGATCCATTGCAAGTTCTCAATTTCACCTGTAATAGCATAAAGGTTTTCATGCATTACTTTCTAACTTCCTTTATGACCTCTACTTTTCAGTTGTTTTACTATTAATTGAACATGGATTACATTTTTCTTTGCTCATCCCTTTACATATGCTAGCAGCTCAATATGCATGTATAATGTTTTGTCTGGTAGTCCTAACTATTCTGATTGTTTATTCTAGCATGCTCGGGGTTCTCAATTATGTTTTGTTATCCTGTATTTTACCATTAAGATAAAAAAATATAATGGCTGCTCGATCGTGAACTCTTTATGTTGTGTCGTCATCCTTCTTTGTGTAATTATAATTTCTTTTGACCTACTTGGTTATGCAAGAGATGACTTGGAGGATATGAGGAAGTACTGGAGGAGAAGACGAAAGCTTTGCTTGCAGTGAAGGCTAAACAGAGGGTTGATGTAGATAAGCATTGGATGTGCCTGGGGATCCCTCCTTTTGGACATTGAAAATTAGGGATGTAGTATTACAAGAATATGCAATTTATGGACACAAACACAAAAGGTTTTTATAGAACTGTTGTCTGGGTAAATGCAATGGTTTTAGTGTTGCGAGAGTTTGATGAGTGCATTCGTTAACCATTTTGTGGCAATTGTATGTTCCACATAGCCTTCTCATATGAGCATTGCAACTTATTTAT
Organism: Stipa capillata; assembly: GCA_019208055.1. Taxonomy (NCBI): domain Eukaryota; kingdom Viridiplantae; phylum Streptophyta; class Magnoliopsida; order Poales; family Poaceae; genus Stipa; species Stipa capillata. Next base: position 755,156 of record JAGXJF010002351.1, on the reverse strand, counting down.
GCCATTGAACTATATATTAGATCTTTAATTTGTATTTTTTTAGAATCAATTTTTAAGTTCTATTGATTTCAAAAAATTTGTCACAAGAGAATTGCGTCTCACTTTGAGGTAGGATAATACTTTTGTATTTTCGTCTAAAATAGCCTATATTTGTAATTTATATATGTATATATATATATAAGAGATTGTAGTTTAAAATTTTGTTAAATCTCAGTCACTTTTCTAAGTCTTTAAATCAATATTCAACCATCCTTATCCCCACCTCACTTCATATATAGCATAGACTAAAAATTACAATAACATTTTACTAAAATTACATATTTTCAATACTATAATTTTAGACTAACAAAACGAATAGTCTAATTGAGTCAACTAAACATTGTTCCACAATTAATCATGTATCATTTCACCTTTTGAGCCAAACAAAATCTAGGACCATCCCATCTCCTAACCAAACTCTATGATCTTTGCATATTTTCAATTTTGTATATTGTGGATTATAGGTGTCGATTAATTTAGTAACCCGAGAGAAAGATACCCCGAGAGCGACGACCTAACCGTACGTGGGACAGTAGACAAGTCATATTCTGTTCTTCATGTTAATCCTACATGTCGTATACCTATTGATTATTTATTAGTCTAATTATTTACTTCTTACAAATTATTTAATTATAGTTATACTTTTAAAATTATTGCATTTATTATGAGTGGTACGGGTCACAACAAAAATGCGTCGTTTCTTCAGCTAGTTTATTCAGAAATGTGCCTCGAACCGAGAGAGTATGCAGCAAAAATCTGAAGCTCAATTCAACCACCTAGCTTTTCTTTATCTCGCTTCCCGTTCTCTCTCTCTCTCTCTCTCTCTCCCCCCATCCAGGCTCAAGCAATCAGCACGTCCACCCCGCGGTGGATTGACTCTGTTACCGGCTAGCCACGCGGCCCTACACCATAGCTGCGTCACGTCCTCATCGCTACCCTTTGTTGTGCTGCTCGCCTCCATGCACACGATACGAATGCGAGCGATGTCGACCACCGCTTCTGATTGACGCGGCCACGGAGCTCCTCCGAGGCCGACGATTGTTTCGATCAGCAGAAATCGTCCGTACTATGTCTCTTGGCATCAATCTTGCTCCTTTTCTCCCAGGAGCTGGCCTATGCATTTTAGTTTAGTTTCTAGCAAGCAACGAGGGAGACCGAGATCATCTTCTTGGCCTACGCTTCATCCCTTCCCATCAAATTCCTTGCCACTGCTGGCCGTCCAGCTCGTGGCTCCTCAATCTCACGAAAAGAAAATTGACTCCCATAACAATCATCAGTATCATTACGTAAACTACCCATCAAGGGAAGCAAACTAACAAGAGCAATGTTCTCTCTCCATTACACATGAAGCAGTCATCACTACTACAGAATAGAGTTTTCTGGACCTCAGATCTCAGCCGGTGCAAGCAAAACCAATAGTAAGAACTCAAATCTCAACCGATTGGTGTGAAAAAACCAACTGAAAAGAACGAACCGGCTGAGATAATATCTAACCTCAACTAGTTCGGAGTAGGAAACCGGCTGTGATATTATTACAGTCGGTTGGACCAGTAAAACTGGCTGAGGTAAGTGAACTTTTACAGCCGGTTCCCTTTTTCCAACCGGGTGAGATAACTTTGAGACCGTTGTTTCATTGGAACCGACTCAGATGATGCTGTTCAACATCCATAAATACTGTCCGAAGTTGCCAACTGAGCCTTCAATGCAGATGTCCATTGTTTGGTACACTTGATATAGGTTGGTTGGGGTGTTGCCAAATTTTATGGTAATTTTTATAGAATTTTGTGGCACATAATATTTTGATAGTTCTTGCTCAATTTAATAAAATTTGCATGTTGTTATAGATGGATCGACAGTGGATGTACGCTAAGAATCGTGCTAGCAATGAGTACATCGAAGGCGTCTCGGCATTCTTACGAGTAGCCGAAGAGGCGAGGAATGTAAGGTTCGGGCTGAGCACTGATGGAATGAACCCATTCGGCAATATGAATAGCCGACACAGCACTTGGCCCGGGAATCTATGCATGTATAACCTTCCACCTTGGTTGTGTATGAAGAGGAAGTACATCATGATGGCAATACTTATCCAAGGTCCGAAACAACCCGGTAACGACATTGATGTGTAATTTGCCCCATTAGTGGATGATTTCAAACTTCTTTGAAATGAAGGCGTAAAGGTATGGGATGCACACCTAAAGGAAAACTTCACGTTACGCTGTATGTTGTTCATTACCGTCAATGATTATCCAGCCAATGGCAACTGTTCAAGGCAAACTATTAAAGGGAGCAATGCATGTGTTCAATGTCTTGTTGATACAGCAAGCATGTGGCTAAAACACTCTAAAAAGGGATCACCATTACCGCAGAATGAGACATGAATTCGATGGAACCGTCGAGAAAGGCTCAACTCCACATATTTTTAGCGGCACCGAGATCCACGATCAAGCTAAAGACCTGAAAGTCTTGCTTGGAAAGTCGATGCGTCGCGGCCGACTAAGAAGGTTTCGCCGCGACCGTCAGATAAACCAGTGGTTCCTTTGATGTTCTCACCTCTTGTGGTAGCGGCGCTGTCACTAAGACAGCTTGAGCTGACAACACAAGAATCGCCGAAGAGGTGTCCCAAGGTGGCATCGCCAAAGCATGGCAAGGAAAAGGACTTGATGAAGGTAGCTTCTAGCCAAGAAATGACCATCGAAGAAATAACTGTGATATATGCCGCTGGAGGGAGACTCCCTAGCGCTCCGACTGTCCCGACATACAAGCCTGGGAAGCCGATGGTCAAGAATCACAAAAGGATGATGTCTGAACTTGGCTGGGCTTGCTCTACGTTGCACAACCATTACTTGGCCAATTTTAAGAAACCCAAGAATCAGCGGAGCGATAGCATCATTGGCAGGTTCAGACGTGAGCACGTCCTCCATGATAAGGGTCGACTGTCCGTCGTGACTTGGGAGGAGTTGTTCCTTATGTACAACCTAAGCGCCTTGGACGCGGGCCTCGTGAGATGCTTCACACTGTAAGTGCTTACAATCATGCTCCATTTAATTTACTATAATACCTATACATGTCACAAATACGGAACTCTTCCCTCGTGTATATGTAGGTTCGCTTGTATCAAGGCGAGGGAAGCAAATGAACCGATAGGATTCGTCAACCCGTACCTTGCCTCCGAGCAATCCATAGATGGTGCTGAAAGGGTTATCGAGGATTACATCGTCGATCTTATGGAGGCCAGCCAGCATAAGAAATTCATCCTCTATCTCTTCAACAAAAGGTAAGCGATATAAACTTGTTAATGTCTTGAACTTGTTCATTTCGCACCTTCGGCGCATCATCAACTAATTTGGGATTAATGACCATTTAGCTCCCATTGGATCCTTATTGTTATCATACTCCCTATCAAGAAGGTGTATTATATGAATTCATACCTCGAAAACATGACCGACTTCGAGAGGGTCAGCAAAGTGATCGATAGGTAAACAATTACCTCATGAAATTTCATGGTAATAGGTCATTGGTATAATTACGGCTTTTCTTCCACGATTCAGAGCGTACCAAATATTTTGTAATCGTGTGGGGAAAAAGGATGATGCGGGGGCCCCTCATAAGTTATACCACCACTTCTCCTTTCCGGTATGTATCTTGTCACACACTTTTAGACTCTATGGTATCAATTCTATAGAACTATATACCGAGAGAATGTATATCTTTGCAGTGCCACCAGCAACCTAATTTTAGCAATTTGTGTGGCTTCTATGTTGGCCACCACATGAACCTTCTCATGTCTCGAGCTTTTGCGAACAAATACTCAATTACCGAGGTATGCAAATTATCATTACGATTTTGTTTTATTCATCTTCTATCTAGCATCAGTATGATCTTCATATCGACAGGTTGCTACTATTGCACGGACGGAATTGCCAAAGACGGATCTAACCAGGATTCGAGAAGACTTGGCGCATTTCCTTCTTGATAGCGTCATTGATCCAAAAGGCGAGTTCTACTATGACGGATCCGATGACTAAGACAATTATTTTGAATCAAATGATCGATGCTTAGTTGTCACTTGCATTTCAATCTGTTGCAAATTCCTCAAGACATGTGATGGATGTTGTGGTGTAAATATTAAATTTCTATATACTTTCATTCGTTTTTAGTTGTCAATTAAAATATGATGTCAATATGAATCTCTATTATGAATTCAAGTTGGATGTGAAATGTGTTTTGGGGATTATGGGAATCTAGGTATATAAATTGCATTTTCTGTTTCAGGACAGGCAGAAACTCAGATTTTGCCTGCCCTGCCTTGTACCAACGAATATCCTAGCCGGTTGTTTTCCTGGAACCGGCTGAGATGAGCCTTCATCATTGCCTGTTGAACCGGGGAAACCGACTGAGATATGATATTATCTCAGTCGGTTCCCATGTAAAAAGCGACTACAAAAGTTTACTCTTCTGTCGGCTCGGCTGGAAAACCGACTGAGATATGATATTATCTCAGTCGGTTTTTCGTTGGGAACTGACTGGATAGTATAATATCCCAGTCGGTTTGCTTTCTAACCGGCTGAGAAGTTGTTTTTTCAGTCGGTTTTATAACCGGTTGAGATAACTCATATTATTAGCACCCTTTCTCTACAGCCAGAAGATAAACCGGCTGAGAAAGCAATTTTAGGCCGATTGTAATTGTGTGTTCTGTAGTAATGCGTGGTCTCGCAGTTGATGTCAGCCTTGTTGGAATCGAAGGCGAGAGACGTGGCCGGGTCATTGCGGCCACCTGCAGCCACGCATCGTTGGTAAACTCCCGCACCCGGCTCGCTGTGTCCAGGCGTTGCAGCTTTGGTCGGCGGGGAGCCGGCCGACACGCAATCGAGCACCTAGAATGCATGGCAGTTGCTTGTAGAGGAGGCAAAGGAGGGAGTGCAGGATGGCGCCATGGCTCGATCTAGATCAAAGAAGGTCCACGTCGTCACTTACGTGACTGCTCCATCCCCAGCCGCGTGGGAACAGCGAAATCCGGCGAGAAGGGCGGCTCAAGATAGCCATGAGAGTTGCAGTCCGGTTTGGAGCTCCATGGGCACGACACGGAGAGGCGAGGGCCAGTGGAGGCAGCCGCAAGATGAAGGAACAGAGGAGTGAAGAAAATAGGAGTTAAAAGATGACATATGGGCTTCTCGCTGGCTGGGACGCCATCGTGGCACGTTAGCACGCCACGTCAGTGGTCATGGCTAACTAAGCATGTTTTAAATTAAACTATATCTTTTAACAAATTTAGAGGATCAAATATGTATTTCTAAAGTATATGAATTAAACTGAGCGTACCACGTTAAGTTAACAATCGTGAGTATATTTTACTCTCCCATAACATAGAAAAATTTCAAAATAAATTATCAAAGTTTAGCATTGTGCAAAATCAAATATGGTCAAAAATATTTGAAAACGAAGGGAGCAGTAAAGACAGGGGAAGCGGTAGGTTTTGTAGGGAGCAACGTGGAAAAGTGCAAGTATTTTGGGAAGAAATTGAAAAAACCAAATGGATTTATAGGCTGTGTTTGTTTGGGCTGTAGCTTTTTGATAAGCAGCTGGAGCTGGTTCGTCTTGAGAAGCAGCTGGTAGAAGCAGCTGAGCCGTTTAGGAAGGGTGCTTTGGGTGCGTTTGATAGCTGGAGCTGTCGGTTGAAAGTCTAAAATGTCTAAAATACCCCTGATTACTGAAAATGTTGTCTAAGTGCTGAGTAAGCTTGCTTTAGCACTATATGACGTGATTTCCACACAAATAACATGTTTACGAGCTAATTCAACATTGCAACACATGATTAAAGTCTAATTTGGTCTAAAATATAATACAACAATGCAATCCAAAAGATAATCATGTCTACTTCTAAAAGGTATCTATCCATACCAGGCATCACCGAAGATGACCCATCAACATGAGCTTTCTCGAACATTGCCTCTAGCAACTCCAAGTTATCCGGGGGCCCTTTGTGAAAGGTCTTAACAAGCTTGTTGACCTATAAAGTAAACAACCAAGTTATGAGTACTAAGCATGGCTTGATGGTTAAAACAAGTGTTCGAAATATACCTTTATCATTTTCGCCCACTGAGCCTCGTCTGCTGTTACAGTTCTCTTCTCAAGATCCCAACCAAGTCCAGTTGCTTTGCCATTGTAATAAATCCATGCTCCGTACACAGCCTTCATTGCGTCACATCTATTCTTGAATTGTTTTTTCGTATAGTTTTTACTGGTCCTACTAAAAAACTCTCTCCCTAAGTTCTTGTATCCTTCTGCATTCAAGAAAGCGGTAGGCCTATTTTCAGCCTTTGTCTCATCTGCACATATTTCACAAAATACTCTCCCCGAAAATGCATCCCAATTGGCTTTAGGAGTCTTATCATGATCCATCTATATATGGTATGAACTATATTAACTCAACAACAATTATGCATTATTTTTGCACATGCACAACCAAAGGTATACAATAGAGTTAGGTTGCTTATTTTCAAACCTTATGCATCATGATCAAACCTTATTAATAGAACAATACCATGTTCTTGCAAGAATACTCTCAGATTAGTATATATGGGAGCATACTCTCAGATTAGTATATTGCATGCTGACAACAACTAGTAATCGTGTAGGGTTGAGTACTGGGCATGAGTATGTATGTGTACATAAGCTAAGCAACCAAAGTAGTAAACTAAGCAATAAAAATGACATATCATCCATTCATCATTAGCAACTCACAAATGCACACTTCACCATGTTTCAGTGGCAAATGGATCGGTATACTTCAGTAGCATGCACAGATTGACCATGTTTTAGCATATTTCAGTACACTTCAGTAGCATACATGTTCAAAATCTGCATACAAAAAAAGAAAAAACAACCTGTGCTCACCTTGGCGTCTCTACGAGGGTGGGGGGCGATAGGTCCTGGGGGCCGATGGCTTGGGGGCAATGGAGGCTGGAGCTCGGGGGGCGAGGGAGTCCGACGGCGAAGGCCGGAGCTCGGGAGCGAGGGAGTCCAGCGGCGGAGGCGGGAGCTTGGGGGCGACGGAGGCCGGAGCTCAGGGGCGACGCCGACGGGTGGCTCGGGGGCACGGGAGGTAGGGCGAGCTCAGGGAGCGAGGGAGTCCGGCGACGGAGGCGAGAGCTTGGGGGGCGACGGAGGCCGGAGCTCGGAGGCGACGCCGATGGGGGCTCGGGGGCACGGGAGGTAGGGGCACACGTTGGAGGGCAGCAGGGAGGGACACATGCGGCTTGGGGCCAAGGGCAACCAGCGGCTCGGCAGCGGGGGCGGGGGCGGCCGGCGGCGGCTGGGTGGAGGACGGCCGCGGGGCAGATGACGGCCGGGCGGAGACCGCGGCTGCTCGGGGTTGACGGCGGGAGACGCGGATGCTCGGGAGGGCGGCGGCGGCGACGGTTTCTCGGCCTGGGAGGATCTCGGCGGCGGTGGCGGCTTGGAGACCGGGGAGGATCTCAGTGGCGGCGGCTCCGGGGCTTCCACAAACCCTAAGCGGGTGCGAGCTGCAGAGAAACGGGGGAAAGGTGGCAGCGGGGGGCTAGTGGAAGAGGAAAAAATGAAGGAATAGCGCCTTATATACTCAATGGTAATTATTTTGTAAATAACAAGAGAAATGAGGGGCAGTCTCTCAATAGGGGGTGCGGGAGGCAGGACGAGGTTGCGAAAAACACCTAAAAGGGAGTTTTTGGCTTAATAGTGTATTGTTTACAAGTGCTTTTGAGAAATACTTATCAAAAATTTATTGTTTATTTAGGCTTGTGCTTCTAGCACCTAGAAACACTTTAAGCACGAGGACAAGTCTAAACAAACACACCCATAATGTCGGATGCCCATGTTGCAATAACTGACCGTGTGAGGCCAATTCCATTAGCGGATGAGCCCCCTGGGTTGCACGCTCCTCCCCCGCCACCTCCCCTTTGCCGGCAAAACCCCCACCTTCCAAACGCGCCTCCGATGCTACCGCCATCCGATGCCGCGCCGCGCCCCTCGGAGACCCGGCTCACCGCGCCTTCCGCGCGCACCACGTCGCTGGGCGCGCCCTCAACGCCAACCCCGTCCTGATGCCCGCCCTCGCGGCCTGCGCGCGGCTGCGGACGACCGCGGCCGAGGCTGAGCAGATCCACGCCCTCCTCGTCAAGTACGGCGTCCCGAGGTCCTCCTCCGGCGTCTACGCGTGCACCTCCCTTGTCCGTGTCTACTCGCGGCTCGCCCGCCTGAGTGACGCGCGGAAGGTGTTTGATGGAATGCCGGAGAGGACGGTGGTTTCTTGGAACGTGCTTCTTGATGGGCTTGTAAGAGCTGGCGATTTGGATGCCGCTTGGGAGATGTTTGTAGAAATTCCAGAACGGAACGTGGTTTCTTGGAATACTCTGATGACTGGTTTCGCGAGGCATGGGTGGGATCAAGAGGCAGTTGAGTTGTTTGGCGAGATGACAGTGGTTTATGGTTTGAAGCCAGATGAGGCCACGATGGCTGGCTTTGTATCGGCTGTTCGCAATATCGGCTTGCTTGGACTTGGGAGGAGCGCACACGGTTACGTAATCCGCCGGAAGTTCTTATTGGACGGTGCTCTTGGTGTTGCTCTGATCAACATGTACACAAGGTGCGGGAGCATGGCTGCGGCGTACCAGTGCTTCTCAAGCGTCACCAGCAAGAATGTGGAGCACTGGACCTCTGTGATCGGGGGTTTCACAGCACATGGTCACCCAAAGATGGCACTGAGATTGTTTGCCGAGATGAGGCAATTGGGCATTGAGCCTAATGGTGTCACCTTCGTGGCTGTCTTGAATGCCTGCAGCCATGGCGGTCTTGTTGATGAAGGTTTCAAATACTTCAACCTAATGAGGAGCATGGGTATTAGGCCATCGATCCAGCATTACGGTTGCTTGGTGGATCTTCTTGGCCGTGCTGGGTTCTTGGAAGAAGCCTTCAACCTGGCCAGCAGTCTACCAGAAGATCTGGGCCTTGTGACATGGAGCTCACTACTAGCTGCCTGCCAGACCCATGGCAATGTCGACATGGCAGAGGTTGCTGCTCAGAACTTGGCAGACGCAGAACCAAGCCATGGCAGCTCGTACATCTTGTTATCGAACGTGCATGCACGTGCTGGACGGTGGGACAACTTGAAGAGGACGAGAAGTAGGATGGAGACGCATAGGGTGGTGAAGAAGCCTGGGCTCAGCTGGATCGAGGTTGATGGCAGTGTACATTCCTTTGTCACTGCAGACAAGTTACACACAGAAAGCGAAGATATTTATCATATGTTGGAAGACTTGAAACTTAATTTGACATCAGCTGGATCTGAACCTTAAACATTTGCTCTTCCTGAAGTTTGATTCAGGGAGTTATTGCTGTTTGTATTGTTTGTATCATTCTTAGGAAGAATGCATCATTTGTTAATAGAAATACAGTACATGAAGCTCTTGTGCACACTGCAGTATCTGAACATATCGTATTGATTTAGTAGATATCGGTACTTTTACACTTAAATTGCCTTTACATTTTTGTGCATAACACCTTGGACTAAAGGGAAATCACTATCATCTCCCGCTGCTATAAACAAAAGCATTGCACTTGAGAATACAACCGGACCAGAAAACTGTGACATTTTTTTTAGAACAAAACTGTGACATTTTTTTTAGAACAAAACTGTGACATTTACCCACTACGAGTCACTTAATCTCTAAACTCTAGCTATCAATTTTGTATGTGAAAGCTTCATCTAGTATGAAAATGTGGTCAACACATTTGATGGGGTTGACCGAATGCACTAGATGGGGGTTGACGGTCCCTTGATTTGGTTTTAGCAACATCGACCACTATCATCCAGCCGTTTATTATCTGCACATAGAAGCATAGATGTAAGCTCTAAGAGATAAATGGACGTCACGTAAAGGCTATCAGCAAACAGATTTTTGCCAGCTACCTGTCCATTCATTGCTTTCAGAGCAGCACCCCCAGCTTCTTCTGTGGTGTACTCTATGAAGGCATACCCCTTTGATCTTTTTGATATCTTGTCCATTATTATCTTTACTGTAATAAATTAATTCCATAAAATTCAGTATCCCAAATGAAAAGAGGTGAATGGATAGGTACAAACATTTATGCACTAGTATTACAAACCTTCAACCAGCTCACCAAAAGGCTCAAAGGCTGCACGCAAAGTTTTCTCAGATGTATAAAATGAAAGTCCTGCCATATTAGACCAAATTAGGGACACCGACATCAAAATAGAACCAATTTTATACCAGCGTACATTACTTGTTGTTTAACTGTTGCTTGCCTTGCAAAAGGGAGCAACAGAAGTTTGTGATCTGACCAAGACTCACTTATTTCCGCCTACTTTTGTTTTGTATCTAATGAATATTTCTAAGTGGCGCTTAACAGGTTTACATTTCAACACTACACCTCAAATAGGGTCCAATTGTCTGATTTACACTACTGTGATTTCCACAGTATAAGAAAACTGGACATATAATTTACAGATTGACTCAACTTCCCTTCGAAAGAAAAGAGGCAAAAGATTACTCAGAGCAAAGCAGAGGGCATCATCCATGTTTAATTGATAGATGATTAAAGAATTAGCTAAAATGCATAAGACAATATAGGCTGTCCTTTACCTGTAACAAAGAGCCTTTTAGTTTTGACATCAGCCACCTGAGTAGCTTCTGACGATTTCAAGCTATCATCACCTGAAACCATCAACAGTCTTTACAATCTGTCTCTTTTCTCCATTATTGCTTAGAAGCATGTTAGTAAAATTCAAGTTGTGTAAATGTACTCCAGAGTCTAGACTTCGGACTTACTAGATATGTTCTCAGTGAGTACAAAATGTAAAAGAATCAGCAGACATCAGATTAAGACCACAGCACTAATAATAGCATGGAACAATAAATGTGATCCTTATAATTGTATCAGTCCCCCGTTGTCAAGTAAAAAAGAACAAAAGAAAAGAACACAAGGGACAAGAACGAGCAGACTACAAGGATCATGTCAGAGTAAGAACCTGAAAAAGGCTTTGCTCATCCCTTAGGTGGTTTGGCGTTAGGACTGACACAGTGTATTTGCTATCAAAGAACGACCGGAGGAATGAAAATCAAAAGGTTCAAGCTACTTTATATCGAAAGCATTGATATTGCCCGCACTAAAGTGAACCATAATACATTCTAAACGGCAACATGAGAATTCTGCTTGCCAATGATGCCCACACTTCAACACAAATGAGCAACTATGATGATAGGATTTAAAGGTACCAGCATAAATAAATGAATGGGAGGTCACTAGAAACAGAAGTGATGAGACAAACCTTTGTAATCTTTGTTGTGCGATCCGAAATTTGTGTCTGGCAAAACAGATAAGACTCCAGGGACATCTGGTGCACAAAAATTGTTGGTATGTCTAAATAAAGGCAGGATTGCCTATAAAAGAAAATACGGACAGAATTGTTTACACAGGAGAGCAAAGCACAATGCCCACCAGCTAGCTCCTTTGCACATTCTTCGTCAATCTGACAGCAGAAACCGTAATCCCTCTCCCATGAAACGTGATATATGCTGACTTGTGCATCCTTTTCACTAGAAAATTGAAAAGATACAAGTCTTAGCACTCACAGGGTAGATAGATAGGAAAGTTGTAGCTAGGTTGCTAATGGAACTACATACTTCCCCACCACTTTCATGAGGATTTGGGTGTAGCGGTCCACCATTTGTGCTTTTGTAACAACTTCAACCCCGGGCTTCTCCATTCTGACAAGCCAAAACTCATTGCTTCCGCTAGAAGAATGGTTAAGAGCAGCATTACTAAAGCTTGCAAGGTTATCAGCTAAGAGGCTCCAGCTGCTATTATCCTTCTCTGATCCATCACCCTTAACTGCCCTAACAGCTAATACCCCAGGCATTTCTGTAAATTGAGAAGAGCATAAGGAGTTATTTTCCCTTTTCTCGAGCTTCAACTATGTCACTGTCATGAGTACTACTCACTCAGTCATTCAAAGTTGTTTCCCAAGTACAGTATCAGAATCAGCCATACAACCGACGCAATCCATACACTACCAAACTTGTCAAACTTACACCTTGACACACCAAACCACATGTCTACAGTACCACCACATGATTGAGGTCTAGAGCATAGCAAAACTGATTTATCCAGAGGATGGAACGTTAGGAACAACATCAATCATCAGAAAGATTGTACAATTATGTCAATTTAGCGGCATCTGTAACACTAATAGGTCAAAACATGCATTACCTAGTATCACTACAATCCAGCGAAATGGACAAAGCGAAAGGTTATTATAACTGAAAGGATCTATCACCCTAGAATTCAAACATTTTCATCAAAACGTAGTTCATTAGTTTGCACAATTTTTATACGAGGGATTCAACAACGTACTTGCAAGCTCCCTCGACGCTTCCTCGTCGATCTCGCAGCAGAACTCGTACCTCTCATCCCATGAAGCATCATATATGGACATCTGCGCCTCCTCGTCACTGCATTTTTATTCAAAACATGATATTTCCAACATCAGAGAGAGCAAAAGATCAGGTTCCCACTCTCATTAGCTACAGAACACGAAACCAGAAGTTACCTCCCCAACACCCTGGCCAGTGTGGCGACGTAGTAGTCGACGGCCTCCGCACGGGACACCTCGCCGCCTCCCGCCGGCGCGGGGGGGTCGTCCATCACCACCACCCACCTGGAGCGACGCGGCTGGGTCGAACTCGAAGCAGCGGGGAGTGGCGACGGAGGTGACGCGGCGGCTGCGGCGAGGCGGAGTAAGCGGCGGCGAGTGGTCCAAGGGAGAGCGGACGGGGAGAGGCGCGGAACAGAGATGCCTTGGGCGGTAGCGCCGGCGGCGGTGGAGACGGTGAGGCCGCCGCCCAGGAGGAGGGAGCGGACCGCGTCCATGTCTGTCCAGCGGTAGGAGCTTGCGGTCCCGGGGAGTGGCTGGTTTAAGGTTCGCGTGGGGCGCGGCCGCGAGAGAAATATCTTGCGGCCGTGGGCGACGTAGGCCTACTGGGCCGTATGCGATGATATGAGGCAAGCCGGTGGGGGTCGGAGGCGCGCGGCGGGGCGAGGAGGAGGCGGCGGAGCGCGTGGGAAGGGCCTGGGGCAGCAGGGCGCAGTGGAGTGGGCGCTGGGACGAGGGGAGGAGGAGCAAAACGGTGGATGCCATGGCCCATGGGGAGCGGAGCGGCTGTTGCGTTTTCGGCGGCCTCGGCGCGGATGGGATTGGATTTTGGGGGGTGCGGCCCGCAAGGGCGTTTGGACGGGGCATTGCCGCAGTGGTGCAGCGCCGCGCGGCTGCCTCCGACGGAACGGGTGGGAGAGAGAGAAACGGTGGGAGTCTCACCCCTCACATGGGCAATCTTTCCTGCGAGATTTCCGTGCCATTTCCTGTTTCGAAATATGCCTGTTGGAAGTCCCCGCTCACCAGAGCAGGTAGTTCCAAACGCTGCGTATCCGCCGTATATCTATGGACTATGTGTTTGGAGTTTGAAGAAAAAAGAACATGAATTTGAAGTTGAACATATGAATAAGTGGGTCCGGAGCATCCTAAGCATCCATCCACATATTGAAGAGCTACAATTCAAAGTTGGTCCAGAATTCAAATACTTGTTGTTGCGTTACCTGCATTTTATATTTTGAAAAAGTAATACACACCTAGGAGGAACTATGTGTTACTCCATGCTAGTTTAACAAGGCAGGCTCGCAATTTCGATCAATCGATGGCTCAACTTATGTGGTGAGTATATATCGACTCCTCAACCAATTTAGGTGATGTTTGGTTAGGCTTTTTAGCAGTTTTCCACTGAAAAAGCTGCAGCTCAATCAAACGGTCAGTTTTTCAGCAATATTTACCAACGGTACCTATGGACTTTGTAGCGCAAATTCAGCTGTTTGAAAAAAAACTACCTTTTCCAGCTTTTTGTAATGTGGTAAAACTTCTGTGCTCATTTTTCAAAACGTTGTAGATGGTTTGGATCAATCAAAAGTTATATGTTCACTTTTTCATAGCCACATCAGTTTTTTCAAACAGCCAGTCAACAATAATTTTATCAACAATCACAGTTTAACCAAATAGACGCTTAACATCTTGATTTTATGTACAACTATTCTAAGAGCGTCCAATGTGCGAGGAACGCACTATCTGCTGCACAAGAGTTGGGTCGATTGCTAAACTTTTACTAATGATAGAAATTTTTCCGGGGTTATGTTCATGCGTAAGCAAATCCGCGTCGCTACAATTAACAATCACGATAACTCGAAGAATTATCCACCAAAAAAATATTAATAATACCCCTTCCGTGTACAAAGTCAAAAGTCAACGATCCAATCACAGTCCGCAGAGCTCGAAGTCCGCACACCAAAACCACCAACCCGACGAACCCATCTCCATCCCCCTAGCCAGTTTCCCGTCATCACTTGCCTTCCATGGCTTGCCCTCTCCGCCCCCTCTGACCCCACCTGAGCGCCACCGGTATCTCGACGGAGATGCCGCCTCCGCCACCGCCGGCGGCGGCGCCGGAGCAGCCGCAGCTCCACGGCGTGGTCATCATCACCCTCCCTCCCCCAGACCAACCCTCCAAGGGCAAGACCATCACCGCCTTCACCTACACCGACGAGCCCGGCGCCCCGACTCCGCCCCCGCATCCGTCGCCGGGGATAGCGCCCATGGCGGCGGAGGCTAGGCGATCGAGGCGGGTGGTCTCGCCGCGGCGTGTGGCGGCGATGGTGCTCGTGCTGGGTGCGGTCGCGCTCGCGGCCTACTACTGCCTGTACTCGGACGTCGCCGTGCAGTTCTTGGGGATGGAGGAGGAGGCGCAGAAGGAGAGAAACGAGACCAAGTCGTTCCTGCTGCCGCTGTACCCCAAGTCGCGGCATGGGCGCGAGCTGAGGGAGTTCGGTGACGTCAAGCTCGCTGCAAGGAGGGTCGATGATGACGGCGGGAGGAAGGCCAGGAGCAAGTTGGAGGTCAAGAAGGCAACCTCAGCGGGGACGAACTCCACGGCTATGCTCCCGATCAAGGGCAATGTGTTCCCCGATGGGTTCGTAACAATTGTTTAGGAATTTTATCTAATTTGAGCGTTAATAGTGCTCCCTTGCGTTATGATTCAAGGGGAAATTGTCGAGGACAAGGATGGTGCTTTAAATGAATGAAATGTAGTTAGTATGTTCCATGGATCTGGTTTGGGAAGGGGATTGGCTAAGTGAACTTTTAGAATTTAGATCCCTATGAATGCTTGTATGACAAAATTGGGTTTAGATGATTCGATTAGATTTAGATTTAGTAAGTACTAAAAACAGGTTTACAAGTTTGGCTATTTTCAAATTACAAGCCCTTTTGTTTCTTAGATTCATCAAGAACTCAAGATGTAGTCTTGGTTTAGTTGTACTGTTGTAGGATGTGATGAGTATCCATCAAAGTTGGAAGACCTGTTATATGATGGAAATGCAATTCCGCTGCTAAGATCATACGCAGACTGTTATTAAGATCTGAGTATCTAACATTTTAAGTTATGGATAGCCTCTTTACTAAACTAATCTCTGTATTCCGATTGGCTATTCTTTATCCATAAAAAAGTGGCTACCATTTATGTTAATGTGTCTAAAAGCCTTTGGTATACAATGGAAGTGATATGAATATGTTATGCTTGGCCTATTGAGGCTAATATTATCTTACACCAATTGCAGGCAGTATTACACATCTATCTTTGTTGGCAATCCGCCAAGACCTTATTTTCTTGATGTTGATACTGGAAGCGACTTGACATGGATCCAGTGTGATGCACCATGCACAAACTGCGCCAAAGTATGCAACCAAACATAAGCAATTTCCGTTCTGATTCCAACAAATCTGGATGTATCACTACATCTATTTGTCATTAGCCTTGACTATTTGTTCCAAGTTTTTTGTACTGCTCTGAAATGAATCTGTACCACAATTGCAGGGACCTCATCCTTTATATAAGCCAGCCAAAGAAAAGATAGTCCCTCCCAGGGATTTGTTATGTCAAGAGTTGCAAGGTGACCAGAACTACTGTGAGACTTGCAAGCAATGTGACTATGAGATTGAATATGCTGATAGAAGCTCCTCCATGGGTGTCCTTGCAAAGGATGATATGCATTTGGTCACTACAAATGGTGGAAGGGAAAAACTAGACTTTGTATTCGGGTACGGTCAAACCTTTTAGGAGATGACCTGTTGAACATGCACGATACATTAGAACAAATAATGTTAAATCATCTAAGTCTCTAACTGAATTTTTTTCTACCAAATAGGTGTGCATATGATCAGCAAGGCCAGCTTTTAGCCTCACCAGCAAAGACTGATGGGATTCTTGGTCTTAGCAGTGCAGCAATAAGCCTTCCTAGTCAGCTGGCTAGCCAAGGAATTATTTCCAACATTTTCGGTCATTGTATCACTAGAGAGCCAAATGGTGGAGGGTACATGTTTCTGGGTGATGATTATGTACCCAGATGGGGAATGACATGGGCTCCTATTCGAAGTGGTCCAGAGTAAGTCACATTCTATTCTTTTTTAAGGTTATTTTCATTCGCTGTGATAGTCATCATTTCCCTGTTGGCTCCTAAATCATAAGTAGAAAGATCTTATGCTTTTGTTGCTACGTTCCTCGAAAATCTCTGACCAATTCCCTCCACTCTCATTGATATATATTTTTTCAAATATTGCCAGTAACTTATACCACACAGAAGCCCAGAAAGTAAATTATGGAGATCAGAAGCTCAGTACGCATGGGCAGGCAGGAAACTCAATTCAAGTGATTTTTGATAGCGGAAGCTCATATACATACCTTCCAGATGAAATATATAAAAACCTTATTGCTGCTGTGAGTAATGCCATTAATTGTTTGTAAGGGTGAATCTATCCAATCTCATTTACTAACTTTTCTTTGAACTTCACAGGTTAAATATGACTCACCCAGTTTCGTGCAAGATAGCTCAGATACGACTTTACCTTTATGCTGGAAAGCTGATTTTTCTGTTAGGTAATATGATGGCACTGTAATAGATCACCTCTCTTTGGACAGGAAGCTCGACAGGAAAGTCCCCTTAAAAGAAATTACTTGCCCTTTTCCTAACGATCTTAGGATTTTCAGGTATTTGGAAGATGTCAAACAGTTCTTCAAGCCCTTGAACATTCATTTTGGGAAAAGATGGTTGGTCATGCCCAGAACATTCACCATTCTTCCCGATGAGTACTTGATCATCAGTGTAAGTTTTCCTGCATTCTTCATAAATTGCTGTTAGATCTTGTATCTATTAATCTATCACCATCTCTAACCTGGCTTGCATGCTGAAATTCCTGTTTCTTTGGCTTTATTACAGGATAAGGGCAATGTTTGTCTGGGACTGCTAAATGGAACAGAGATCAATCATGGGTCAACACTAATAGTCGGAGGTATTGACGGGCTTCTTCTCTTACCATCCGTTCAATAATCCTCGTTGTATAGCGAGATGATTAATTTTGTCGAACTTGGAATGACCATTTCCTGGTTTTCCATGTAGATGTTTCTCTGCGCGGCAAGTTAGTTGTGTATGACAATGAACGGAGGCAGATTGGATGGGCTAATTCAGACTGCACCAAGCCACAAACACAAAAGGGCTTTCCTTTCTTCCTCTGACGAGCATTGCACAATAAACATATGTAAATGATACATAGAGAATACCATCAGAGTTTCTTATTGGATAGCAGCTGCCATTATGTGCCCTATCTCCTCTGCAGTCACTAGCCATAAATCTCGCTGTTTGTTGTACTACATGTTTGTTATGTACTGTGTTGTATATACCCAAGAAGCAATGTATGTATTATTCAGCTGTAGAGAGAAATTCAGCTGCTTTCGTTAAATTAAACCTATATTGAAACCAAGACCGTCCAGAAATTTTGCAGCCGTGGTGCTGTGAAATGGCCTGATAATTAGCTCACGCAACTGAAGGCTGTATGTAGTTTTCACAGGCTTAGACCGTATATGGATATAATGAAGTGCTGCAAGATCGTAGATCCATGCATGGTACAGTATATTATTCCTTTCACCCTGTTGCACTGCATGAGAAAGCATCTTACAATCTCTGATACCCATATGTATTTACACGGTAGCTGAGAAACATGATCCGGCCATCTCCACCGCCTGGTACACCTATGTTTGGTTAATATTGGGCTACCCATTAACCTCATGCAAAACTGGTTAAATTAGGTTAATCTCTTGCCATCTGCATCAACTCTTCAGTCTGAAAAATTCGCGTATTGTACCTAGAACACCACCACTCTCCTCCCTGCTGATCGCAGAGGGTTCCTCCACGGGGTCCTTGAAGCTCGCCTTCTCGCTCAGCTCCTCGAACGCGTCGACGAGGTTCCGGAGCCGCGCGACGAACTCGATGAGGAGCGACGCGAACGTTGCCAGCGACAGCGCGCTCGCGCTCTCGTATGTTCTAGCTTCCGCGGCCTCGAACGGCAGGCCGGGGTGGAACGGCGGCAGCCGGAAGGGCCACGACGGCTGCGGCTTGAACAGGCCGTCCGCCGCCCCCCGACGCCAATGCCGCCGAGTCGAACTGGGGGAGGGACAAGTTCGAGGAGCTGTCCGACTTGTGCACCGCGCCGACGTTGACGACGACGGCGTGCTCGGGCGGCGGCGTCTCGCTGTCCCTGGCAGCTCCTTCGTGCCGCCTGCAGCTGGCGGCGGCGGCCTCCCCCCACCGCTCCGTGTTGACGACGAGGTAGGACTTCTGGTCGATCTTCTTCTGCAGCTGCTCGGTGGCGTGGTGGACCTCTGCCAGGACGTTAGGGGAGCTCAGCTTGGTCATGGTCTTCACTCGCTGCCCGAGTTCGCGCAGCACCTTCGCGCCTTCTTTGCCCACCCTGTGGAGCTCCGCGCTGAACACCTTCCTGCTCTCCGGTGGCGCCTGAATTTGACAAGAAAAGTTCAGTTAGAAAACTGAGAATTTCTGATGATCTGTTGGCTGTCATGGGATGCGCGAACCTGAATCTCCGAGAGTATGCAGCCGTGCAATGCCATGACTGCGAAGGAACAATGCCGCAGCGCTCCACCGACTTTAGTGTAGCTCCTCCAAGGATACTTCATCATCTTGTAAGGTCCATGTGGTGGCTCCCATATAGCAAATCCTAACTGAAAACACAGAAATACACAGTAAGTACCTTGTTAAAATACAAGAAAAATAATCCTCGAAGAAATGCATCTGGAGCAAGAACAGACCAGGGTTCCTCTTGTGCTGATGCCTCAACAGCTGCCCTGTACCCACTGTACAGAGGATCATCAGAAGCTTGGTACGTCAGTATCTTTGAAGGAACCCGTTCATACTCCATGCATGTCAGATATCCATCAACACATCCTGGAACCAGCAACCAAAGTGGTTTTCATCTTTTAGCAACCAACCAAACCTATTCTATTGATCTATCATGCAACCTGCAAATACTCCAAACAGTTGTGCTGCTGGATGGTGTTCAGTCATACCTTCTAAGGAATTTGCGACGCCACCGAAATTCTTCGCTACCAAGTGGTGCAAATCCTCTCCCGCCCAGATCGGGTGTATGCCTATGTTGACCGCCAGACTGACGGCAGCACCAATGGCAATCAGCAGAAATCTACTGACGGCCGTACCGGTGAATTTCCCCGTGCTGTATCCAGAGACCGTGACATAGCAGAAAGTCAGTAGGAAGACACGAAGCCCGTACTCGTATGGTTTCATCCTGGGGTGCAGCTTTATCAAGGTTGTACCGAACGCTGGTAATCAGAACGCAGAAGAGCAGCGAACTACGGGTGAGATACGTTCAAACGTCAAAAATACAGTGCGTGCATGATGATTTTAGCATCTTTCAGTTTCAGTACTCACCAACAAGAAAAGTGCTAATGATAAGAAACACCATGTCCAACCTGCCAATGCGCCTGGCCAATCCAGCAACTGCTAGAGCAAGCCCTCCTGCGGTGAGAGTCCCCAATCCCCTGTTAAGGCCTTTGCTCAGGGTTGCACCTGTGTTACAAAAAAATCGAATCAACCACTGAATATGTGTACATTGTACAATAAGCACCAGATAAGTATCATAAGACAGGTTCTTTTCTTCTTTTTTTGCGGGAAGCTTTGTGTTTAACAGTAAGTACAGAGCGCTTTGGAAAACAATCCTATAAGACCCAGGTCCTATGCATGTAAGGTTAGGCACTGCTCGTAGCATGACACGGGTCATTAGCTTTTGATTGCAAATAGGACATCCCTCGACAGAATTTAGCTTCCCACACTACATACATTGATTACACTTCCACAATGCTCTTTGGACAAATTCTAAGATGTGGTCCTCACTCGTTCATTTACAATTTGATGGAAGATATCCTAGCACACATGAGGAACTATTCTACAATGAACAGGATATACAAATACAAACACCAATGTATTAATATAACGGTGATCTTGATCTTCTCCCATTATCAATAACCATGAACGTTCTTCCATGGCCAAAAGATGAATTTAGCGAACATGTTTCTTCCACCATCATATCAAGTTTCAATGTTACGAGTCTAGCGCGTAATTCACCTGTTTACCATTGCTCACAGGCACTGGAAAATACTGATCAAACTTCACAACTGTAGCAATCGCATATGAAGGGTCTCCTAGTCCTATTTGCATGCTAAGGCTTTGCTGATTTGTATCCCTTGAAAGAAAAAGCTTTTGCAATATGTCATATCTGCAATTCTGCATGTTCGTTCAATACAGCAATAGAGTATAATTGATTAACCAGATCGAAAAGGTTATTCCGAACTAGGAAAACAGATCGACAAATAGATGCGCCCATGCATCCGCGCATACAAAATCACGCATCTTTTGCTCAAGGATCGCAACAAACACCTTCATCGTGTTCAGATAAGAAAAAAACTGACCGATGCTGAACTCGAAGACGACGACGACAGTGAGGATGGCCCAGACGGAGTGGCTGACGATGTCGCTGGGCTCGCGGAGGAACACGAGTAGCGTGATGAGCGCGAGCGCCGTGGCCACCTTGGCCGCGTAGACGGGCTTCCTCAGGTCCTTGCGCGCGAAAGCCCACATCTCCACGGCCGCCGCGCGCACCGCCTCTGCCGCCCGCCGGAGGGCCCCCTCCCGCCCCTCGCCGGCGGCGGCCGCGGGGACGCCCCAGTCGAACGAGAGCAGCGGGTCTCGCATCCCCCGCTGGTCCAGCGCCGACCGTAGCGTCCGCAGCTCCGGCGGCAGTGGCGGCAGCGAACCCATGATCGAGGAGGTGGCGATCCGTCCGGGGCGCGCGGTGGCGCTTGTGCCCTTCCGACGCGCGCGGTGCGGTTTCAACGATGCGCGCGCGCGTACGTACGTACGTCGCCGGGAGTCCGCGGGCAGCGTCCGCCTTGCTCGGGATTATATTTATCGTTAGTTTCTAGGCTTTCCAGACGCGTGTGGCTCGGATCCCTGGTCGGCTTTGTTCCCGTGTCTCTCTCCGGATCCCGGCCGTGCGCGCACGGTGCCGGGTCTATCTCATCGGTCGCTAGCTCGCGCCGCCGTAGATATTGGCATGTGTTGGTGGCTGTGCTGTCTTCGCTCGCGTACAGCGACGGCGAAGTAAGTGGTTCTTTTTACGCGAGGTGACACGCGAGTGTGCCCCCGGCGAAGTTGAACGAGAGACGGCAGCGTCTCGCCACGCTGTGACACGAGGAAGCTGCACGCGTGTGTATGCGAAGGTGACGTATTCTGGGGAAGAGTCAGGAGAAGGGCACCCAGCCATCGACACAAGCTTAATTGAAGCCAACGCGGTTGCAATTGGGTCCTCCTACTCCATGATATTTTTCTTGGGTGCGATTAGGGATGGGACTGCCCATCCCCAGCGAGAATCGGTCTGCCGCGTTGCCATTGAATCCCGATCACGTGAAGCGTCAGATTAAGGTGCTCGAATGCGACTCTTTGATAGCGGCAATTGAAGCTAAATTTGGCTCCTCTGATCATCATGAGTTTCTGAAGGACTTGCTTCACCTACAACAAAAGGGCATTGTCGAGGAGTATACTGCTCAATTTGAGGAGTTGATGTTTCAAGTTTGTGTTCATAATCCCCGTTATGATGAGACGTTTTCCGTGTCTCAGTATGTGAAGGGATTGAAACATGAGCTCAGGGGTCATGTGGAGGCTCAGATTCCTAAGACGTGGACCGCGTCATTCAACTCGCTCAATTCTATCAAAGATGTGTGGCGCGGGGCAAACCATGGATAACAGGGGCTCCTAGCTGCCAAGATCCTGTCGGTGCTAAATTGGAGGCACCCAGTGCACAAGTGTGCATTTGCCAAGGGGATTTGTGGAAGGAGTGTCACTTACACGATCATCGTTTTGGTGACAAGTACGACCTTACACACCAATGTGCCCAAATGGCTCCTACATAGGTACATGCCCTCACGGTGGAAGAACATGCACTTGAACTTTTAGAAGCGGTGTTGGATATACTAGAAGTTAAGGATCGAGCCGTGGATGCTCATTACTATCTGTTACTGAATGCACTTGCTGGCACGGACAACGTGCAAACCCTGTGGCTTTGTGCGTTAATCCAGAATCAGGTGTTCTTGGTACTTTTGGATTTTGGGTCTTCTCACAGTTTTGTTGATGCCTCATTCTTGCAACGCGTTCACTGGCAATCCAAGCCGGCTTCCCCTATTCATGTACGGGTAGCGGATGCCACGACAATGTCATGTGATCAATGGGTGCCTGCAATGCAATTGTGGATCCAGAGCTATACTTTCACATCCGACATGTGTGTTCTAGACTTGGGCACGTATGACGCCATTCTGGGCATGGATTGGTTACAAGCTAATAGTCCCATGTTATGTGAGTGGAATCAGAAGACAGTGGAATTTCAACATCAGGGAGCCCTATGTCTTCAAGGGGTGCAGAGCAGTGTGTAATCGGAGTTGCAGGGCTTATCCATGGAAAAATAAGCTAAATGGATGTCGGCTAATGAAATGTGGGCACTTGCAGTGGTTGAAACACTGCCAGTGCCTCCTCCTGACGCTGTTCCAGCCGCTATTCAATTGGTTTTGGATGAATTCCATGATGTATTTCAGGAGTCTAATGGCCTACCTCCGCATCGTGAATAAGATCATGCCATCTCCCTATCGCCCAATGCGGCTCCCATGAACACTCGACCATATCGCTATTCGCCGTTACACAAGGATGAGATCGAGCGACAGGTCCAAGAGATGCTCAACACGGGGGTGATCACAGCCAGCATGAGCCCCTATGCTTCACCAGTGCTGTTGGTGTAAAAGAGGTTTTATGTCATTTTTCGCCACCTCAATACCCTCACAATCAAGAACAAGTTCCTACGCCCATAGTTGATGAATTGCTCGATGAATTGGCTAGCACAACACTATTCTCGAAGTTGGATTTGCGCGCCGGCTACCATCATATCAGGAGAAATCCGAGGATGAAGAAAATACAATGTTTAAAATGCACCACGGGCACTATCTATTCCCTGTGATGGCATTCGGGCTGACCAATGCCCCCGCTACGTTTCAGTGTGTGATGAAAGCATGCACCAAGTCTGGACAAGAGAAACACTAGAACCGAACAGGGAGATGAAGTGGAGAGGAGGAAGGAGGAGGAGGAGCCTCACCGGTGAGAAATCACGGAGGAAGGCAGCACCGTTGCGTCGGGGAGGAGGAGGTCGTCGCGAGGACGCGGCGCCGCCACGTCAGGAGGAGGAGGTCGTCACGAGGATGTGACGATGTCGCGTCGAGAGGAGGAGGTCGTCACGAGGAACGACGCTACATTCGTTGTGGATTCGTTCGACAACTACTAGACGATTTTTCTAGATGACTTGTCCCCGTGGATGAGCGATGTTTGGGTAGGGAATTTCTCTGTCCCGGCCTCAACCAAAGATGTAAATGAGCCAACTCGTGGATTGTAGCCCGGCCGGGATGTCCCAAGTGGATCAGGCTGTGATACCGGCTAATCCCGGCCCAACCAAACAAAGCTGGAGGGGAATGACGACCCCGACTGTCCGTCTCAAACAGCATCTCTGTGTATTTTGGTTCATGACACGAAACTTGGCCCATTTTGGATTGAAACCACTACGGCCCATGAAATTTTCTTTCGGAGGAACGAAAACCTCAAATGCGCCACGGCCCAAAATCCCCGCGAGACCGCGACTCTCGTCTCCTAGCCCTACTCCCATCCTACTTGCCTCCATCGCAGTTTCCCTACCAGCGCCGCCTCATTGCTTTCCTCTTCTCCGCTCCACCGCCGCCGCCGCCCCGTAACCCAACGACACCGGTGCAGGAGACTTGATTTGTTTCTGAGTTCACCGGCAGGAGGCCAGCGATGTCGAAGGCTGCGCCCGCGCCGATCGGCCTGTCGTGGGCGCCCAAGCTGCCTTCCCTGCCGGCGGCCGGCGGTAGCAAGAAGAGCTCGGGGCCGAACCCGAGCATTAGCGCGCAGGAGTCCCTCTGGAAGCCCAGTAATGAGCTCGTGGATGGGCTCTTCGTGCCCCCGAGGGACCCAAGGAAGGTCAACAAGCTTGCGAGGAAGAACGTCAAGGACACCACCGGCAAGGGCTGGTGAGTTGCGCCGCGCTTAGAAATCAGGGTCTTTCCGTTGGGGTGGGAGAGGCGTGATGGATGGGTGCTTACGATCTGTTGCTTGGTTTTGCAGGTTCGACATGCCGGCGCCGAGCATCACTCCCGAGTTGAAGAAAGACCTTGAGATTTTGCAGGTATGGCATTGCACTTCCGTGCATCGTTATCAGTAGTAGTATTTCAGTTTGGGGCTGTATTATGTAACTGTGGAAAGCAGAGAACTGCCTGTTTAGTATTTTGGAAGGTGATCATGAGTTGCTGCTGATGGGCAGGCAACAACATCTTTCAGTATCAGCCGTTTGATAAGTGTGTAGTAATGCTAGAGCGATGTAGAGCATGCGTACTCATGGATTTGTCTTTTGCTTGTGTTATACGTAGGATAACAAATTTCTCCTGCAACAAAAGACAAGTCTTTTCCTTTTGTCTGATCTCAATAGGAGATAAAATAACCATTAAGCAAGCATCCATGGTTTAGTGAACAATCAATATAGCATCCATGTTTGCTTGGCGACATGCACTGTCTTTGGAGGCTTATGCGATAGCATTGCAATCTGATTGAAATTTTTTACTTCTAAAAAGGATTGAATATTGTGAGTTGGAATACAACGTAAATGTTGAAGCACAATGTTGGATGGGACCATCTTTACTTGTTCTTGAGTGTTTATGTTTTTGGTGGCTTAATCATAATATGCTTAGCATATGTTTTGCAGCTGAGGCATGTAATGGACCCTAAAAGACATTTCAAGAGGTCTGGTAAATCCAAGGCCCTTCCGAAGTATTTCCAAGTAAGTGATCAAATCGGCTATCGTTATTAATATTTTAGATCTTCTCACTGTCGAAAAGTTGTGAATGCTCATCAGTAGCTAATATGCTGAAAATTTCAATAATGGGTTTAGGTCGGTACGGTTATTGAGCCTGCATATGAGTTCTTCTCAAGTAGGCTGACAAAGAGGGAGCGGAAGACAACGTTGGCTGATGAGCTGTTATCTGACCAAAAACTCAAGAACTACAGGTAAGCACATCATACTTTTCTATCTACAGATACTGGAGGCTCGCTCACTGTCTTTGTTCTTGTTGTCACCTGTCAGTACAAGTTTTTGTGTATTAATTGCATAGGGCCAGGTGGCCCTTTGGATCTGAGAGTTCATGTGTAGTTATACAACAACAGAACCATATTCTGAAAATATGCTAGAGCCTTTCCTTGGTTTGTAGTTGGGTTCTGAAGCAAGGTTCCAGTGCATGAAACATTGTCCTTTTTTTGAAGTATGCATCTCTTTTTTCTTTGATAAATTCTGTCTGTAATGTATCAGAAGTTACCTCCAGTCTGAGAAAAGAAGAAAACATAAATTTTGTAGTGGATTCAAATAACTAAAGAACCTGGTAGATAATGTATCTTTCCATTTCAATTGGAGCATTCCTGAATGCAATCACTCTCCATCAAAATGCAGGATGCGTAAGGTAAGGGAAATTCAGGAGACCCGAACGCCAGGAGGCAACCAGAAGTGGAAGAACAAGGGCAGGAAAACATTTAAAAGGGCCAAGGATAGGCGAAAGTAAGACTCATGTGGTTAATTATACCCTGGTTTAGACCGAGGAATCACTGAGGGTGGAGCCAAACAGAAATGACTGAGCACATTCATATTGCACTATTACTTACCTCAGTTTTGCATTATAGATTGTGATTCCAGTGTAATGTGGTGAACTCATGTAATATGATGACAGTATTTCCAGTTCTATATATTAGCAAGTGTAACTGAACGTAAGAAACGTTTCTTCCCCCACTTTCTAGTAATGAGATCAGAGCTTGAGGGATGCTCTAAGAATATTTCCTCACATGAGCGCGAGCCAAATATTTTTCTGACTGTCATATCTGAATTTGAGCCTGGCAGGATGCTTTCACCCGATAAAACAGTGTTTCGATGATTCCGGAATAGATCCTTTAGCCAGGAACATGATATGTTTATAAATCAAGCACCCATTCACTTCCGTCGTCCCGTGATGAAGCATTTTATTAATCGCTTCACGTAGGGCTTCACATCCTCTGCCGCTCAGTTTGGCATTGTGGCGGCTTCCAAAAACATTTGTTTATTTTTATTTATGAAAGTATCAGTTAGCTGCAGGAACTCTTTTTGGGTGTAACAATTTTTTTTACTGAAACCAGTAAAAATTCCTTAACTAACTAAATCCCCCCAGCAACCATAAACTGAGCCTTCGCCTTAGAGATAATTCGTTTGGCATCGGTAATGTGAATGATGGAAACAGATGGGCACGATTCCAGCCGAGCCGGGCGAAACAGGGGATAGAAGTCACAGAACTGCGGATGTAAGGCGCCGGCGTGGCCGTCCCACGGAATGCTCCTACCGTCAAGCCGTGCCCGCGCGCCCTACCACAAGAACAAATCACCCAACCTGCCTACCACCCATGGGTCACGGCACATGTTCTAGCACAGTGCCTCCAGCTATGTCAGTGCGAGAAATCATCTGCACAACGAATTCAGGACGAACAGATCAAAACACATTTCATGCACATACTCACATATCTATCTATCATATATAAGTCCAAGATCATGACATTCTTCTAGCAAAACCCAGCTTTACCATCGATAGGTCAACCTGGAGACTGGTAATCTCTCTCTCTCTCTCTTCTTGTTACAGCCTTACAGGGTAGTACAAAATACAGAGAAAAGAGCAGTAAATCTAATCATGTAATGGAAAAACGAACAGCTGATCCTCTACTAGCCGTTGCTGTTTTTAGCCCATGTATTTGCTGCGGTACCGCAACCCGTGCTGCTCATAGACCGCATCACCATAGCTCATGGCCTGGATTTCAATGGCACGGCGCGTGCTGTCTCCCTCCTGCACAGCTCCAAAGACGATCTCATTGGCTGCCTCGCAGCTCGGCTCGTAGAAAGTTTGCGGTCCTGCAGAGTACTGCTTGTGGTGTTGCAGGTACTGCTGATGATGTACCTGTTGCTGTTGTTGTTGTTGCTGCTGCTGCTGAGGTGTTTCTCCGCTCCAACCGTTGTATTGAGTCCGACCATGACGGATGTGATGGATCTTTTCTGGCTCCTTTGACATGAAAGCGTAGTTCTTGCGAGGGGTTGGTGTTCTCGTATCCAGTGGTGGAGGCGTCTCATCACGCGGGATGGCGTAGCTTTCTTGTACTGGCCAAGAGCTGGCTCTACCCTGCTGATAATGGTGAATGTTTAAGCGCTTCTTCTTGGAAAATGCTGCACCAACAATCTCTGCAACAGACGACTTTGCTCCTCCAATGAGTTTGCCAATTGAGGTGAAGAATCCCTCTTCAACTTCTTGTCTCTCAGCATCGTCCTCATTTGGGATTAGTGAGGGTTGAAGGGAAGGCTTTAGTGGCTTCTGGATCTGGTAGGGAGGGATGCTTGCAATGGTGGCTTTTAGTGGAGTCTGGGGTTCCTGCAGGTAAAATTTGCATTCAAAACAATGTAGTGGTCCAATTCACTGCAAGAAGATCCCAGTCAAAAAAAAAGAAAATACTGCAACAAGAATGCAAGTCAGATGGCATGTAATGTTAAGTTTAGCCTAACGAGAAGGATTGCAAAAGCCTAAAGAATTATCTTGTTTCTTGTGTTATGTTCTGTAATTGGATTAACGTTCCATCATAAACAACTGGGCGTTTATACAACTTCCCCAAATGCATGATCTAGTTAACGAGAAGCAGCTTATGACTTTGGTTGAGCAATTCAGATAACCCAACTTATGGTAACTGGATTATTTACCCACCAATTCCAACTAGAATGCCTGCACTAGTGCACTAGCAGTCACACAAGATGGGAACTGTTGGCTATGTGTAGGCATAGTAAGGAAGCAGTCTGGGGCCAATGAATGATGGACATTAGTACCAGGAGTGACAAAGGACTGATGGTAAAATATTCATGTGCTGGCCTGCCGGGATACAGCAGGCCTGTGGTCCATTGTAGCCCTTGCCTTATTTGATAACTCTGCCAATCTGCCAGGGAAGGTACATGATGTTTTTTCCTCGAAAACAAAGAAAACAGTAAGCACTTACATCTTCTGTTGATACCATCCCTAAAACCCGGCGCTGGAGCAATGCAAGCATGTAGCCGAAGAAAGCAGCAGCAAGAAGCAGTGCTACTCCTGTAGGCATGCAATAGTTATACGGTACATAGGCTAGAAAGCTAACTCAGGTAGTATGCTTCAATATCAGGTTTTTCAGGTCAAGTAATAATTACAGATTATAGAAGAAGTATAATATACCTAGCGGAAAACCAGCTTCATACTGGTACACACAGTCATCGAAGTGGAGTTGAATCTCCCGAATCGCTTGGTTTCCTCGGTCAATCACCAAAAGGGAGCAGCTACTGGCAATGTAACGGACTTCAAAATCAGTAGAAAATTTTGCATCATCACTTGGCCCATCAACATGCCCTCCTCTGCTTGATTTCCCACCAGCAATAGTTGTAACCCCTAAGTGCCAGAACACAATATGTCAAGCACTTCTCCCTTGAAAGTCGATAAGTAAAAGTACGCATAAGTATGGCAGAGTATCTAATTCGAATTTTACTCAGAAGAAACTCAGTTAATATCAAGTCTCAAGATCATTTTGAATACCAGAATATATTATGCATGTTGCAAGAATTCTGAATTGTAAGACTTTTGATTAAGTTTGGATGGATGGGCAAATTTGGGCATACAGGAACAATGCAAAACAGCAATACATTATACCAGCCATAACAAGTACAAATGTTATGTGGGCACAATTGTTGTTATGAAATATATGAGCTAGCAACGTAATCAAGTTACAAAAGCAGAAACGGTTCTATTTGATAATCCTCCTGTGTACCTTTAGAACACCATAATATTCCAAGAATAGCTTGGTTTGAATTCAAAAGTGCATTTGTTGTATTCTCTATTACTATTATTTTCAAATATTCACTGTTGAGCTCTTCTGCGCTAACATTTTAGTAAAATCAATATGTCTTCTTTCTGCAAAGCAAGCGATGTGTATATAAACAGCACTACAAGAAATTTGGGAAAACATGTGGCACTCTAATCTAGATTTCCTTTGGTCGTCCCAATGCCTTCTAGAGATACGCTCCAAGCAAATTTACCAAGCTAGGCACATAATCTTTGATATTGGTTGACACTTTTCATCCTTCGAGATGCAATTTTGGATGCAGGTGCCACTGTGCCAGGTGCTATATACATGCTGGACAAGCACAACAAAAGCCAAAAGGCAGACATAGGATGCTTAGGAAACAGACAAAAAACCATGTGCAAACACCCCACAAGACATTTTAGCTTACCTGTATCACTGATCTTTCTAACAGCCATGTTCATAGCATCAGCCACATAAATGTTACCCGTGCCGTCAACTGTAAATCCCTTTGGATGGTTCATCTTTGCCTCTCGCAGCCTCCCATCAACATGACCAGGAATTCCTTCTGGGGAACCAGCAACAAGCTTTGGTCTGCTATCTGCATTATTCAGTCCAATTTCACAAGATGAAACCAAATCCAATACATAGCACACAATCATCTGTTCCTGAACATGGATAGCCAGCCATCATCTTACAGAAAATGCGCAAAGCAAAAGGGTAGATCACAGGGTGACAGGTAAAGCTGTACATAGGACAATCCTCATATCAAAGTCAGGATATTATCATGTCAAGTTGTCCTTTCCAGTGCTAGAAATTATAGCATCAACTTGTGGATATTACTAACATGTGCTTTGAAAAATAACACAGAATGGATTGCAAGACTTGACAATTTTTAGAACCAACTGCCTCACTTCTACAAGTGTAAATTACTAATGTTGCCTGCGCATAAAATGGAAATAACAAGGTTACAAAAAGAAAATGAAAGAAGCATCACAATTGCTAACTAACAAATACATCGCAATCAAGAGATAGGCCAGAGCAAAATTCATGACTCCAACCAACCCACAGCATCAGCACCACCCTCACCAAACACTTCACAAACATCTAATTAGCGGAATCCCACTAGGCACTACTACTACAACAAGCCAAATTTAGGACTAGAAAGAGGCCTCACATCGGGACAGCGGCAGCGCGATCCTGTAGATGTTGCTGTTCATGGAGTCCATCACGAGCAGCTCGCCGCCCTGGGTGACCTCCACGGTGTACGGCTCGATCCCCAGCTTGCTGCCGTCGAATACCGTCTCCACGGTGTACCCGCCCTCGTACTTCACCATCGACTTCCCTCCGCTCGCTGCTCCCACCCAGATTAGAGCAACATTGTTTCAGGAAACCCGAAATAAAGAACCTGGCAAACGCATCAGGAGCCAAGAGATTCCAGCAATCACCTGTCTTGGTCGTCGATTTGAGCGACCACAGCCGCTTCACCACCGCCGACGCCGCATTGGAGAGGAACCCGCTCACCACCTCTGCAACGACAACGAAATACTCATCAGAAAAATTCAAAATCGAACCAAATCAAGAAACACGGGAAGCGAGAGGCCAATAACCCGAGCTCACTTGCGGGGTACGACGACGCGGAGGCGGGAGGAGCGAAGGCGCCGAAGAGGAGCGCGGCCACGAGCAGCGCCGGGACGCCCCTCGCCCTGCCTCCCCTGGCATCCATCGGCCACAGCACGCACGCAGCTCCTCGGCTCCCGATGGCGCACAGCCAGGAAGTGGGGAAAGTTTTACGGACGGAGGATTCAGAGGGAACGGGAGGCGGCCATTTCGGGGAGAAGGAGGACGAGCGAGGAAGGCTCAAGGCTCAGATCGATCGAGGAGGGGAATGGAACGGAACGGGGGAAATCACCAAGAATCCGAGCTTTTCTTGAGAGAAGAGAGAGAAAAGGCGGCGGGGAGAAAGAGACAAGATGGGTGCTGTTCGCTGCTGCCTGCTATCGCCACTCCACAACTGGCCTTCGCTTGGCTCTACTAATTTTTTCTGGGGTTTTAGGGAGAGATGTGATGGTGATGAGGGAGAGGGTCACGCCGTCACGTGCAAAGAGGAGGGTGATGTAGCTGGTGTCCATCCGTCATTCCTGCTCTTTAAATCTCTCGTCGCCTTTTTCATTGGTGGAATCCGGGAAAGGAACGACTTTTTGTTTAGTAAAGGTACACTTGCTAAAACAATGTGCAGATAAAGTGCATACTTTGCACCCCCCAACTTGAAGTGTTAAATCATGCCTTTTTTGAACTATAAGTGCTAAATCATGCTTAGCAACCTGTATGGAAAGTTAGTGCTGAAATGCGCATCAGCTATCACTCTCCATTTACAATTTTGGATATTTTTACAACATACATTAGCACCACGTATAAGTGCTAAAGTGATGCTAAATATTTCAAAGTTTTGTTATTTGTCTTCTAGAAAAAGAATCATTTTTACTTAGGTTTAGTCTTTTGGGTGCTAAATTTAGCTTTGGTACCAAGATTTTGACTAAGGCTTAATTTATGTGTTGCTATACTGTGTTGTGCTGAATTTATTTATAAGGTGCTATGAAAAAGTTAATGTCATACTTAGACAAATAGATTATAATCTAACTACTACTAAAAGCATCAAACTAAATTAACTCCGTTTACCGCAAGATGGATGTATCTATTTTGTTTTTCGATTAGATTAAACTTCTTTCCTAGATATTATATAAAAAAATAACCAAACGATAGAATATGTAGAAATAGTTTAACCAAATAAGATTATCATAATTCATCGTAATGCCAAATATAACTTTAATTTCTACCTTAGTTTCTACACTCTCATCCTTAGCACCGGTGTTAGCTGATTTGTTCTCTCTACTTTGGCTTCTCTCGACATCATGAGATGTTCCTAGGTGAGATCCATGAAATCTAGCCGGATAGAAGCTCAAAGGGCTATGAAAAATTCTAAGTTTTTCCATATCATTACACGAGGATGATATACCATGTCGTAAAACTCCAGATCCACGTTCCACCCATCAGGAAACCCGGAAACAGACTTCATGTCTCTAATTCTGTGATAACGTAAATAGTTCTTGTGTCAATGTCATCACATTCTTTCAGAAATTTTCGTGACTAGTGTGACCTTTCCCAATCATAGCATAGGAGCTAATGTTGTATTCCACCACAACACCTAGCTCTAGTAGCCGCTTTCCCGGGTAGGATGTTTACAACAAACAAGTTGCAGAAAAAGGAGCGAAAGCTTTGATGTTTTCATGCACGCTTGGGTGCTTAGCTTAGCTGTCCGTCTTTTGCCAACCATTCACACGTTTCAAGGCACCGCCAGTGTCTCAGCCATGCTCCTGTTAACATTCACTGTACTCCACGTATATACATCTTATACTCCCAATGTCTCTGCACTCGCAGTCATCCGGTCCCTGTCAATAGAAAAGAAACTCCGATTCACCCCGTGTTTCTTACAGTTCACCTCGTGTTACAACTCAGAACCAGATTGCGTGTGTGTCGCTAATGCACGGTCATTTGAGATCTTAGTAAATGTCAGTCAATTCTAAATCTATCCGACGTGCTTTTCGACCATGTGTCTGTGGCGTACTCGGTTTTAAGGTCAGATAAATCTCTGTGCTTTCTGTACTGGTCCCATGATCAATAGCCAGTACACACAAGGACTTGATAGCATTGACATACAATACCGAGTCTTTTACACACATGGACCATTATGATCATTGTTCCACATCATAAATGATTGGCTGAATAGAAACTGCAGCGGAAATTATAGAAAGGCGTAGATAGATGCCCATCAATATGCCTACCCAATAGGCAACTGACTGGAAAAAACGCCCTAGCCCTCGCAGTCACTGTCATCGTCGTCGGAGAAGAATTCTTCTTCGCCTGGCCATATCAACAAGCCAGGTGAGTACATTGAATGTACTCGCAAGCAAATCCCACAGGAGAGTAATACAATTATATTTCATGCAAGGCTTGATTCAAAGGTGATAGCTATATCCTATGTCACATGTTGTGCGTAAAGTAAGTTTTTATTTTAAATACGAATACTAGATTCAAATGTATGTTTGGAAATCAAAGGGTTTCACACATTCATGTCATCACATGAGGTAGTCTCCGCTACCTCCTTTCTCTGCCTTGACCCGATAGCTCCGTCTATCGACGTCTAAGGTCTCCATCACCAGCCCGTACTACCCCATTCTTCTGCAATTCCTTACCACCCGCAGCGTGGCCTAAATTGCTCTCTTGTGGACACATCATGCCCACATCCTTAATCCCTTGCCCAAGTTTTTGCAAATAAAACTCAGTCTAACCAATGTGTGGCCTAACCAGTTCTCGTCCATGACCGAGGATGCGGCTATTCGAATAGTTTTTAACATTCTGCAGAGATTGTACGGCTTTACCCACAAGATGTAAGTTCCCCTTGTTGCCGAGTGCTACGAATACACTTCGCGAGGTGTATCGGCAGGGTTATTACAACGAGGCTTTTCACCCACTTTCACACTAGAGTTGGACCCGTTAGATAAGATCTACGATTTATTCGCTTGTGCCTGGGCAGCCCGACACCACAACCCGAAGAAGTGGATTCATCTCTATGTCGAACCTCTACCACGTATTACGTGGAGCTCACTAAGAAACTCTACCCACGTAATCCCGTGGAGATCCTCTAGGGATGCCAATCTACCTAGCACACTCTTCCTACTATCCACGGGTCCAGACTCTAATACTTGCCAGGATAATAGGTTAAGTCCTTCCCATAAAGGCCATGTGGATGTACGGTAAAGAATCTGGTCTGATGGCACTTTAGGTTCGGTCATTGGTTGATTCGAGCAAGACTCCATAGACACACAGAAAACCACATCGCTACCAGCTACTTTACCATCCCCAAACTGCCCTTAGCATTCTCACCCGAATCAAAATCATTCTCCACTTTTGTTTGGGGTTTTGAAATCAACAGTATTCTTTTCAAACACTCACCTCGGTAGGCACATGCCTAATCGAGGGTTTTTATCCCATGTTTGAGGGAGTCGGTATACACCGCTAGAAAACGGTTTCCTTTCTCTAAGCAGGTCTAAGCAGGACTATTGCCTATATTCCTATATACTCTGCTGAACGTACGATGATCAGCAATTAATACTAGGGCTACAAGGAAATGTTTCATCGGACTTGAGGTATATGCATCTACTAGGGCTAGCTAGGTCTACTTAAAATAACGGTGATATTCACATAGCATGCGGGGTTGCAAACAAGATAATTAAGTTTTCTCACATATGGGGTTCAACATGATCAAAGTGGGAAATGCTTGCCTGACAGTTCTTGTTCCTGTTCCTGACGCGGGGGTGATTCTGGATCCTCCTGACGCACGTATCTCACTCCGTCAACTACACGTAGAAAAGGAGCCACATAAGAACCAACCCGAGGAAACTTCAACAAAACCCCAACAGCATGCAAGTTCAAAAACGAAGCGATGCTAACAGAGTTAAGTAGTATGGA
Organism: Stipa capillata; assembly: GCA_019208055.1. Classification (NCBI taxonomy): domain Eukaryota; kingdom Viridiplantae; phylum Streptophyta; class Magnoliopsida; order Poales; family Poaceae; genus Stipa; species Stipa capillata. Next base: position 720,102 of record JAGXJF010002351.1, on the reverse strand, counting down.
CCTCGGTCTTAAGGTGGTTGAATTAGGGTTAGGGTTTCTTTGGGAAACAGAGTGTTGTGTCCACCTAATGGTTATTTAAGCTTAGGAGCACCTCCGGACGGTGTCATGGAAGGATATATGTGAAGCTCTGGTCCTGGACTCAGGTCAAGGACAAGGAAAAACTCGGGCAACTGACACTGCATAAAATGAAGATTCTCCCTGTCGGCGGAATGGGGCCCAGGGTACCCCTAACCGCCGGCGGAGGCCAACCGGATGCTGCAGAGGGTGACGCGTGGCGCTCCGGTCGCTGGGGCCTTGGGCCCCACCCGGATCGTCGTACGAAGCCCGCGGCCAATCCCAAGGAACCGGGGTTCTCCTCCAGAGGCTGCATCCGCAAACCAGAAGGAATCGTGGGCCTCCGGGAATCCACGGCCCATGCGCTGAGCGAGCACTCGGGGTCCGTCCCCGAGCGCTCGGCGTCCCAGAAGGCGAAAGGCGCGCTCGGGGTCCCCTCCCGAGCGCTCGGCATCTTGGCAGATGAGGGGCCCAGGGGAGCGCTCGGGGTCCGCCCCCCGAGCACTCTCCCTCGGGCTCCCCCTTCAAGGCGCCCCGAGCGGCCCCCCAGCGGGTGCTCCGCGAGCGCTCGGGGTTGCTCAGGGGCGCGTAGAAGACAACTGGCGCCCCTCCTAGCGAAGGAGGTCACTCGGGACCGAGTGCCCGGGGGATGACGTGTCCTCTGGTGGAGCTCTCATCCATGCACGTCGTCCGGCGCCAAGCTTCTCCAGCAAGCCTCCGCCCTGGCAGAGGCATTTAATGCCTGTCATTCCGACGGGGAACCCAAAGCCCTGTGAGGGCATGATGACGATCAGGCCGGGTCCCACCGGTGCAGGCGATAAGCTCTGTGAGCTATCTCTCTCTCTCTCTGAGGGGTGGGCCCGGGCTGACAGATTCTTTGACCGACCAAGCGCGCCGCCTCGCACGCCCTGTCGCTGTCAACCCTTTTTACCCCATGGGGGACGCCGCCGCGCGATCAATTGCGCGGCATGAGAGGCTGACCTATGGGGCCCGCGAGAGGACGTCTTACCAACCCAGTCAGAAGAAACCCCGTAAGTCTCCGTCCGCGGGGCCCGCCGAAGGCAAAGGTGTCAGAGCCCCTGCTCCGACACACCGCGAGGCGACGGCCCGGCCGAAAGTCTCAAGTGGGCATTAAATGAAGGTGTGGGCGCTTCCAGTAGCGCCCACGTCGTCTACAGCACAAGTATAGCTCATGTTCTCCTTTGCCGACCTATGTGGTATTCCCCCGAGTATATAAGGGGAGAGCCTGGTCCATGCAAAGGGTTGGCTGATTTCCCTAGGTTAGATCTCTCTAAGTTTACTCCTTATCAAAGAAGCACCGTTCTTCCTCCGGGCTAGAGCTAGAAGAAGAACAGTGCGTACCTCTGTAACTCATCATACTTGCCATATACACACATATATACAAAAACAAGCAGGACGTAGGGTATTACACCTCCGGGTGACCTGAACCTGGAAAAATCCCTGTGTCTCCGGCATCAAGCGTCATAACCGCCCTCATCCTTGGGGACGCCATCACCGGCTCATAAGAAGAACTCTATATCGCCCCAGGCCGAACCAACAAGGGGGTCCATTCGGACCACCGCTAGAGACGTTTACTCGTCGACACTCCCGATCGGAAGAAATCCTACAACCTTGGTTGTTCGACAAAATCATTTACCCCACTTACTTAACAATTGCTATTAATGCTTGACATGTTGAATGGTATGAAAAACTTATTATGGGGCTGCCCTAGAAATGGTATATAAGGTGTATATGCTGATTTAAAGAAAATAAGGGAATGCCCTAAACTTAGCCTTCTCTGTTTATGTTTGGAATACTTTTGAAAATTGAAATCCTTTCGGGTCAAATGCTTGGAAATAATCCAAGGATTCCAGAACCGGAATCAGAGGGTGAAAAACCGATCGGGATCACAGTGAACCGGTCGAACCGAAGGCCAGCGGTTTATTTAATTCAGAAACCAGGACTCAGAGTAGGAATACGCTTTCCTCGGGGCGTATTTACGCTTTTCCTTAAGCGGAGGCGAAAACGACGTGGGCGTGGCCACTTAACCGTGGCAGAGCCGCTTGAGGCCCGTGGCCTGCTAGGTGGCAGTGCCAGGCCCTTACCGCGCCTGGCCCACTTACCGGACAACAGGCGTTCCCGCCGCTCGGGTCGACGGGGTTGGGGACCGGCGGTGAACTCCGGTGAGCAGTTTGGGGGTTTTGCCGGTGGTCGGATTCTTTCAAAATTGAAGCTATGGTTCGGGCAGAAAGGGAAATGGGAGTACCCGAGTGCTATCTATTTGCGTTGAGTAGCTCTGTTGCGGCTGAATTGCGTGGAACCGGCGGAGAGTAGGTTTTCAGCCGGGAACGTGCTGCCGTGGGGTTAGGGCTGGAGTTGTTAGTGCTATAGCTTAGGAAGGGGGCAGGGGAAGGTCTTGAAGATGTGGGGGGGGGCATGCCTGGAGTGTGGCCTTTATAGGTGGAAGAGGGAAGGGTGGTGCAACTGCTGCTGTGCTTAACCCATGTCCGACGACTTGACGGCGCAGAGGCGGAATAGGGTGCGGCTATGCTGGGGAGGGGCCTGGGGAGGCTCCCAACGGCGGGCGGCGCGGGTGGCACTGCTGGTGCGCACTGTGGCATGGCCAGGGCGCGGCCAACACATACACTCGAGCGGCATTCGTGTGGTGGGGCTGGTTTACTCATGCGCTGTCGTGTCCCTCATGCCACAGGGTGTGGGATGAGGTGTTCGAGAGTTACAAGGAAGTTTGGCACCGATCGGTACCATACGCTATGCAAATTCTTGAATGCCACGCTGTGCCAATAGCTAGGGTTAAAGTGTAAAGAACACATGAGATGCTGCCAGCATGAGTTATGGACTTAGGTATGCTGGGAAGACCGAGGAGGAGCTCCACAATCCTGTTGGTAGCCTTTGATTAGAGATTTCTCTTGATTTCATGTTGCGGAATAATTTAAGCCAAGGTGTTTGAGGCCGGCCGTTTCAGATTTTTGAACAGGGTGTGCCCATGTTTTTGTATATTTGTGCTCCTGGGGATGTGGGGACTATTGTAGAATTTTACCAAAATTTTCCGAGACTTATTCGCAGGGGTTGTAGTTCAATGCCCAATTCTGCCCTAATACTAAATATTTTTATATTCAAGTATTTTTAAACTGGGCTACCCTATTTTATGTTATACTTGAGTTGAGGGTAATATTAGATTGCTCCACGAATTTTCTCGGAATTTTTAGAAGGGCCGAAGGTCGCTAGGTTTCGCGATTAGGGTTTTGGTCATAATTGGAATTAATAGGGGAAAAGGGATCGGAAGTTGGAATTAGGGTTTTGGGATGTGGCAAGGTGGGTAGAAGGTATGAGGACTCTCGGGAACTCTCCTGCCTTGGCTCGGGACTACTTGGTTGCAGGGCGCTGTGGGTATATCGGCATATATGGTGTAGGTGTTGCGTTAGTGTATGTGTCCGACTAGGTCTTGCATATATGTAGCGTGTGTGTGGCGGGTTCAGGTATAACGGATTCATGTAGGGTTGACAATGCCCTAACTATATGCAGGATTATGCTGGCGCACAAATTTTGAAAATTGGGATGTGACAGTGTCTGTCACGACCTCGAATTTCGAAGCCGCGAAGTCATGCCCGTAATTGTCCAGGAGTTTCTCAATTGCGGATGTAGAGTAGTCACATTGCCAACACAGCGATGAACATCCAAATTTTATTATAGAACCGGAAAGTATGTTTAACAGCAGTTTATTTTACAACTGACTGGGACATCCGAGCCCAAAGTTTATATTACATTCAAAAGGAACCTATACCACAGACGCCTCGAGCGCGGATAAGACCTAAAATTTGCATTCATCTCTATCAAAATATTCTTCATCAAAAGATCCTTTCTCGTTTTCCTGTGTATCTGTGATGATTGGTGCAGACGTACTTAGCAAGCCACGTTGGAAAGGTACACTATATAATTACATGTCTCGGATTTCAAAGGAGGGGTATAAGGTTTTATTATTTAGTAGATGCATCATCCTAAGCTCAATCTAAGTATTTAAAATCTGTTTATAAATCTTAGTGCTTAAACAACCTTGCTAGGTCAATGCCAGATTTAGCTAACCATCACTAATTTCTACTTGTGCCTTGTATTGAGAAACACCTCTAAATACAACTTCATCAACCGGAAGCACGACGTATTCGAATACCATTTGATTTAACTCTGCAGAGTGGCTCAGCTTTACCCACATGATACCCATACCTCTTAGTGTCACTGCAGATCTACACACGTCAATAGTTGTATCGACAGAGGTAGTTTAACAAGGCTTTTATCTGCTCTATCTTTTGAAGTTTCTACCCAGGAACACTACATCACTCGCTCTCCTGGGAGCTGATGGTCCAGTGTCAACTTCGCGATCCGGGAATCAAGTGAGTTCCAGTTATGATTTCCCGATAAATGGCCTATCACCTCGTTCGCTTCTGCGGGCCTTCCAAAGAAGAGGAACGGCAAGCTATTCTGTAGTTGTTCAGCAGGTAGAGCCGGATTATTAGGCTAGGTTTGACAAATCAAACATGTGGTTGAGCGGTTCTGTGTTCGCCACTTAGCACAAGGGTCTTGTCCTTAACTGCCCTGAGTAAGGTAATCCACCATATTACCCTTACTCCATGGAAAGGGTATGGATGCACAATCAATTTATGAAGGGCCTCATCTTCTCTGTCCCCAACCGTCGGCAATTTCTGTTTAAAACCACATTCTCTGAATTTTGAACAAGGGTTACCAATATTCTTGAATACCGTCTAAGGCCGGTGAAGGATACTGATATGACTTATATTTATCCTAAGGTCCTCAAGGTGAATATGGCCTACAAAAATTAACTGGGGCTGTGAAGTGGTAGGTGTTAACTACACGATCATGTCATTCAAAAATATCACATATGAAATTAACATGTGAAAAGATAATTAACTAGACTAGTAATACAATAGATAGAAAGGCGTGTGGGATCAACATGAACAAAGGAATGTGACTTACCAACTGCACTGAAGTCCGTCGGATTGTTGTCTTCGGGGAGGTCTTCTCCGTTGGGATTCTTTCCAAGTGTTGGATCGTCACTACCGTTCCCTATTTGCAAAAGGATCCAAGCAAACAAACTCTCATAAGTCCGGACTCGACGAATGCGAGCTGGGAGAAAAATGTAAAATAACTTTAAAATAATACTATAAATAGGAAGGGGTGTGTGGGAGGTTGGAATCGGGATGTTGAAAAGTTGGAAGGAGTTGTATGATATGAGTTAGGGTATCGGTTGAGAAATTCGGAATATATGTAGTATGAGAGGGTTTTGCGGATTTTGAGTGTTAAGAAGTGAGAATCTGGATCAACGGTGTGAATAATTGGAATCGTGGCGTCGAGACGACCAAAACGGTATAAAATTGTGTTTTTAGGATTTCGGGCCCGACGGGTCGGGCACGGCCCGTGAAATTGTATAGGGCCCGTTAGGGTTTTCAGGTTGGGCCGAGTTGGACCTGGGCTGGGTTGGATATGGGCTGCGGGTTTTAGATGGGCCTAAAGTGGGTTGGGTGATGGGCTAGAAATGGGCTTTGGCCCAACAGATAAAGAAATAATAAAAAGAAAAGATTATATTCTAAATGGGCTCAGCCCAGTGGCGATTGGAGCCAGCCCAGGAGGTGGCCGAGCTGGCCTGCGGAGGGGAGGAGCCGGCTCGGCTCAGGACTGAGCCGCCCGATGGGGCTCGGCTCGGGGGAGGTCGGCTCAGAAATGGGGAATCGGGGGAAAACAGAGGAGGGGCACCGCCGGCAGTGGGGAGAGAAATTGGCCGCTGGGGAGGCTTGCCGGAGGAGGTGGAGGGTGTCTAGAGGATCTATAGAGGGAGGCGGTTTGTCGGACCCCAGATTCCATAACAGAGAGCTTTAGGAATAATCACCCGCTAAGCCGGAGCTTCAACCCCGACCTCAACTCACGGTTGTCAAATCCGAGAGGAGTAGAGTGATATGGCTCCGAATGGCCCGAGACGTCAACCCCAAAGCTTATTCCGGCAATTCAATGCACGGAGCAGTAGGGCGATATAGTCTCCTCACTCTTTCCCACTGAGCCGGAGCATCAACCCCGACCTCGTCCCGGCAAATAAATGCACGGCTGGAGTAGGGTGATATAGCTTCCAACATCTCAGTGGAGAGTCGCTTCACAGGGGTGACTAAACTTAATAGCTCTACGATATAAAACCTGAAATCCTACCTGCATCATGCACTTCAAACATACACGCATTGTACACGATACAGGGGGAAGAACAAACCAGTATCATAACAGAGACTCTACGACCGAAACTGCAATAATACTAGTTGTTCGGGAACTTAACAACATATACATAACAAAAGGCAATAGCACAGCGGAAGGTTTAGTTGGCTGAGAAGCCTAAAGGTAGGGCCGAAAGCGGCGACAGCACAAACCAACTACCGAACCCAGGGCAGGACCACTGCCCGGGATCACCAGCGACTAGTCGATGCCGGAGTCGATTTCAACGTAGAAACCATCCATTGCAGGAGTGGTTTCCTCTGCACACAAATTATCAACGAATGCAAGGTGAGTACAAAAATGTACTCCGCAAGACTTACAAGGGGAAAAATAGTATTAGATGCATCAGGTATCAAGAAGGGGCTATTTGTGGACTATTTTGCAGAAAGCTAATTTAATCTTTCACAATACCTGTAATTAGATTGAAATCCGTCTACTGGAATACTTTGCAAAAGAGATGAGCTAAAACTGCATAATAAACCTAAAGCAGACCATTGAACACAGCAAACCCTCGATCCTTTCTCGACCACCAGGGAGAAATCGATCGCTAACCCACGTCCTTAGAGTTGGCAAGTTTTAGATTAGGGTTGCACTTGTCTAATTCGACGCAGGTAATTACCAAGCTGTCCATAACCGCGGACACGGCTATTCGAATAGTTTAAACCCTGTAGGGGTGTACATCTTTACCTACACGTATCAATCGTCTCCTGATGCCATCGCGACTTACACACTTTCACGAGGTGTGCTGGCGGAGGGAGATTGAACACGACCTTTACAATGTTTTCGACTTAGGCATGAGCCGCCCTAATAGGCTAGTCCGCGAACGACAGTTCGGCCGCTACTTCGACGCGGTCCTACTAGTTGTGTCAGGTGATACATCCCCGGTCCCGGACCGTGTGTAACCCTCACTCCTATATTGTTGCACCACACCACCTTCTCATTTTCCACGCACCCAAGTCACGAAAACGGCAAACTATGCGGCTCACCACCTAAGTCTAGACAAATTATTCGGTCGGGGGTGGCCCATATACACCCGTGTAGTAGTACGCAAAATCTTGGCTCAATGTACGCCTGAAACCGGTCCTTGTGGGATGAACGAGACAACCCACCATGCTCCGAGCATGACCTCTCGTCCAAGCCCGATTGATATTAGTCAGGTTTATTAAGCACATCCCGGTGAACACCCACTAAATCCGCTAACCCATCCAGAGTGTGTTTTGTCTGCCATCCCAGGAATTACGACGTTTACCCAACTAAGCAGGTCTAAGCATCGTGAGCTACAATAGCAATACTACAACAACAAGTAATTCACTCTAAATAGGTTGGGAGGGTCGGTGGTGTTGATTGAGCGACAAGGTAAGTTTGCATGCAACGGATAGGGTTCACACTTAGCATAAAATATCAGTGGAACGCATGCAATACGATTTTAAAAACAAATAGTAAGTTGCAAATAATGGGTTATCCTCAAGATGGTCAAAGGGGGCTGCTTGCCTTGCTGATCCGTTACTATGCCCTGATCTTGCTCAAAGATACACTCGTCGAGATCGTCCGGTCCTATCGGAAGGAGCGACAACACCGAAACGAAACACACGAAACAATCAATACATTGTTGGAAAACATCGGCATGAGATGCAATGTATGCCATGAGCTAGAGGATTCAAAATAAACACTAACGCAACTGGAATCAGGTTAATCGAAGTCCGGACGCGCGAGATATCGCGATCCGACGACTTCCGGGGGTTCGGGGAAACCCTAAATGGAGTTTTTAATCAATTTTACTTTTCCTAGCATGCAAACATGGATGAACATGATGTGATTGAATAGTTCTCATTTTTCTGAACATTTTGATATATTATTTGCATTTTTCTGAATTAGGATGAATTTTCTACGAATTTTTGAAGGTTTAATTCATTTAAATCCCCTTTGTTGCATTTTTCTCAGAAAATAAAATCAGAAATACCAACATTACTCAGCCTAACCTAGCTTCAGAGTATGACAGTGGGCCCCCTTGGTCAATTTTGACCAAGCCAATGACATGGGGGACCCACCCGTCAGCTCCTTCCCTTTTCTTTTATTCTTTTTCTTTAATTTCCAGCCGTGGGACCCAGCTGTCAATGAGACATATTTAATTACAGCACATTAATCACACTGTTTAGCATTTAATGGTTACATTAATCACAAACTACCATTTATAATACTATTAATGATGCCCTAACCGAACTCATTAGCACTGATTAAATGCATTAATCATAGCTAGTAATTAATAAACTACTAACTATGCCCTAACTGACCCAACCAAATAACTAACCTAACTAACCACCTAACCTAACTAACCTACTAACCTAACTAACCTACTAATTAACCGATGGCCATTAAGGCCTCAGGCATCCGGTCGGGACCGGCCACTGGATGCATTGGCTCGGTCCGACCGGCGGGGCTTCGGCCGGCAGTGAGGAGGGGCTGGGCAAGGGGCCGACGGCGGCGGGGCGGCGGGGGTCTCACCGGCAGTAGGGCGACGGCGACGAGCAGCGGAGCTCGGGAGCGTCGGCGGTGGGGCGATGAAGCTCGGGGCAGGTCGTCGAGACGGCGGCGAGGGAGGGCGACCGAGGCGGGGGACGGCTTGGGGCGGCTCGATGGCGAGGCAGACCGCGGGGCTCCGGGGCGACGGTGCTTGAGATAGCTCGGGGGCGAGCTCTGGGGCGGCGTGGATGGCGATGCGGCGGCGGGGGAGCACGGGTGGCTGCTCGGCTCGGGGCAGCGCCGGAGAGCGACGGGGAGGAGGCGGCGTGGCGTGGCCGACGAGGCGAAGAGGCGAAGCTCCGAGGGGGGGGGGAGAGCCGGGGCGGAGCTAGAGGGGCGGCGGTGCTTGGGTGGTGAGCTCCGGGGGAAGGCGGTGGAAAAGGGGAAGAAAAGGGGCGCGGAGCGGCCGAGGCGGGTTTTAAGGGGAAGGGGAGAGCGGCGACCGAGGTGAGGTGGCGAGCGGGGCAGAGCTCGCTTGCCACGCGTGCCGTGCGGTGGCAGGCGCTAGAGGAAAGAACCGGGGGCGGCCGGGTGAGAGAAAATGGGAGGAGGGAGAAGAAGGTGGGGTGCGGGATGGGCCGAGCGGGCCGGGAAGGAGATGGGCCGGAGGGGGGGGAAGGCCCGGCCGGGGGGGGGTTTAGGTTAGGGTTTTCTTGTTTTCTTTTTTATTTCTCTTTTGATTTTTTAAGTTCAAAATACTTTGAAATTTTTAAACTGATTCAAAGCTCTTTCTTCACTTCAAATTCAAATTTCAGAATATATATATATATATATTTGACTTCTTTCGATTCCTTCTGAAATTGGTTTTACAAATTTTTAAATAAGTTTGCAACCTCTCTTTAAGTTTAAAACCCTAGCTCAAACCTTAATTTAAATAATGCAATGCCATGACATGCCATGATATGCACAATCAAAAGTGAACTTAGAATGGGGATGTTACAAGGTTTCACTGTTGGGGAGAGGGAGGAGGATTTCTATGGGGAAGGTGCTCGACGGCGTGGAGGTGGGCTTGAGCTCACCTCGCCGGAGTTGGGGGCGTTGGTGGTGAGTTGCTGTAGCTCGGGAGAGGAGGAGGAGGCTGGGATGCTCGGGGAGAAGTGGAGGGAGCTAGGAAGTGTTCGGGGTGAGGAGGAGGGAGCTCGGGAGGGGCTGTCGGCTTTTATAGGAGGCGAGGCGGTGCAGCCGGGGTGCCCCGCTCATCTCCCGAGGAGATGAGCTCGCTGGGACAGGGCTCCTGTGCTTGCTCTGGCGCGTGAGGTCTCGGGCGGCGTGCGTGGCAAAGGCGAGCTTGGGTAGCGAGCTCTGCAGGTCGGGGCGGGCGGTGCTGAGAAGAAGAAGAGCGGTGGCGCAGGGGAAAAAGAGGAGCAAGTGACACGTGGGCGAGCAGCATCGGGAGTGAGGCCGAGCAAAGAAGTGGGGCCTGCCCTGTTATCGGCGTTGAGCCGAGGGCGGCACAATGGGCGGCGGCGACGGGCGGTACAGGCGGCGGCGACGGGTTAGGACCGAGGAGGTGAAGATGATGGGCCAGACGGGCTGAGGAGATGGATTGTGGGCTGAGAGAGAAAAGAAATGAGGCCCAAAAGGATCTCGGATTTTTCATGAATTTCAAATTTTAAAATCTTGAAAATTTTCATATTGTCACAGTGTCAGATTCTCAGTGATATGATTCAAGGATGAGAAAAAATTAACTAAAATTCAGCAAGTTTTCAATCACAGCAATAGACAATTCCTTACTGAAAACACGGAGATTCTCTAGCTGTCAAAACCGAATGTTCCCAGATGTACCAAGTGCAAGGAGCAGCAGTACTAGCAGTACAACATGGAAGCTGGAAAAAGCTCGAACCACGGCGCAACGATCCACACGATCCTGACGAGAGATTCCCCCGTCTGCTTCGCCACCAATGCCTCATCGCGACCACCAGCGGCTGCTAGTCCGTCGCTCGCTCCGAGCTGGGTCCTTCACTTTACTCCACGCTTCGCCATCCTTTCACGCACACCGTGCGGTCCATGGCGTGCGTGCCATGTGACGGGGGTCTTGTTTGGGCGTGGCTGGAAATGTCTGTTCCGCCACCCTTTTTCCCATGTCCTCCTCACTACCGGTTCCGCGACGAGATGCTGATCCCCTAGAAAGCGTGTGGCAAACAAAGATCAGAAGGGGATCTGTTCCTGACGCTACGTCCGCATCAGAGAACCGAGTTTGATCGCTCGCTCGGGTCAGGCGAGAGCATAAAACGGGAGAAAAAACACATGACACTGGGGGAAGTAAAAAAGACGATTTTTTTTGCTAAGTGGATTTGCAACGAGGGAAACAGGGTGTGGAATCTTTGGGTCCGGGCCGCCTGAATAGAGGCCTAGAAGGTAGCTATACCGTACGCAAAGGGCCAAAGATGGGCCTCATAGAGCCCACAGCATGAAGGTGAGAATCCAGAGTAGATATGATTAGCGCCTCGATTCACGGATAATTTGTGGGAGGGCCCTAGAAAACAGATTATTGGATTAATTATTCTTTTCGAGCGATACCAGATTATTGGGCAAAAAAAAGAAAAATTTATACTATTTTGTAAATTCTAGTTGGTGATGGTGACATTGTCATATCTTCTATGATGGTGTCACATTCTTATCACCAAGAAACAAACAAATAGAATCCTTATCCTTATCTTTGATAATAAATTTCTTTGTTTCGTTGAGATACCAAGAAAATTAAGGATAAAGATTAGGTTAACTTGTTTGTTTATTTGAGGGGGGAGTGTGATTAGATAGATCGGCCCTCCATGCCCCTCGTCACCTGCGATTACGTCGACCTCAGCGCCCGCCTTAAGGGCGTTGACGTGATTGCTAGCCGCATGTGCGCCATACTCGTCGAGCTCAGGGACAAGGTCATCGGGTTCCGCTTCCACTTCGCATCCCGCCACACCCCTCATCAACATCGACTATGTTGGATTCGTCGGCTTCGTCGGCCTCACGCAGGGGTCGAGCAACACACAGCCGCGATTGTCGTTTGTGAGCTCCTGGAGCCGCCAATGGACACTCCGCTCCACGCTTGGCTCGAGTAGTGCGCATCCGCGACTACCGATCGTGAGTTCCTAGAGCTACTGTCGACATCGTCTCCAATATCTAATCTGAGACTGCTCCTGGTTAAAGGTCAATATAGCTTGTTTATTGACACTGGGTGACCCGACTACATAACTAGATATTTGTCATGTGCCGATTAGAATTTTATCCCTCTATGCTGATGATATAAATGATTCATATGTCATTGTCATTTAAATTTCTATCCATTTTTACATAAAGAAAGAGCTTTTATATTTTTAAGTTATATCTCTGCATAAATATGTATATATACGTTGAAATTTTTATGCTTTAACCTATCATAATGCTAAGATTTGTTTTATATTTCAAAAAAGTTATTATAGCGGGACCACTCCATGAGTAGCGTCACGAGGTTGCCATTAAAGCGAGTTTTATACATGTTCACTGGTTTGTACCTGTCATCATTTCATTTTTTGGTAGAACTTTAGCTATGTCATGTTGCTTATGAAATCTAAATGTTCTTTTTGGCTTATTGAGGTTGAGAAACTGATAGGGAATTACCAACCCACCATCTAATTCATTAATTGTTCAAGTACAATGCTAGTTTTATTTGAGCTTTCTAGAGGCACTTCTCCTTAAATGTTTTATTATCGGATCTGGATAATATTTATTTTCTATCTCTCTTCTCTAACTAAGTTCTAACGTCCTCCATTTTTCTCAACTAACTCGTATAATTCTCTCTTCTCTAATTAACTCCTAACGTCCCCCATTTTTCTCAACTAACTCGCATAGATCTCTTCTCTCTAATCTCTTCTCTAACTAACTCCTCCGCCTCAACTTAAATTAAAAAAACCCACCTTAACCCGTGATCTCTCTCCTCTCATCTCACCCGCCTCCCCTCCTAGCCATCGACGAGGGGAGGAAGAAGAGCTCGGTTGGGGGAAGGAGAAGAGAAGAAAAGGGAAGGAGGGGAAGGAGGTGAAGAAAGAAGAAGAAGAAGAATAAGGGAGAAAGAAGACACCGCCGCCCCTTGCCGTGTCATCACCATTGTCGGTCGCCGCCGCCCCTCCTAGCCGGGCTACCCTCGCAGCCGGCCAAGGGGAGGAAGAGGAGCTCAGTTGGGGGAAGGAGAAGAGAAGGGAAGGAAAGGAGGATAAGGAAGAAGATGAAGAAGAAGAAGCTGTCGCCCCTTGGCGCGCCGCCATTGCCGTGCCCCGTCGCCCCTTGCTGCGCCGCCATCGCCGTGCCCCGTCGCCCCTTGCCGTGTCGCCATCGTCGTGCACCGTCTTCCCTTGCCGCGCCGCCATCGCCGTGCGCCGTCGCCGGTCACTGCTGCCCCGCCCGAGCCGCCTCCCTTCCTAGCCAGGCAGTTGATGGTGATGGTGATGGTGATGGTAAATCCTCCGTTTTTCTCAACTAACTCGCGCAAATCTCTCTTCTCTAATCTCTTCTCTAACTAACTCCTAATTCAACTCAGTTAAAAAACCCACCCGATCTGTGCTCTCTCTCCTCTCATCTCACTCGCCTCCCCTCCTAGCCGGGCTGCCTTAGCTGCCGGCCGAGGGAAGGAAGAGGAGCTCGGTTGAGGGAAGGAGAAGAGAAGGGAAGGGATAGGAAGGAGGGAAAGGAGGAGGAGAAGAAAGAAGAAAAAGAAGGGAGAAAGAAGCGGCCGCCACGCCTTGCCACACTGCCATTGTAGTGCATCGCCGCCTGTGGCGTACCCGGTTTTAAGGCTGGATAATCCCTTGTGTTTACTGTACCGGTCCCATGATCAGTAACCGGTGCACACAAGTTAACCTGTATATCATTGTCATACATGCATATTTCAATATCGGTGATATAAATAGACCCTTAGGTCGAGGTCCTTTACCTGTAGCCTAACAGCTAGAAATTTGCAGCGAAAATCAAGCGGTGATGTGGCCCATCAGTATGCCATACCCGACAGGCAACTGACTGGGATTACGCCATAACTTTCACGAACATAATCATATCCTCAGAGTCGACGTCTCTTTCGTCTGGCCAAATCAACAAGCCAGGTGAGTACATTGAATGTACTTGCAAGCATCCCGTAGGAAGAATATAACGGTCATATTTCATGCAAGGTTTGTTCAATAAAAAGGCTCTACCCTAAGTTAAAGATTGAGCGGAAAAGTAAGTTTTCATTTAAAATACAATGGTAATAGATTCAAAAGCATTTTTGAAAGCAAGCCCGTCTCTGACGGGTCAGTATCTGGTGCCAGAAATTACATTTTGACAATCGTCAACTAGAGGCTGATAACCCGTGTATCGCCTCAAGCCATCCTTAAAGCCTACCCATGCTGCCACCTCGCAACACGAGCTAGGTTTCACTTCTGCAGTTCCTCACTACCAGCCTGTAGCTCAAACTGCACACGGTGGACACATCATGCCCACGTCCTTAATCCCATTTCCAGATTTTGCAACCAAAACTTAGTCTAACCAGTGTGTGGCATTTCCAAGTTGTGTCCCTAACCGAGGACGTGGCTATTCGAATAGATTTTTAACACTCTACAGAGGTTGTATGGCTTTACCCACAAGATATAAGTCCCCCTTGTTGCCATAGCCAACTAAGCACTCTTTACAAGGGGTGCCGATAGGGTTATTACAACGAGACCTTCCCCCACTTTCGTACCAGTGCTGGACCTGCTAGATAAGATCTACCCAGTCTTCGTTTATGCTCGGCAACTCCCGACCCACAACCCAAAGTGGACTCACTTTTGTGTCGAACGACTCCCTACGTAATCACACGGAGGTCCTCTAGGGATGCCAATCTGCCTAGCACTCTCTTCCTACTGCCCACGGGTCCAGACACTAGCACTCGACAGGGTAATTAGCCAAGCCCTTCCCACAAAGGACATGTGGACGTACGGGGTGAACTTGGTCGAGCGGCACTTAGGCTCAGTTCTTAATTGATTCGAGCAAGACTGCACATCATCATCTCATAACCATGTTCCTTCAAGCTACAATACTTCCTCCGATCTCCACTTATTGATCTCGCTTGAATCTAAATCATCCTCCATTTTAGTTTAGGGTTTTAGCAAACATCACTTTGAAACACTCATCCCGGAAGGTACGCACCTTACCGAGGGTTTTAATCCCATGACCAAAGGAGTTTCGCATGAATCGAACAAAATTAGGTTTTTCTCTATAGCAGGTCTAAGCATGGCTAATGCCTATATCCTTAATTTTTTGCTGGTCGTGCGATGACCGGCTAATTATTACTAGGGTTACAAGGACCAGATTTGCGGACCTATGTCATATGCAACTATTGGGTATATCTAGGTCTAACACAAAATATTGTTGATACACACATAGCATGCAGAGTTGCAAACAAATTATTTAAATGTTGACATATATGGGATTCAACATATTCAAGGTGGGAATGCTTGCCTGGCAAGTTTTGCCCGATTCTCGAGCTTGATCTTGATACAACAGTGGTCCAGGGTCTCCCACGCGATTCGCCGTAACGTCGGAGCTACACATCGGAAAAACATCAGATGAACAACGGTACGAGGAAGAGCCAAATAAAAACCCTATTTACACATATGTAATCTTAGAATATGCGTTCTGGACTTAGAAAAGGTGGGGAAAGAATTAACATCACATGGCTTTGCAGTTTGGGAAGACATGGTTCTATGTGACTACGAACATGTTAACATTTAAAAGTCTTAGTCCTCAAGTTTTAATTAGATTCAAAAGAAGTTAATCACGTTGAAAGATTTTAAAAGGGCTAGGTGAACAGTTTTTGGAGCAAGGTTGAATTGGTATGGGTGTGCATATGCATAAGCATGCATACAACAGTTGTGTCGGTTTAAAATACCCACATATTCCTTATTGATTTGGTTGATAAAAAGTTTTGAAATCAAGATTCTTTGGAACTCTCATTCATATATGATTTTATGCAAAAAGGAAAACCATATGAAGCCATGCTTAAAAATGACCTAATATGTTCATATATGATTTGAATTCAAATTGGAAAATTCAAATAATTTCAAAAATTATGAAACTGGTACCTTAGGTAGGGTTTGATTTTAGAAGTATATAGGAAGAAAAATGGACGCATTTGGAATTACAACGTAGGAGTTCTGGGCTTCCGAGTATTTGCCGGAGAAGAAAATAGAAGAGGGGAAACCCTGTCGGGAGGGGGAAATATGACATCGAAGGCGCCTTCACAAATCACGCCTTCGGTACACTGGTTGCGGCTTTGGGTTGATGAACCAAGAGAAATACGCTTCCACAAGAGGAAAACGTATTTCCAGAGAGCATCTAAGGGCGAATACGTCTTCATGGTAGAATGGCGCAAACCGCGGAGTACGCTCCCACTTAGTTTGCTTGTGGGCCTGGTTGCTTAAGGGCTGAACCGATGACTTGGGCGCTAAGTAAAATGATTAGGCTAATCGGGCAAGGTTAAGATGGGAGAGAGAGAGAGTAGTCCGCCGGAAGAAGAAGAAGGGTGCTTAGGTGCCCGAGCCAAACACCCACTAGGTGGCGGCTTACCGCGGCTGGTGGCGACATTGCCACGATCTCCACTGGGGAAGTGCGGCAGGGTAGTGACTAAGGAACTTGTGCCGGCGGGTCTAGAGTGATGGCTGGCGCTAGGGATGTTAGCGACGTGTGGCGTACCGGTTTTTTAGGCCGGATAAACCCTTGTGTTTAATCGTACTAGTCCCATGATCAGTGGCTAGTACACACAAGCACTTGATAACATCGTCATACAATACCGAGTCCTTTATTACACAAATAGCCATTATGGTCTTAATTCATTCAAACTGGGCCCATTGGCCGAATTAAACAGCAGCGGAAATGACATACGTGGTAGTTTGCCCATCAATACGCCGAACCACAGGCAACTGACTGGGGTAACGCCCTAGCCCTAGAAGTCACTGTCGTCATCGTCGGAGAGGTACTCCTCTTCATCTGGCCATATCAACAAGCCAGGTGAGTACTTTGAATGTACTCGCAAGCAAGCCCACAGAATGGTATTACGGTAATAGTTCATGCAGTGGTTGTTTCAAAGGAGCAACTCTATTCTAGGTCTCATGTTGAGAGGAAAAGTAAGTTTTAAAGTAAATACAGGAATATAGATTGTAAAGCACTCTTGGAAATTAGAAGTACTACAAGTAACATAACATTTCATGAAGTAGCCTCCGCTACCTCTTTTTCTTGCCTCAATCTGATATTCCTGCATATCACCATCTATAGCCTGAGGCACCAGTCCGTACTACCCCTGATAGCATGACTGGCCCCGTTCCTTCTGCAATTCCTTGCTACCGACCGTGTAGCTTAAATTACACTCTGTGGACACATCATGCCCACGTCCTTAGTCCATTTCCCAGGTTTTTATAAACAAAACTCAGTCTAACCAATGTGTGGCCTTGCCAGTTCATGTCCATAACCGAGGACGCGGCTATTCGAATAGTTTTTAACACTCTGCAGAGGTTGTACGGTTTTACCCACCAGATGTAAGTCACCCTGGGTACACTTTGCAACGTATACTGAGAGGGATATTACAATGAGACATTTCGCCCGTTTTCATACTAGAACTGGACCCGCTAGATGATTCTCCCAACTTTTCTTTTGTCCCGCGGACTCAAAAGAGGAACTCCTCATCTTTGTGTCGAACAACTCTCTACGCCATGCAGTGGAGGCTCTCTAGAAATCTCAATCCATCTAGACACATACTCCCTACTGCCCACGGGTCCAGGCTCTAATACTTGACGGGGTAATAAGCCAAGTCCTTCCCACAAAGGCCATGTGGACATACGGTGTGGAACTGGTTTAGCGGCACTTAGGCTCGGTCCTTGGCTGATTCGAGCAAGACTCCATATTTGTCCTCAACAACAAGGCTACCACCTGCTACTCTATCATCCCCGAATCGCCCTTACAATTCTTACCCGAATCATAATCATCTCCCATTTTGTTCAGGGTTTTGGCAACAATCCACTTTCAAAACATCACCCCGGAAAGCACTTACAATTCGGGGGTTTTAATCCCATGTCCGAGGAAGATTGTATAAACCGAACAAAATTTGGTTTTTAACTATAGCAGGTCTAAGCATGGCTAATGCCTATATCCTTATTATTTTGCCGGTCGTGTGAGAACCGACTAGCTATAACTAGGGTTACAAGGGTCGGATTATCAGACCTATGTCATATGCAACTACTGGTCGTAACTAGGTCTAGCATAAAATATCGTTCATATTCACATAGCATGCGGAGTTGCAAACAAAATAATTAAATTTTCGCGCATATGGGATACGATATGATCAAGGTGGGAATGCTTGCCTAGCAGTTCCTGAGCCCGTTCCTGGCGTGGGGGTGAGTCCGGTTCCTCCTAGTGCACGTACCTCACTCCATCAACTACACGTCGGGGAAATGTCGAATAAGAAGCAAACCGGCAACTCCAACAAATCCAAATAATAGGCATGTTCAACAAGAAAGGATACTATTAGAGTGAAGCAACAAAGGTGTTGGTGTTAAGATGATCGAATTAGGGTTTAGGGTTTGTTGGGAGGCGGACCGACATTTCAACCCTTAGGTCAAGAAACTCATGAGCACCTTAAATGGAACCTAGGAGGGGTATATGTGGAATTTTGATCTGGAGCTTAGTCCAAGAGCAAAGGAAATCTCGGGATAATGTTATGACCTAATTTGAAAGTTTGTGCAATCAGGAGAAAGTCATGCAACTAAGACCGTAGCTCAAATCATTTACTCTACTGTTTTTGCAAATGCTTTAGACATTTAGGCCTACTGGATGGTATGAGAGATTTACTTTGGCTGCTCTGAAAATGGAATATACAGTGTATATGTTGATTAAAAAAATAACTAGCTCTATATGCAATGCTCTTGGTTTGAACTTGAGTGATTTGGAAATTTGCATTTTTGTTTGAATAGAAAGCTAGGAAATATTTTTCCTTCACAGGAACCGGAAAAAGATTTTAAGGAACCAGTCAATTGGCTGCTGAACCGGACGAACTGAGGTTTGCGAGTGGTCGGAATGGACCGGACCGGTTTCCTAGCTAACCGGTGACGTCGGAGGCGTATTGAGGCGATGCGCCTCCACTTACCCTGAGTCTGGGCCTAGCAAAGGACTTAGGCCCGCTGCCTGCGATGGGAGCGCGCTTACCTTCCAGGGTCGGGTTCTGCGATGGGGTCCCGCCGGTCAGATGGACCGAAGTTCCCTTCTGCTTGGGTCCAGTGGCGCCGGTGTCAGCAGGTTGAACTCCGGCGAGGTAGAGGGCTTCCGGCTGTGGTTGATGGATTCGAAAATTGGTTGAGGGGTTTTGCTCTAGAGGGCACAGGGAGGAGGATAGAGCTAGAGGGTTAGCTAATTAGGCCTTCATTTGCTCAATGTCTTCGGACCCGAGGCTACAAGGGCGTGAGCGAGGGGAAGATTGGAGGAGGTTTGAGAGGGAAGTCCGTTGCTGCTTTGGCTCGAGAGGTAGCTAGGGGGGCTGGGTGAGAAGGCATGGGCTCAGAGTGCCCTTATATAGGCGGAGCGAGGAGTCCGGGCTGAGGTGGCCGCTGCTGGTGACCAGTCATGGCGATGGGACGGCTTGGGGATGAATCGATGGCTCACTGATGCAAAAATGGGACCAGGGAACGCTATGGCATGCGCCGGCGAGGGTGACGGTGCTAAACGTCGAGCGGCGCGGTGAATCGGCGTTCGGCGTGAGTACGGCTGCCGGGGCGCACGCTTGCCACTGCTTGGTGCCACTGTGACATGGCCAGGGCGCTACGCTCGAGGAGGACAGGGGGAAACACGCGGTGCAACGTGGCGCGTGGGGTTGTGCTTCGACGACGATCGATGCGGGTGGCAGCTGACGGCTGACGTGTTGATGCCTGCGGCCGGCATAGGGCTGTGCTTGTGGGCGCGAGCTGTGCCTCCCTGGTGCACGCCCAGTGCGTGCCTGGCAGGGCATGGCACGCCCTGGTGTGCACAGTGCACCCCGAGGTGCCAAACCCGGTCAGGGGGAGGGTGAGGACGTGTTCAGAGGGAATAGGGAGGGTTAGGCACTGTTTTGCACAGGTAGGATGGTGAGCTTGAATGACCGATATTCCATCCGCTAGGGTTTAATGGACAGGACAAGGAGAAAGACTGGATGGGGAATTTATGAAGTAGGTATGCTGAGGGAACACAGTAAGGTAGCTCCACCAGCCTTTAGAGCCTCTTCTACGAAAGCCTTGCTCATGATTCCATGTGACGGAACATATTTAGTGAAGGTGTTCGATGGTGGTAGCCGCGAATCTTTTGAACATGAGGTTCTTGTGTTTTTGCATAATCATGCTTCTGGGGAGATGAGGATCATTGTAGAATTTTATCGGAATTTTCCGAGATTTAGTTCTAGGGGTTGTAGTTCAATGCACAATTCTGCCCTAAGTTAATTATTTTCATAAGTAAATATTTTTGAACTAGGTGTTCCTATTTTATATTATATTTGAGTTGAGGATATTATTAAGTTGCCTCACGAATTTTTCCAGAATTTTTAGAGAGGCCGAAGAGTAGTAGATCACGCGGTTAGGGTTTCGGTCAAAATTGGATCTAATAGGGAGTAAGGGATCAGGGCATAGATCTAGGGTTCCGGAGTGTGTAAGGTGGGAAGGAGATATAGGGATCCTCGGGAATCCTTCCATCTTGGCTCGGGACCATCTGATGGCAGGGTGCCTGAAAGTGCATCCAGTCCCAAGGAGTGTGGGAGGATGATTATCTAGCCCTAAGGTTTGGTTTTGATGGTTAATGGCAACCCTCACCTGTATCTAACGTTTACAATGAGTGTGAACAGGAGCTTAGATGAACAGGTGATCGATCAAGACAACATCTGAGTGATGATGAGGCCTAAAAAGAGCAAGGAACCGTGAAGGTCAGAAGGGCTTGCTGAGCTAGTCTCCTGAGGCTCAGTTGCGAGGAAGCCGAGGCTGTGCTCGAGGGCAAGCGAGGTGATGGTGGCTTGATGGAGTTCAAGGACCATGACTGCAAGCTGGATAAGACCTGGAAGAGCTAGGAAGCTGGTGGATCTGCGTCAAGGGGTTCGCTATGCGTCTTCAAGGGTTGTCGTCTTCAGATTGTTAACTTGGAACCAGTGCCAAGATTCTGAGCGAGCTGGTCAGTGGCAGTGGTGAGTCTATTGTCCTCCTGAATCAGTTTTAGGCTTGTAGTGAGCCGGTCAGTGTTGTGCTCAGGTGCTGCCTGAGGCAACCGAGTCCACCTGAGTTTGGCATCTGAGACTCAGGTGGGTAGCTCAGCCGTGGCTAGTAGGTTACCTAGTGTATGTTAGCTGAGTCTCAGATAGGTGTGTCTGGTGGCTCTTTGTCTGACGTGGCATGAGGGTAACGGCTAGCTGCCAGGGACCCTATAAATAAGGAACCTGGGGAGGTTTCGACCTCAACCTTTACCTCTACCATAGAAAGCACCCTGCTATCGGAAGAAAGAGCTCTTAGTCTCCGAGAGAGTGTTGTCTGCGTGCATCCACAGAGAGAGAGAGTTGCTTTGCATCCTGAGTGCTTCAGAACTAAAGAGTTCATGGTACTGGTTCCTCCAAGAGTCTGAGAAAGCTCTTGGAGTTCGTCTGCTCCAAGACCGGGAAGTTGGAGCCGTTGGTGAGTAGGCCAAGTCTTGTGTGGCTGCCTCCAAGCGTTTGTGAAGGCGATTTGGGTCTGCCTGTCTCGCTGCGGTGAGATCAAAAAGATTCCACACAAGATAAGTGAACGAGGAAAGAGCACGATTTAGTGCCGGCTATGAAAGCAGCTTCCTCAACGGAGACGTACCACTTGCTCAAGTGGGAACTTCGGTAAAACAAACCCTTGTGTCTTCTTGCATTTTTGTTTGGTTTGTGTTCACCTGTGCTGTTATACATTGTTCATTGTGTTCACTTGTGCTGATATACTTTGTTCACTTACTGCCTGCACACAACTGAATTTCCCACCTGAGACTCAGTTGACACTTAGAACAAGTTGTCTCCTTTACTATTTTGTCTATCTGTTGCACCCAGCTGAGTCACTCACCTGAGACTCAGTTGGCACATAAGTGTCTCTGCTCTGCACTGATTGCATTTACCTGTGTTATCCATCTGAGAGTCAGTGCCTGACTCAGTTGCTTAGGATTGGCCCATTCACCTTAAGTAAAGCCAATTAGGTTTTAATTTTATAGAGCCGACCTATTCACCCCCCTCTAGTCGACTCCTGAGATCCTTTCAAGTGGTATCAGAGCCTCGTTGCTCATATTGGCTAACAGCCAGAGTTAAGGGATGTCGAACTACGAGGGTAGAGTTCCCATGTTTGATGGCACTAACTATGCTTTTTGGAAGCGGAAGATGCAAATGCACCTTACTGCATTGGATCCCAGATGTCTGGAACATTGTCGTGACAGGTCTTAAAGTGGAGAATGAGAGCACCCCTACTGATCAAGACAAGATCAACATCAAGAACAATGCTAGGGCTGCCAATACTATCTATATGGGGCTGCAGGAACATGATTTCAACCGTGTCAGCACCTTTGATGCAGCCCATGATATCTGGAACACCCTTCAGGCCATTCATGAAGGCAGTGATACCTTGAAGAGGTCCAAGAAGGATGTGTTAGAGCATGATCTTGACAACTTCCACTATCAACCTGGAGAGGACATCAACTCCATCTTCACAAGGCTTACAATGATCACAAATCAGCTGAAGGCCCTTGGATCAACTAGAGTTGAAGATGAAGATGTGATCAAGAAGTTCCTCTTTGTCCTTCCCAAGCCCTATCATACTCTGCGTCTGATGATGAAGGAAAAGGACGGCTTCGACAGGATGAAGCCTACTGATGTGCTTGGTAGGATGCTTACTCATGAGATGGAGCTGAATCACTCTAAGAAGCATGCTGCTACTTCTGGCAAGAACAAGGACATAGCTCTCAACATAGTGGGCAGTCTCAAGGACTCCAGTGATGAAGAAGATTTGGATGAAGAGATGTCCACTGATGAAGAGACTGAACTTGCTATGCTCACTCGCAATTTCAGAAAGTTCTACAGAAGAAAGAAGTTCTTGGTTCTGCTGAAAGATTCAAAGGGAAGAAGCAGCTCAACGACAAAAATGTTTTGAGTGTGGTGACTCAGGACATTTCATTGCTGATTGCCCCAAGAAGAGCAAGAAACCAGAAGAGGGCAAGTACAAGAAGAAGGAGGTCATTGTCAAGAAGAAATACAAGGAAGGGAAGCCACCTACCTTCAGAAAGAAGAAGACTCTGTTGCCAGAGCGTATGTGGGACAAGCTTGGGTCTCAGATGATTCAGAGTCTGAAGAAGAATCAGAAGAAGAAACTGAGCTAGCTGGGTTAGCCATCTGTGTCTCAGATGGGTCACTCAGTAGTCCAGCTGAGTCAGGCGATGGCTCAGTTAGGTCACTCAGTTGTACACCTGAATCAGACTCTCTCTTCGACAAGGACGCCGATCCTCCATCTGCTGAGACTTCAGCCCTATGCCTCATGGCTAAAGGCAACAAGGTATTAACTGAGGATGACTTTCCTGATTACGTTCAGCTAATGGACATTTTTGACAGGACAGAAAAGCTTCTTCGGAAAGAGAGAAAGGAAAACATCTCTCTCAAGGACAAACTAACTGATATGCAGGTGTCCCTTGATAATGCTCAAGATGCTAAAGCTGATCTTGATGAAGAAGTTTACTTGCTGCAGGTGGCTCATGATAAGCTCAAGCTATCACATGAGCTTCTAACTTCTGAGCATGATAAGCTCAAGGAAACCCATGCAGCTTGCACTGTTGCTATTCCTGATGCTAATCCCCCTAATATTGTAGAAACCTGCTTAAACTGTGCATCTCGCATCAATGCTATTACTTCCAGTACAGTGTTTGTTGCTGATCCACCCAGTGGATCAAGTACTTCAACTGCTACTAACTCTGTTGATGCAGCAAAGTTTAATGAGCTTAAGGAGGAGCATGAGGAGCTGAAAAGGCTCATGAGAATAGGCTTATGCAGTGCTAACATTGGCATGCAGAACTTTGCTAGACTCCAGTCCACCTTAGTTCGCAAGAACAATGGTAAAAGGGGACTTGGTTTCACTCCTGTGCTTGGCAAGGATAAATTGTCATATATTCCCCCTACTGCTAACAAGAAATCCTTGAAGAATAACTTTGTTCCTCAAATGGAAAAATATGATGCTAACTCTCTTGCAGGAAATCACCGGAAGACAGGTGGTTATATGAGAATTCCCTCAAACCCCAGCTATGTGCTTAGAACTGGGAAGAATGGTAAGCTTGAGGCAAAGTATGTTGGGCCTTGGAGTGAATACAAAAGAGTACCAAGTATTTGGGTACCAAAATCTGTAGTCACCTATGTCTCAGGTGGCTCACTCAGGTGCAATGCAAATGTGCTAACCCTTCCATCTGAGCTTGCGGGAGATAAGAATCTGAGAAAGATTCAGAGGTTCTCAAAGCTTTCTAAAGCTATATTTTCTAAGGCCAGATACTCCCTCGTGATCACTGTACCGGTCCCTGGATCAGTAGCCGATACACACGAGTTAACCTTATATCATTGTCATACATGCGTAAACAATTAAATAGACCGTTAAGGTCGATAATCTGATACCTGTAGCCCAATGGCTATAAACTTGCAGCGGAAATCAAGCGGTGATGAAGCCCATCAATATGCCATACCCGACAGGCAACTGACTGGGGTTACGCCCTAGCTTTCGCGTTCATATACGTATCTTCGGAATTGATGTCTCCTTTGTCTGGCCAAATCAACAAGCCAGGTGAGTACATGGAATGTACTTGCAAGCTATTCCCACAGGAGGAAATATATGGCAATATTTCATGCAGGGAATAGATCAAGGAATAGCTCTACCTTATGTTGTTGGTTGTGCGGAAATGTAAGTTTTTATCGTACATACGATAGTAGATTTCAAAACTATTTTGAAAATAGAAGTAGTTCGTAGTAACAATCATCGATCGAGGTAGAATCCGCTACCTCTCTTTTCCTTTCCTCAGCGTGATAGCTCAGCCTATCACGCCTACCCTTTTTGGCTTCGCTCGCACTACCCTAGGTAGTGTAGCTAGCCTCCTCTTCTGCAATTCCTGGCTACCATCCGTGTAGCGTAAATTGCACCCTGTGGACACATCATGCCCACGTCCTTAATCTCATTTCCCAGTTTTTCACAACCAAAACTTAGTCTAACCAATGTGTGGCCTTGCCAGTTCATGTCCATGACCGAGGACGCGGCTATTCGAATAGTTTTTAACACTCTGCAGAGGTTGTACGGCTTTACCCACAAGGTGTAGGTCACCCTGGGTATACTTCGCGACGTATAATGATAGGGTTATTACAACGAGACCTTTCGCCTGCGTTAATACTAGAGCTGGACCTGCTAAATGAGTCTTACCTCAACTCCGATTGTGCCTAGGCAGCCTGACACCACAATCTGGAGAAACGCTCATTTTTGTGTTGAATCCTTACCCACGTCTAAATGGAGCTCACTAAGAATCTCTACCCATGTAGCATCGTGGAGATTCTCTAGGGATCCATATCCTACCTAGCACTTTCTTCTTACTTCCCACAGGTTCGAACCCTAATATTAGGCGAGTTACCGAGTCAAGTCCTGTCGGCGTAGAGACGCCTCTAGCGGTGGTCCGGTTGGACCCCCTTTGGGATTCGGCCGGGGGCGTAATAGAGTTTCTCTTATGAACCGGAGACGGATCGAGAAGGGTGGGAATTTGATACTAAAGACACAGAGATTTATCCAGGTTCAGGCCACCCGGAGGTGTAATACCCTACGTCCTGTTCTTGGTGATGTGTTTGTATTGATCCGATCGAGGTTACCAAGGTGTTCTTCCTTACAAGAGACTAGCTATCCTTCTAACATAAAATGTCTAGAGCTCAAAAGAGGCTAACCCAAAAAGCTCCAACCAAAGATCCGAACCCCTTGCATGGCCTTGGAACTCCCCTTATATAGCCGGGGGTTTACCACAGTGGCCAAGGGGTGCTGCAGACGACGTCGTGGGCGCCAAGAAGCCGCCCACTCCTACATTTAATGCGTAGTGCCGACTTTCATGCCGGACATCTCCCCACCATGCTTCGGAACAGGGGCTCCGGCCGCTTTATGCCCGGTGGGTCCCTTGAATGCTGACTTACCGGGCTCCTTCTGACAGAGCGGGTGAAACATCCGCTCCTGGGCCCCGGGTGTCAGCGACCGACCGCGCCGCGGGACGCGCGGGGATTTGACCCAAAGTGGGCAAAAAGGGCTGACAGCGACACGGGTGCGCGGGGCGGCGCACCCGGTCAGTCAACAACCCTGTCAAACGGACCCATCCCCTGGCAGGGGGCAGGGCAAAAAAAGGGATTTGCCCTGCACGGATGGGACCCGGCCTGACCGATATTATGCCCGCACAGGGCTTAGCATTTAATGCCCGAATGACAGGCATTAAATGCTTCTGTCGGGGCTGAGGCTTGCGGGAGAAGCCAAGCACTGCAGCGGACCGCCCGGAGGGGGCCCCATAGGAGGACCCCACGACCCCCGAGCGCCTCGAGCCCGAGCGGTCCGATCCCGAGCAGCCCCTTCGGCTCCCGAGGGGCGCCAGCTGCCCCGGGCGGTCCCAGGGCGACCCCGAGCGCTCGGGGGAGCACTCGCCGGAGGGTCGCTCGGGGCCCCTCATGGGGGAAGCACCAGGGGGTCCGCTCGGGGGAGCACTCCCCTGGGCCCCACGCCTCGCGGGACGCCGGGCGCTCGGGAAAGGAGCCCCGAGCGCTTCCTCGATTCTCGAGCCAAGGACCGTAGGGAGCCCGAGGCCATTTCTAGATTGTTCGCCAGGACGCGGCGCTCGGGGAAAGCCCCCGAGCACCTAGGTCAGGCCGCCGGGCCCACTTACTGCTGCGGCGGGGTCCTTCACCGACCGGGCCGCCACGTGTCTCGCCCTACGGCCTCTGATTGGCCTCCGCCGGCGGTTCGGGGGACCCTGGACCCCATTCCGCCGACAGTAGCCCCCGGCCTTGTCTCCCAGGGACGGCCCAAGGGGCCACGACTGGGGATAAGGCCTTCTCTTCTTGGGCCAAGCGGAGAGGCCGGCCCACCTTGATGCGCCCTGCGGAGGAGCGCTTTAATGCGCGCGCGCGGAGTGGACGGAAGGCCCAATCCGCGCGCTCCACCTGGCGGCGGCGCTTCGGTTTTTCACCCCGCGCGGGAAAGGCGCGCGGCTTTTCACATCGCGCGCGGGCTGTTGCGTGTCTCGGGTTCCGTGCGGCCACCTCTTTACTGCCGCCGGCAGTAAATCCGCAGGCCATGATTACACGAACTCCGAGTTTCGCGCGGCCGCAGGCTTTACCGCCAATAGCAGTAAACTGACAGCCCACGCCTGCGGGAAAAACGCCGGGTGCGGGCGGTTGATCTTCTGCGGTCTTTTTCTTTCAAAAGAGGACGGGCCCCGCACCTTTCCAAACTTCCGAATCCTTTGCAAACGCTTCGCTCCCAATGCCCTTGCGCCCGCCTCGTCTTCTCCCTCTCGCCGCCTCCTCCTTCGCCTCCCGATAACTCTCTCCGTCACCACTTCGTCGCCATGACTCGCCGGAAGCCCCCGACCAGGCTCCCCGGACCCGACCTCCGTGATCCCCCAGTCCCGCCTACTCAATGAGGAGGCGATGGATAAGGTCCGGCAGCTGGCGGTGCCGGAGGGCCGCCCGCACCCGACGAGGGTTCGGCCGGCGACGTTCCCGCCGGAGCCGCGGGCGGACGAGACAGTGATATTTATCAGCTTCCTCACCGCTGGCCTACTCCCGCCGTTCTCGCCGTTCTTCATGGCGATCCTGGAGGACTATGGGATCCACCTGCTGCACTTGACCCCCAACTCCGTGGTGGTGCTGGCGATCTTCGCCCACCTCTGCGAGATGTTCGTGGGGGTAATGCCGTCGGTGGCCCTCTTCCGGCACTACTTCGTCCTCCGCTCGGTCGGGAAGAGCCGGGGCTCGAACCGGGTGGAGGTTAGCGGCAGCGTCAACTTCCAGCTCCGCGCGAAGAGCTCCGATCCATACCTTCCGCAAGAACTGCGGAACAAGTGGGACGACTGGCGCCAGATGTGGTTCTACATCAACACCAACCCGGCGCTGTCGCTCACCCTTCCGGAGACGCCGGGGGCGCACAGCCACTCGTGGGAGAACCTCGCCGAGAACGACAACGAGCTCTGGATGACGACTTCTCGCATCTCCCAGCTCCAGGAGCTAGGTTTGACTGCCGCCGCGGTCGCCGGCGACTTCCTGCGCCGCCGGCTGGCGCCGCTGCGCGACCGCGAACGGCCGGCCTGGCTGTATACCGGGGACATGGACTTCGGTCGGACGGCGACCGGCGCTGACACCAACCTGAACAAGGGGGCGATGGCGGCTCTCCTGAAGGCGCTGCTCGGGATCCATGACCCCTCGGCCGCCGAGCTGTCGCGGCCGGACCTGCCACTTTGTGTCGACGCAGAGCGGCAGTCCATTCTGGACATGATGCCGACGTGCGACGTGAAAGGCATCGTGGGGCCGCCGAAGGATGGCGGGCGCCGGCCGGCCGGGACCATCCGGATCTTCGCGGACGAGGAAGAGGCCGAGGCGGCGCGGGCGGCCAAGGCACAGAGCGCTACGGCCGCGGCCCACGATCCCGCCGACCCGAAAGGCAAGGCGCAAGCCCCTCCTCCCCCGTCACCGCCGCCGCGTCCGAAAGCGCCGAAGCCGAAGCCGCGATGCGAGATCCGCCGGCTTCGGGGCATCGAGCGACGGGATTTGGAGGCGACTTCGGGCAAGGCTCCTCCAGGGAAGGACATCCTGGGCAGCGCAACTCCAGGACGCCGCCTCCGCCGCCTCCTCCGCCCGCGCGCCCTGCAGTGCCGGGGGCGGAAGGCAGCGGTTCTGGGCGAAAGCCCCCCGGGACTTCGCCGGCCGGTGGCTCGTCGGCGGCGGACTCGGGGGCCGCCGCCGGGCAGAAGAGGAAGGACCCGACGTCGCCCTCGGACCCGGGACGCCGCGTCCCGAAGGCCTCGTGGCGGTAAGCGAAAACTTCCTCGCGCTTTTGGCTAAGTACCTTGCTCGGGAGCTAATCCATGTTTGGCCGTATTTGTTTTTCCAGGGAGAGCAAGAAGTCTCGGCCGTCACCGAGCTCTCCTCCTGCCCCGAAGGCTTCGTCCGTCCCGAGTGCGGCCGCGGGCCCGAGAGCCTCTGCGGCTCCGAGCGCGGCTGCGGCTCCGAGCGGTCCTCGGGCCCCGAGCGAGCGGGAGGATCCGGCTCCGAGCGCGCCTCCCGCCCCGAGCGGTCCCTCGGCCCCGACCGGGCCGAAGGGCCCGACCCCGAGCGCGAGCCAGCCCCCGAGCGCGGTGCCAGCCCCGAGGGCCGAAGCCGCCTCACAGGAAGAGGCGGCCCCCGAGCGCGGAGGCGGCCGCGCCGGAGGCGATGGAGGAGCCGGAGGCGACAGTGAGTGCCGCACCGGCGGCGGCAGGGGTGCCGGAGGCGACGGAGGGCGCCGTCCCGGCAGGGAAAGAGTCGTGTGCCGCCGCGACGGAAGAGCCGGCGGTGACGCTTGAGCAGGAGCCGGCCCCGACGAAGGGCGCCGCCCCGGCGGAAAAGGAGTCGTTTGCCGCCGCGACGGAAGAGCCGGTGGCAACATTTGAGGAGGAAGCGGCCCCGACGAAGGGCGTCAAGGACAATCGGCCCAAGGAAGGGGTCGAGGCTTCAACCGTGGCCGAGCACGCCGGGCCCCAGGAGGAGAAGGAGCCCGAGTTCTTCGACACCTTGGTCCTGCCCGGGTGGAGGCCCGCCGCGCGCCTCGAGCAGACGCCTCGGGGGCTTCCCCCCAACGTGTTTGACGCCGCGCGCGGCCATCACCAAGGTCCAGGAGGATCTTACCTCCGCGGAGCAATCATTGAGGGACCGGGAGAGGTCCGTGGAGGAGCGGGAGGAGTCGCTGGAGGAGCGCGAGGCCGCGCTCACGGAGGCGGCGGAGAACTTCTTGGCCCGCTCGCGCATCGCCAAGCGAGAGCACGAGCAGAACCTTGCCGACATCGAGCGCCAGCGGGAGCTCGTGGACGAGCTGAAGCGGGAGGCCATCTCGAGAAAGAAAGAGATTGACCGGCAGGAGCGGGAGCTCAATCGCCGGGCCTCGCTGCTCAGACCGCGCGAGCAGGCCTTGGAGGAGCGGGAGAAACGCGCCGCCGAGGAGGAGGCGCGGCTGTAGCAGCTTGCCGACGACGTCGCCCACCGCGAAGAGCAGCAGCTTCACCGGGCGGGAGAACTCGAGACAAAGGCGCAGCAACTCGGCCAACGCGAGCACTCCCTTGAAGAGGCGACGAACAAGCTGGACGCCGAAGTCCAGTCGCGCGTTGACGCCGCTCGCGAGGAGCTCGCCAAGGAGGTGGAGAAGCTCCGCGCGGAGAGCGAAGGCTTCAAGCAGCGGCTTGAGGACTCATGGGTTTCGAGGCGCAACCTCCAAAACACACTCCGAGAAACGGAGGAGGCGAGGGAGCGCGAGTCCTCGGAAGCGGCCGCACAGCTGGCAGAAGTAGATAAGGAGAGGGTTGAACTCCTCACCGAGCGGCGCGAGACGATGAAGATGATGAAGGCCATCTTCTTTCGCGCAAGGGACGCCGCTGAGGTGGCCGGACTTGGCACCGCTTCCTTGCCGGGGTTTGATGAGGCTCCCGGGAACATCGCCCTGGGCTTCCAGAGCATCACCGAGCATACTTTGACATGCTACCGCAGCCGCGACCCCAACTTCTCCTTGGTGCCCGCCCTGGAGGGGCTCGATGAGATCGACGAGGCCGCCGAGGAGGAAGCCCGGAAGGCGGTCCGCGGGGTGGCCGTAGAGATCGCCCGGCGGTTTTCCCGCGAGGAAAACACCGGCGATGGCGGCACCGGCGACGGCGACGGCGGCCGCGACGGCACTGGCGAAGGCGACGGCGCCGGCGAGGAGTAGCTCCTCCTTTACCTTCCTTTTTTGCTGTTCTTAGCCCAGGGCTTTAGCCCTTTTGTAAGAACTTTTGCTTAAACTTTTGCTATGTAAAGAACTTTGGCCCGAAGGCTCTTTGTCCCTTGCTTTTTTCCTTCTTGTTATGCTTTAACTTCTTTTCCTTGTTGCTTCGGACGGAGCGTCTGGCTCTTGCTCGGAGAAGGACGGAGAAAAAGGCCCTCGGGCCCCCCGAAGGGCCCCAGCCCCCGAGAGCTGGAGGCGTCGCAGCTGAAGCAAAGGAAGGCCCGTCCTCGGGACACCGAGTGTCCCCGAGCCGATTTCCTGGTTTCATCGCTTGTCTGCAAAAATTGCCCAAGTCCTTGTGCTCGAGGCAATTATTAGTACCAGCAATTGTTAATATATGCGTTATGTTAACCATTGCATATCTGTATACTTTTTCCTATCTTTGAAAACATTCGTTTTTGCTCGGCAATGCTTCCTTATGCCTCTGGGACGCTACTGGAAAAAACCGCCGGGCGCGTGCGAGAGTGCGCAGGGTACTTGGGCGGCTTATTACCAGGCTGATGTCCAGGGTTAAGAAACCAGGCAGGACACCAGGGCTTTGAGCGGACGACCCGAAGCACTCCCCATGACTTTCGTCGCTGCCTTCAGGTAAATACCACCGCGAACACAGAAAGAATTTGGGAAAAATTGGCGAGGAAAAACTAGTTGTTCATGCAATGCTCGGGAGCTCTAAAAACATGGAAATATGATTAGAAGCTTAGCTTAGGGGTCGGGTCTCAAGGTGACTTGGCGCCTTGTAATTTAGCGTTGCTTCAACGGGCGGTACCCGAGGGCTTCGTTATGGTGAACCTGTTTACTTCACAAATGATTATGTAACTTGCTTAGCGAAAGGGGCGTTTTCCACAGGTCCCCCGGGGGGGTTTGCCTGCCAACGCAGCCCACGTGTTTTCGGATCTGCCGACCTGTCCCGAGCGCGAGAAGTGAAGCTATCCGAAAGACGCGAAGTTGGGTGGCGCTCGGGCTTGCTAACCAGCAGAGCACGGGTGGCCAGGGGCTTATTTGCCCTGACTTGGATGTGCTCGGTACAGCTAATCGCCCGAACGTCTTACGACCCGACAACAGGTATTTGGATAAGCTCGACTGCTCGGGCTTCGGACCGGTGGGACCTACTCGCACCGAGGGGGGGCTCGGAGGCCCCGAACCCGCGCGGAAAACCACTCTTTCGCTAACTAGAGAGGAAATACTGATATTTGAAATACAGGAATTGAATATTGCACAGGGGATTCGTATGAATGGAAACTGCAACTTTCTATTGATAATAATAACGCTATCTAAATAGCTGGGAATACAAGGGAGCCCCCGAGCGTGGGAGCGAGCGCGTGGGATACTCGGGTGACCTTTGGCCGGACCGGTGCTCGGGGTTAAGAAACCGGGCCGAGCAGCCGGGGCGTGGGGTGACGGACCCGGAACTTCCCATGACTCACACTTGACACTCGGGGAGCTGACCCTAAAAGCCAAAACTTACCAGGGCTGTTCACGGGAAAAACTTGCGTAGGTGCTCGATGTTCCAGGCGTTGGGCAGCGGCATTCCATCTTCAGCAGCGAGCCTCACCGAGCCTGGCCGGGTGACTCTGGTCACTCGGTATGGACCTTCCCACATGGGGGAGAGCTTGTTCTTTCCTTCCCGCGTCTGCACACGGCGAAGCACCAAGTCCCCGACCTCGAGAGACCTCGGCTTCACGCGGCGCTCATGGTAGCGGCGAAGGCTTTGCTGGTATCTGGCAGCGCGGAGGGCAGCTCGGCATCTATGTTCTTCAAGGAAGTTGACATCTTCGACCCTGCGCTGATCTTGGTCTTCCTCCGAGTACGCCGCCACCCGAGGGGAGCGGAAGGTGAGCTCGGAAGGAAGGACTGCTTCTGCCCCGTAAACGAGGAAGAAAGGGGTTTCGCCGGTCGCCCGACTGGGGGACGTCCGGATGGACCAAAGGACGGCGGGGAGTTCTTCTATCCAGCCGGCGCCGCACTTCTTGAGCCTGTCGAAGTATCTTGTCTTGAGCCCCCGAAGGACCTGAGCGTTAGCGCGCTTGACCTGTCCATTGGCTCGGGGATGCGCGACAGAGGCGAAGCAAATTTCCGTCCCGAGGGCTTGGCAGTACTCGAGGAAAGCATCGCTCGTGAACTGCGTGCCGTTGTCGGTGATGATGCGGTTAGGCACCCCGAACCGGCTCATGATGCCTCGGATGAACTTGATTGCTGACTACTTGTTGATCTTGACGACTGGCTCGGCTTCCGTCCACTTGGTGAATTTATCGATTGCGACGTAGAGGTACTCGTAGCCCCCGACTGCTCGGGGGAACGGGCCCAAGATATCCAGCCCCCAGACCGCGAAAGGCCACGAGAGGGGGATGGTCTGGAGTGCCTGAGCGGGCTGATGTATCTGCTTGGCGTGGAATTGGCAGGCCTTGCAGCGTCGAACCAGCTCAAAGGCGTCCTCGAGGGCTGTCGGCCAGTAAAATCCTTGCCGAAAGGCTTTACCGACCAGCGTGCGAGACGATGCATGGTTACCGCACTCGCCCTCGTGGATGTCCGCGAGTACGTCGCGGCCTTCTTCCCAAGAAATGCACTTCATAAGAATGCCATTGATACCGCGCCGATAGAGGTCCCCATCTACAAGCGGTACCTTTTTGATTGCCGCGCAATTCTTTCTGCAACGGCTTCGTCTTCGGGAAGGGTATTTTCTTTCAGGTATCCTCGGATCTCGGAGATCCAAGAGGTGTCCTGAGAACAGGTGGCGAGCACGAGGTGCTCACCCGGCGGTGGCCTGACGGAAGGATCTCCCACTGAAGGCGCCGCCTGGGTAGACTCACCTTGGCGCGAGGTTCCCCCTTCGTCTTGGTCGGCGGCCTCGACGGACGGCCGAGAGAGCCTTTCTTCAAAGGTCCCAGCCGGGACCGGCTCCCGAGAGGAGGCCAGTCGCGATAGAACGTCGGCGGCGTCGTTGTAGCGGCGAGGGATATGCTGGAGCTGCAGCCCGTCGAAGCGCCGCTCCAACTTCCTGACTTCGCCCAGGTACGCTGCCATTTGAGGGTCCGAGCACTGATACTCCTTCGATACCTGATTGACGACTAACTGGGAGTCGCCTTTGACGAGCAGACGGCGCATCCCGCGCAGCCCTGCAAGGAGGCCTTCGTACTCAGCCATGTTGTTGGTGGCGCGGAAGAGTAACTGCACGACGTACTGGAGTGTCTCACCCGTCGGAGAGGTGAGAACCACTCCAGCCCCCGCGCCCTTGAGCGTGAGGGAACCGTCGAAGTGCAGAGTCCAGTGCTCGGCTCCTCCTTGTCCCGGGTTGCTGGAGAGCTGCTCGCTTTCGTCTTCAGGTACCGGCGTCCACTCGGCGACGAAGTGGGCCAGAGCTCTGCTTTTGACCGCGTGGTTGCTGATGAAGCGCAGGTTGAACTCTCCAAGCTCGATGGCCCACTCGACGACTCGCCCAGTGGCCTCCCGGTTACGGAGGATGCGCTCGAGGGGGTAGGCCGTGACCACCCGGATCTCGTGCGCTTGGAAATAATGCCGAAGCTTTCTTGACGCGACGAGCACCGCGTAGAGCAGCTTCTGGGCTTGAGGGTACCGCGTCTTGGCATTCGCTGACGAAGTATACGGGATGCTGCTGGAGGCGCACCCGGGAAGGAGGTTCCCCGAGCCCAGCCCCCGAGCGACTGACTTCGTCCCCGAGCAAGGCGGATTGCTCGGGTTCGCTCGGAAGGTGGGGCTCAGGGTTTTCCTCGGGAAGATGGTTGCTCGGGGACTCGGCCCCGAGAACCCCGCTCGCTTCCCCGAGAGCTTCGCTCGGGAGCTCACTCTCGGGTACTCCTGCCGACCGCTCGGGGTCACCGCTCGGGAGCGGGGGCCTGAGAGCCTTTGCCTGCTCGGGGGATGGCGGGAGCTCGGACCCGACCTCCCGCTCGGCGACGAGGACAGCACTCACCACCCGGGGTGTCACCGAGAGGTAGAGGAGCAGAGGCTCCTCGGGTCTCGGCGCCACCAGGACCGGAGGTGAGGTGAGGTACTTCTTGAGGCCCTCGAAGGCCTGCTCGGCTTCTGGGGTCCACTCGAAATGGCCCGATTTCTTGAGAAGCTTGAACAAAGGGAGGCCCCGCTCCCCGAGCTTGGAGATGAACCGTCCCAAGGCGGCCATGCAGCCCGTCCGGCGCTGCACGTCCTTGAGACGAGCCGGCGGGCGCATCTGATCGATGGCCCGGATCTTCTCGGGGTTGGCTTCTATGCCTCGGCTTGAGACCAAGAAGCCGAGGAGCTTGCCGGAAGGAACCCCGAAGACACACTTCTCGGGGTTCAGCTTCATGCGAGTACTGCGGAGACTGTTGAAGGTCTCGGCGAGGTCCTCGATGAGCGTCTCCGCGCGCCTTGACTTGACGACGAGGTCGTCGATGTAGGCCTCAACATTGTGACCTAGCTGCGACTGCAAAGTTATACGCATGGCCCGCTGATAGGTCGGGCCAGCGTTTTTCAACCCAAAAAGCATGCAGACATAGCAAAAAGTCCCCGCAGGGGTTGTAAATGAAGTTTTCTCCTCATCCTTTACAGCCATACTAATCTGGTGATATGTCCTTAAGACCAGCAGGCGTATATTTGAGGAGTTCACCTCCCGTTCACCCCAGTCCATGCTCGGTTTAGAGAAGCAGGAGACAAAGGGGGTGGGGGCGGTGGTAGGCAGCCGGAGATGGGTTTCTGTCGGCGGCAGCAGGTGGCTCGGGTGGTAGCTCGGAAGCTTCTCGGCTTGGCGGGCGGTCGTGGCGGACTGGCTGGAGACAGAGGCCAGGATTGGCGGCGTTGGGGTGGATGCGCGGGGTTCCACCGGCGGCGGCAAGAGGCGGAGCCCGGCTGGTGAGGTTCCCCACGGCTGGGAAAGGCGCGGTAACTTGATAGGAGGCAGCGGCAACTGCGATTGGAGCGGTGGGGGAGTTGAAGTGTGCGCCGGCGGCGGTTTGGGCGAGTTCGACGAATTCGCCGGCGGCGAGTCGGCGTCTGGTGAGGCGCTCGGGTGCTTGGTGAGAGATGCGCTCCAGCAGGCTACTGCTGCTGAAAGAGAAGGTGAGGTCGGAGTTGACTCAGCCGTAGCGGTGGCGCTCCAGAATGGGGCGTTGACACGGCTTTGCGGTGATGCTCGGGACTCAAGGTGCGGCGAAGTTCTCGAAGGCACCGGAGAATGGGGCTCGCC
The DNA here is from genome assembly GCA_019208055.1 of Stipa capillata. Classification (NCBI taxonomy): domain Eukaryota; kingdom Viridiplantae; phylum Streptophyta; class Magnoliopsida; order Poales; family Poaceae; genus Stipa; species Stipa capillata. The sequence goes on along the minus strand of JAGXJF010002351.1, from coordinate 684,045 downwards.
GGTGACTGCTCGGAAAGAGAGCAAGGGGAAACGACGGCCCAACAGCCGACGGTAGCCAGGGCGTCGCGGCGGGGTCTGTCGGTCCGGCGGAAAGTGAGGAGCGGCGAGCGGTGAGTGGCGGCGTGAGAGCGACTGGCGACGGGTGGATCGATGCTCCGGGCCAAGGAGCGGTGGCACGGTGAGGCTTCCCTGATGGCGAGCGGCGTTGTCCCAGCAGCGGCATGGGCCTTCCGTAGGCGGCGGCGCCGTCGGCTGGAGCAGAGGCGCCACTGGCACTGGGTCTCGGCGGTGCGGTGGCGCCGTTGGCTGGGGCCGGGGCTCAACAAGGCTCCTCCGCTGGCAGCAAGGAGTGGCGGCCGAAAAGGGGTTGCGGCGTGAACTCCAGAGGAGAGGCGGGTGGTAGGTGGGGATTGCAGCCGGTGAGCTGGACCAGGGAAGCTAAGCCCGGCTGCTCGGGAGAAGCTGCGCCGACGAGCTGGAGCGGGGGAAGGGGACGGTCCTGAGCAGCTCGATTGGGGATGGAATGAGTAGCTCGGCTTGCTCGGTCCAGAAGGAAGGAGATGGAGGGGAGGAAGAAGATGGTTTGGCTGGCTTGCTAGTGGAGAAGTGACAAGGAGGAAGAAAAGGAGAGTGGAGTGGCAACCGAACTCAGGGAGGAGGAGCCCGGGTTGAAGTTCAGAGAAGCTTGGGCAGGCGAGAGGAGCTCGGATTGAGCAGATTGGAGAGGGAGCAGCTTGGTTCTGCTTGAAGCAGGGGAGCTCGGGCTCAACCTTGCTGGTCCGGGAGATGGAGCAGCTCGGGTTGATGCTAGAGAAATGGTAGTTAAGAGGAGAACAGCAGGTGGAGCTGGAGCTCTTGCGGAAATGGAGCGCAGGGGAAACGTCCTGAGTCTCAGGCGCAAGGAGGAGTTTAGCTCGAACTTATGGGGGAAGGGGAGTAGAATAGCAGGGAGGCGGCGCTGGTGTTTGGGGAGCTGTCAAGAAGCTCGGTATAGAGGAAAGACTAGCAGCTCGGGTTGGTTGTTGCTGCTGTGGGGCTTGGGGAGAGGAGTAGGGGAGTAGAAGCTAGCAACTGGTGGAGTGTTAATGGTGGCGGGGTCAGCTGCAGAGGGAGTAGGCGCCGAGTGCTGTTGGAAGGATGGGAGGTGGCTTGGATGAGCAGTGCCGCTGATGAGATAGAGAGAGATTGAGAGTGTGCTGGAATTAATGGGCCGCTCAACCTAGCTCCAAAGGGGTGCAGCAATTGTCACCGGCTACTAAGGAAGTATAGGGGAGGATGACTGGCCTAGAAACACGAGGCACCGCTTACTGTTGAAATTCAATGGTCTGCCTGACATGGTCTGGAGTTGTGCTGCACATGCAAAGATTGGCACCGTCCCCTGTTGTTTGATGGGATGTGGCAAAAGGGAATAGTAGCAGCGTCAGCCAAGAGAAGAAAAAAGCGTATGTCGGCGGAATGGGGCCCAGGGTACCCCTAACCGCCGGCGGAGGCCAACCAGATACCGCAGAGGGTGACGCGTGGCGCTCCGGTCGCTGGGGCCTTGGGCCCCACCCGGATCGTCGTACGGAGCCCGCGGCCAATCCCAAGGAATCAGGGGTCTCCTCCAGAGGCTGCATCCGCAAAGCAGAAGGAGTCGTGGGCCTCCGGGAGCCCACGGCCCATGCACTGAGCGAGCACTCGGGGTCCGTCCCCGAGTGCTCGGCGTCCCAGAAGGCGAAGGGCGCGCTCGGGGTCCCCTCCCGAGCGCTCGGCATCTTGACAGGTGTGGGGCCCAGGGGAGCGCTCGGGGTCCGCCCCCCGAGCACTCTCCCTCGGGCTCCCCCTTCAAGGCGCCCCGAACGGCCCCCCGGCGGGTGCTCCCCGAGCGCTCGGGGTTGCTCGGGGGCTTGTAGAAGACAGCTGGCGCCCCTCCTAGCAAAGGAGGTCGCTCGGAACCGAGTGCCCAGGGGATGACGTGTCCTCTGATGGGACCCTCGTCCATGCACGTCGTCCAGCACCAAGCTTCTCCAGCAAGCCTCCGCCCTGGCAGAGGCATTTAATGCCTGTCATTCCGACGGGGAACCCAAAGCCCTGTGAGGGCATGATGACGATCAGGCCGGGTCCCACCGGTGCAGGCGATAAGCTCTGTTAGCTATCCCTCTCTCTCTCTCTGAGGGGTGGGCCCGGGCTGACAGATTATTTGACCGACCAAGCGCGCCGCCCCGCACGCCCTGTCACTGTCAACCTTTTTTCCCCATGGGGGACGTCGCCGCGCAACCAATTGCGCGGCATGAGAGGCTGACCTATGGGGCCCGTGAGAGGATGTCGTACCAACCCAGTCAGAAGAAACCCCGCAAGTCTCCGTCTGCGGGGCCCGCCGAGGGCAAAGGTGTCAGAGCCCCTGTTCCGACACACCGCGAGGCGACGTCCCGGCCGAAAGTATGCAGTCCGCATTAAATAGAGGTGTGGGCGCTTCCAGTTGCACCCACGTAATCTACAACGCAAGTCCAGCTCATGTTTTCCTTTGCCGACCTATGTGGTATTCCCCCAAGTATATAAGGGGAGAGCCTGGTCCATGCAAAGGGTTGGCTCATTTTTCCTAGTTTGATTCTCATTAGCTTAGATCTCTCTAAGTTTACTCCTTATCAAAGAAGCACCGTTCTTCCTCCGGGCTAGAGCTAGAAGAAGAACAGTGCATACCTTTGTAACTCATCATACTTGCCGCATACGCCTATATACACAAAAACAAGCAGGACGTAGGGTATTACGCCTTCCGGGGCGGCCTGAACCTGGGTAAATCCTTGCGTCATTTCATCCTTAGCCACCGGGTTTACTCGCCAAACTCCGATTCCCACCGGGGTTCGCAAGGAACTCAATACTCCCCTGGGCCGAATTCCAAAGGGGGTCCCTCCGGACCACCGCTAGAGGCGTCTCTACGCCGACAGCGTAGGAAGAATATGCTGGGGTCCACTTGCAAGGAGACATGAGTTGATTGGTTGGGCTGTTGAAGGATAGCAGAAGATAGACACCGACTTGTTCATTAATAAGAAACAGTGCAGATGCTTGGCAGGGCTTGGGGAGACTATTAGTGAGTTGGGTACGCTGGGATTTAAAGACTGCTTCATAATGGAAAGGTATTATTATTATGAGCTTTGTGAAATTTCAGGAGATGAAATGAACCACGGAATGACAGCATTAGAGCTTTAGGGTATAAGGTGTGTGCTTGCATGCACGCAGATGCGAGTGGAGGGAAAATGAGTATATGATCCGTACGGTCTCAAAGGTATAACAAGAAAACCGAGAAGAAGCTAGGGTTTTGGATTTTACTTCTGTTCGAAGGAATCGAGATAGAGTTAGGGGTGTATGTGCTTACTTACACGTGGAACTTTAAGCGTATATACGGTGGCAATGAAATTGGAATAGATGTAAGAGGTCGGGGTGGCTAGGGTTTAGGGAATCTTGCCGGTATACTGATATATATGCACAGGATAGTAGCTGGGTCAAACATTGAGTTAGGGTTTTACGTATATGCGTATATACGGAGACGATATATTCGTGCACACACTCCTGATAGGACATGGCAAAGTAGTTGGCGGAAGATCACGTTAATCGGAAAAAGGTCACGACGTATATACGTTTCAATTCCGCAGAAGTACTGGCTGAGAATGCAGCTGCAGACGTCGGTCTGGACTACACCGACTAGGAATAAGGAAGGGGACCAAAGGGGAAAATTTTTGGTTTGCTTTGCTTTAGGGCTTAGCTTGTTTTGAGTTAAAGTTTTTAACCAGGTGTATTTCAGTTAGCGTTATTAATAAAAAGTTTTTGAAAGCCCTAATTTTCGGGTTTTGGGTAAATCGGGATGTGACAGCAGCTCGGGAAAGGGGACATTAAGGAAGAGAGAGCTTGGGAAGGGAAAATTGCACATGTAGCTTGCGAGAGAGTAGGGGACATGGGCAGCTCGAGTTGTAGGCCAAAGAAGAAGAATTGGGGGAGAAAGGTAGGAGCAGTTTAGCTTGCTAGCTCGGGGAGAAAGGAGTTAGAGCAGAGGGAACTCAAGATTATAGGAAGCTGCTCGGAAGGTGAAGAAGGAGCTCAGCCACCGGATTGCTCGGGGCAGAGAAGAGGTGGAGAGAAGTTTGGCTTGTGAAGCAGAGCAAGCTCGGGCAGAGAGCTACGGCTATGGAGTGCGCCCGCGGGGGAAGAGGATGGATGCAGGTTGCTTTCCTTGGTTCAGCGCAGGGTGGAATAGTTCCAGGGAGAAGAAGGGGTTCGGCATGGAGGAGAAACAGCTCGGGGAATATCTTGGGCAGCTCCGACGATTTGGTGGGCTCGATGAAGAAGAGAAATAGGGAAGAGTGAGGAGAGCTCAAGCGTGGCTGTAGCATGTGAAGACGCTGTGCTGGTGCTGGTGCTGGTGCTTGCGAAGGGAATCGAGCAGTTCGGATGAGGGAGCAATGGAATAGCTGGAAGTTCGGCACAGATTAAACAAAGGAGAGAGCTCGGCTCTGTAGAGGAATTGGGGAAGGACATTGGTGCGGAAGTGGCATTGGTATCGACAGGAATCTAGCCGAGGCTGCTACAGAGGTTGTTTGGCACCGCTTACTGCATCAAAGAGGGAGGTGGCACGGTACAGCCGTGTAGAGCAGGAGAGAGAAATGAAGGGGAGTGAGGAAGAAGAAATAGGTGGGAAAGGTTGATGATAACAGGTGGGGTCGGTGGTGTTCTGGGCCCACGTGGCAGGGGTGCTCTGGCTGGTCGGTTGGTACCACAGGGGTATTCTTAGCAAGGAGCAAGAGAGTTTTGCACAAGGAGAAGGAACAGTGAGGATTAGAGCAACTCCTGGAATCCTGGATAGCTTTTGGAGATGGAGACGTGACAAGGATGATGGCTTTTAGTGTAAAAATGGATCAGGGATGTTTAGAGGGGGTTTCCCAAAGAGTTTGAAATTTCCCCCCTTTTTTTGAACGTTTAAATCAATTAGATTTAAGCCGAATTCAAGGTTGGCCCCAATTCTTATATTTGAATGTATTCAAAGGAATTTCAAAAGGAGGTGGTTGGTCGGTCATGGGTTTGGGTTATATATATGGAAGAACAATTTATTGGGAAATTTTAGGAAGCTTAGCATTTAGGGATTTAATTTCGTTTCAAAAATAGTTCAGACTGAGATTTAAAATATCCTGAAAATTCTCGAGTTGAAGATACCCATATTATTGCACATTTGAGCTCAAGATCCTAGATGTATATATTTATAGAATACATGATAGTTTGAGTGGACGACATCGGAGCCAAAAAGTTGTCGCAGGGCATTTAGGATTTGAAGATACGAATTCCTAAGCAGATTTTGTCATGCTTAAGATAACAATGGAGAGTGAGGAAATATGGGTATAAGGATTGAAATAGGGGGGAGTTGACAAGGTAATACGGTCAGGCTAGGGTTTTGACCCGTAACTCGTAAAGAAATTGTTTAGTGTCTGCGAGTGTGTGTGTGTGTATGTATACAGAGGTAGTATATATTTATATTCCAGGTGAGAGAAATGTGGCAGGGTGCCGACGGAGATACATGCATGCTTAGGTGATATACGCATATACGTAGAGGCGTCCGGATGATAGACGGACATATACACATACATAGATAGGTATATGCATGTGGAAAATTTCAGGAGTGCGTGTGTGTGGTCGTGCAAGAAGTCCGGCAGAGAGAAGAGAGACGGGGTCGTCTTATGTCATGGGGCACAGGTTTGAGATTGGTGGAGAGATAAACACGTGTCGAGAGGGAAAGGAGATTCACATGGTAGCTATACCAGTCGGCGATAATGTTACGACAGAGACGACAAGGTTCGAATTAGGTTCATTCAAGATATTGTTATTAAAAAAAATTGTTAGCTCAAAAAATTTTTGTTAGCCTCTAATTTTTAGGTTTTAGAAAAAGGGGTCGTGACACCGCCCCAGCTGAGCCGCCTCCCCCCTAGCCGAGTTGTCCTAGCCGCCGGCCAAGGGGAGGAGGATGAGTTTGGTTGGGGGAAGAAGATGAGAAGGGAAGAGGAAGGAGGAGGAGGAGGAGGAGAAGAGGAAGAAAAAGAAGAAGAAGAAGAAGAGGAAGTCAAATTCACTAAACTCGTGTCAAATTTGGGGTTCATGCTGCAAATGTAATCTCTAATTAGTCCCTATATGGAATTGATGGACAGAATTGGAGAGGTGTAGGTATAGCCATAGTTGCACCAGCGGTGGCGACGCAGAAAGGGGTAACGGCAGCTTGGAGGGAGGCGAGATGAGAGGAGTGAGATCACGACACAGCTTGGGGTGGGTTTTGTTGTTTTCTTTTTCCAAAATTGAGTTGGATTAGGAGATAGGTGAAATCCTATGACGTATATTAATCAAACTCTCCAAAATTCATTCGGACTTCGATTTAAACAAACTTATAGTTTATCTTGATTGATTTGATGAGACGAGCACAATTAATTCCGGAGTGTCACGGCTAGAGGCGATGAAAAACAGGATGAAAATCCACCGAAGTTGAAGAAATCAAGCACATAACGGTAAAGCGACGGGGATTGGATCAAGATGACGATAGAGCGACGAAACCACAAAGTCGGGGGCAAAATTGAGGGGATGACATAAGTGATCACCAGAGAGGAGAGCAACTAAGAAAAAGACGCTAATAATTATTATGAAAAACAACACGCATGTTATTTTTGATATGTATATTCACAAAATAGAATAATCTTTCTTTTTTCTTATTATATCACATGAGTACCTTACTAGTTACTATTATATGCGCCATTCTGTACGATCAAGCCTGGCCCACGAAACAGAGATTGATCTAAAGAAATGGAATGAAGGGGCTACTCTGTTGATAAAGCTAGAATAACAGGTACAACTGCTAATTCTGTTAGAGTATGCTGTCCACGCATGGCAGTTTCAGACACAAGTAACTAAAGTATCGAAACATAAAAAATTCTACCTTTCTAGCCACTCATTCTTACAGACTTACAGCTCTACCAGTACCGCAACAACATCAGCAACATATCAAAAAGCCAAAAACAAGAGCCAACTCAACAGAATTGTTGCCAGACAAAAATGCACACTTCCTGAGGCTCTCCAAAGATCTGCAGCTGCCTGTTTGTTAGCCCATGGGGTCGTGCTCCAGCATCTACTGCCATTGTCGGGTTAACGTTATCAGCAACGGAAGGGGATATATACAGATGGAGAAACATCACCTCAGCTGATCTCTATCTTTCATACACCTGCTATTATCAGACTTGGTAGACCATTCCTACCTCCAGGGTGGAAGCATGAGGAATGTTAGCGGCATAGGATGGACCACGGCTGTTCCTCCTCAAGAACTCGTAGAAGAAGTTTATCACGATTCGCTTTACAAAACTAGACCCGCTTTTTGCCTTCATGTGGGAGTGGCCCAGAATGAAGGACATGCCAGCCTCCCTTGCATCCATGAGCTCTTGCAGCTCGTGCCGTTCCTCGCTGTCCAACTGGGCACTCTTTGGCAGCACAAACCTCGCTTTCTTGCGCTGTGGTGCTACAGTTTGTTGGTTTATCTCCTTATTAGGAGATGCCGATTCATCAACTTCACCGTCCTCCACCCACAGTGGAACGCCGTTGCTAATGGAAGAGAGTTTCTCACATGTCTTCTCTGCACCTTCCACAAAGCCATTCTGGTCAGATTCCCCACTGCGGATGAACTCTGCAATGCTGTTAATAAGGTCCTTCTCAAATTCTAGGTCATCTTGCTGCACATCACGGTACCCATATCTGACAATGACCCTATAGATCCTGTACTCTTTTGGACCAATGCGACCCACCAAAAATCTTTCTTCGGGTTGGACATGTGGTACTGGAACTGATTTAACGCAGAGGAAGACCAGTACCTGATCAAAACTGTAATTATGAGGACTCTAGAAGCTAGATGTATAAATTGACTGGTGCAGTGGCCTAATTTATCCAAATTTCTGAGAGGTACATTCAGATAAACTACCAAAACATAGTTGACAGATATGTTAAAGAATATGGAATGATGCACTCTGAATAGGAAAAATATGATAATGTACCTGGTGAAACGCAGGCAGATTGGTGACGAAGTGGGAAAAAATGGCCGGAATTCCAGACATAAGCTCTGTATGTATCAGCCCAATGCCTCTAACACGAACAATTCCCAGTGAAGGGCCCAGGTTCAATAGCCAGTTCACTGAAACCTTGTTCTGAACATCAAACTCGTACTTCTTTATTGTGCCATAGTGCCACACAGACATGACTATCATAAATATGAAGGAAAGTGTAATAGGGACCCAAGCACCTTCGTGAAACTTAACAAGGGAAGCTGAGAAGTAGAGTACTTCAATTGTGCCAAAGAAAAGCAGGAAACCAAGGGCCAGGAAGATACTCTTGTTCCAGCAAAGCACAATAACCAGTGACATTAAACAAGTGGTGACAAGCATAACAGTTATCACTGCCAGACCTGTATCAAGAAAGTCAGGGGGGAAACCATGGCAGTTATACACGGAGATTCACTTCAGTGCATGAAAATAGAATAAGAACAAGAACTAGAAGTAGCCTATTAGCAATTTCTCAGTGCCCATAGGAGAGAACTGTCTGCATATTAACTTGTTTTACCTTGTGCGTTCGCCAAGTGCTTTGTGTTATTGAAGCCAATAGTAACAGCCAGGCAGAGTATCATCAGGATCCAATTGATTTCAGGTATGTATATCTGACCATGCACTGTCGAGGATGTGTGCACGATCTTTACACCAGGGAAACAACTTAGCGAAGAACACTGCTTGATAATTGAAAAGGTGCCAGTAATAATCGCTTGGCTCCCGACTACAGCTGCTAGTATAGCAATCACTAGAACAGGCCATCTGAGTTTTTCTAAAAAGACAGTTCTATACATCAATGCTCAAAATATGCAAGTATTAGACTTATCAATTACTTTACCAGCAATATTAAAATGGCAAAAGGCAAACCCAAAAATGTACCTGGTACTGACACATAGAATCCAATATGATAGCTATTCTCAAAGCTGTGGTGTTGTGAAATATAAGCAGCTTGTCCCATATAGGCCAGAACAAGAGCTGGATAAACCACAGACATGAACGCAATCTGTTGGAAGCAGAAATAGGACGATAAGAAACGTGATAATCCAGGTTTTAGTTCAAGAATGGTGAGTTGCACATGTCAAAGACACACAGATCGTGGAGTTAAAAGGTGGAATGCTGTACAAGGTTAAGCGAAATATAGGAATGACAAGGATACGGAAGCTACATAATATTGCCTCATATGCTGAAGAAATAAAAATAATAATAAACTGATTCCTTTTCAAAATAACCAAAATATTTATTTTGTATCTCCTAAAGCAGAGGAAAAAGAAAAAAATCACCAGGTATCTTGCAAGGAAAGAAATACATCTGAACACAACTGAAATATGCCTTTACTCCAGTTAATTGATTGACCTTTTCAGAAATCATTTAATTAGTACTGCCATTCACATTAAATCTTTCACACCTATACAGAAAATCATTTACTCGAGAGACAGCTGCTTTTAAAGATGATCTTTACTGAAGCACCTGACTAGCTACATAGAATGATTGGTCCCTAAAGAAGGAATAGAAAGTGAGTAGGTTGACAAAAGAGGGGTTAACATTATGGAGAATTAGAAGAACATAGATCACTTTTAGTGTAGCTTTTATTCTATATATTTTATTTTATTTGCATATATCCCTCCGTCCCAAAATATAAGACGTATTTTGTTTGGTTAAGACAAGACTTTGACTAATAATTACTTTATTAATATATGATTTATGTGACATAAAATTGATGTTATTAGATTCATATTCAAAAGTACTTAGTTAGGATTATAACTTCGTATCATATAAACTACATATTAATAGAGTAATTGTTGATCAAAGTCTTGTCTTCACCAAACAAAATACGCCTTATATTTTGGGACGGAGGGGATAATAGATGTGTATGTCATCTAAACAGGAGTTTTTCTCCTCTTTGAGTGGATTCATGCATGTAATATTTTGTAAATTTGGCAGAACGATGAATAAGAATGACAAAATTGAGGTAAGATTGAAAGAAATGAAAGATGGGAACTTGACAAGGTTGAGTTAAGGAGTAAGATGAGATAAACGAGTAAACAGAAGGGACATCACAGTAAACCATGTATACATTACTATTGTCAATGAGGTACGTTGTAACAGACTCATCTCGTACCTGAATTGATGTTTGTGAGAAATGTCCAAGATCAGCATACGTAGCTTCTGAGCCTAAAAGTCATAACATTTCAAATAAGTTAAGTCTTGCTGTAATCCCTCAAGCAGAGTCACAACTAAACAGTAGGAAACAGCCTAGCTTATCCAACCTGTTACACAGAGAAGGATTCCACCCAATGACATCCAGCCACCTGTTTGAGTCTTCTTGAGAAATTGATACATGTAGTATGGCGAAAGGGCTCGATACACATGGTGGTTCCAGTGGATGATATTATAGAGCCCTATCATGCTTATGCAGAGAAGCCAAATGCAGACAATCGGCGCAAAGAGAAACCCAACTCTGTGTGTACCGTAGTGTTGCAGAGCAAACAAGCATATAATTATGGCACACGTCACAGGAAGTTCAACATCTGCACATTGACATGTCACAGTAAGCATCTCATATGTATACTCAAACGTAACAAAAACTAGTCAAAGACTAAATAGTTGTCAATTCACTAAATTGACTAATGACGAGAGATGAAGAACCAGCTCAATTAGAATCAGCAGTAAAATCAAACATTGACATATATGCACTGTACTGCTAATTTAGCAGTAGAAAAAACTGAAACAAGCAATTAACCTACATTTGTGATGCTCCTTCTCCATTGACAACTCGAGCCCCGAGACCGCAGAGAACACTGAAAAAGGATGGACAAAGCACATCGCTCGCATAGGAAACCAATACGATGCCAAGAAGACTAAACATCCCAAAACCAAGATGGAGGAGGGGTCGAACCGGAGACAGCAGGGGTGAGCACGCCGTCGCCGATGACCATACACGTCCCGAGCAGCGCAAACAGCAGCAGCAGCCTCTGCAGCACCCTGTACCTCTCCAGCACCGTCCTCGCCCTCGACATGTTCCGCTCGGCGCGGCGCCCGGCGGCCTTGTCTTCCGCCATGAGCTCCTCGCTGGTGCCGCTGCCAGGCAGGAGGCCGGCGCGGACGTGGCGGCAGATGAGGGAGTAGAGCGCGAATGTGCCGCCCTCCCCGTCGTCGTTCGCGCGGAGCACGATGAGGACGTACTTGAGGAGGGAGATGAGGGTGAGCGTCCAGAAGACAAAGGAGAGCACGCCGTAGATCTCCTCGTTGCCCGCCGAGTGCTGGATGTCGTTGCCGGCGAAGGCGCTCTTGTACACGTATAGCGGCGACGTGGCCACATCGCCGTACACCACCCCGAGGCTCTGGTACGCCAGCAGCAGCACCGCGCCCCAAGACTCCCCCCGCCTCTGCGCGACCAAGAAGCAAACTCGTCAGGAGACCGGGGAAACAAAAAAGCTCGAAGCTTTCGCGCCGAATCAAAGAACTCGAGCGCCGAACTCACTCACCTTCCCGGGCGCTGCCCCCGCGCCGTGCCCGCCGCCCTCCAGATCCATGGCCGCGCTCGCCTCCACGCGCCTCAATGCGCCGCCGCACCGAGTTCAAATCGCTGCAAGAAAAACAAACGATTCGGGTGACCCCGGAATCGTACCGCGGGGCACACAAGATTTTATCTGCCTTGGACGCTTGCGAGAGGACGACAATCAGGAGAAGAAACGCAGGCGCACTCCATACTCATCCTCCCTCCCCCACACTTCTAGCAGCTTCCTCCGACTCACGCACACACACTCCAACTCTTTCCTCCCTTTGCTTCACTCTCCAGTACGAAACCGGAGCAGCTGCCGTTTTTTCTCCTCTCCGAGATGGGAAACGCCACGATAAGTCAAACAAGTAGAACGAATTTTTTGGCGGAGAGGGCAACCAAGCAAGAAGAAGATACGGATGTGATGCGGTGGTGCGGTGGGGTCCTCCCCTTGCTGCTCGCGCTGCCCCGGTTTCGTTTCTTTATGTGGATTGAAGTGAGGCGATCGAGCTGATATCTGTAGCCGCGGAAGGTGGCAGGAAGCGAGTCGAGCGAAGCAAACCCAGAGACGCGGATCGTGGCTGGAAATTGCGTGCCGTTGAGAGGAACGGGACGCGTGGGTTGGGGGTGGGGTGATACGTGGTTGTGCCTTTTGGTGGTGCCGATATCCGGTGCGTTTTAACAGCAAATCATGTGGTTTTCATTGGTAACCTGTTGTTAAACTTTAGTCAGTGAACAGCGAAATACAAATGTTCTACTGCCATGTATGTAAGGTATCAGAAGGCCTCGCGCGACGACACGCCGCGCATCGACACAATTTTTGTCTCGTCAATGGTAAATCTAGTGTGTAGTTAAGTGATAATTATATATCAACTGTGTTTCTCTTTTCTCTTTTTGCTAGCCTGCGTTGGAGATCTTCATGTGAGAGCTTGACGTCGGTTTTTTCCTTCAAGTCTCCGGCGTGCTACGAAAAGGTTGCACGGGTTCTTCCATATTGTGTTGCGATTTTGGTGCATGCTATTGCTATTTGTTGTTGTTCTTTTCTTGATCAGTTTCTCCTTTTTTTTTCTCTTTTTACATCACGTTCGCGACCGTTGTCTCGTCGGTGTCGGGTGTCCTTGTCCCATACGGCAGCTGAGCGGCCGACTCACCATCGACGTGCTGTGTTGTCACCTATCAACGCGCCTATCAACCCTGCTCGAGGCTGTCCTCGACAGCCATGAGAGTGGACAACCGGTGGGACATAGGTAGAAACCAGTCACGAGGAGAGAGAAAAAACTGAGTTTTTAAGGATTTCAGTGAGGCGTTAACATTTAACAGGTCTATAAAAGTTCACCAAAACTTGAGAATGTGTGTGATCAGTAATGAGCCACGAATGCCAAAATAGAAGAGGGGGATGCAAATTGCTGTGGTGTGCCAAAACCCCGAAATAGAAAAGGAGGGTACAGATCGCTGTGGTGTACCAAAACCCCGAAATAGAAGAGGAGGATGCAGATCACTGTGGTGTGCCAAAACCCAGCATATATGTTGGACTGGGGGTATATATTCATCGGCGAACCGTCCAATTCAAAATTAATTCACGATTAGGATGAGACTCCAAGGGAGAAATCGAAGTGATTAGAAAATCAAATAGGTATTATCTGGTCTAGGAATACTGAAAATATTTCCTAGCAGACTTTCCCTTACGTTGTCGTCTATGTCCACAACTTTTTCACGAAATACTACTATAATCTCGTACTCATGTTTTCGAGAGAGACTTTTCTACGTGCTCCAATATCCTTTACTCCTCAGAATTAAAAAAAAACCTCTAAAAGCATGGGTAGAAAATTTCACACAATTTTCCTTGATCAAATATCCCTTTTCGAGGGGGACATATTTCCCCTTTTTCTTTTGTATGAGAATGAAGCATGAGGTATGCCCACTTTATACTGCTTATGTCTTATAATAACTTGTCTACTGATTGTATGGGACACATGTAAAATAATAGAAAAGGGATAAGCACGGATGTGTACTTGATGGTGGAAAGCTACTTCCATCAGAAAAAAAATGGTGGAAAGCTACGGGAGGAGGATGTGGAAAGAATCGTTCTCTAGAAAGAGGCATCTATATACTGAAAAGGATGTTTCTATTTAGTAGTGTTTTATTTCCCAGGGCACTTTGCATGAGAAAAGTTCAGTCATTGGCTGTGTTAGTTTTTGCATCTAGTAAGCAAAATCTCACATTTTGACAACCTGAAGTCTGTGTCTTGTACACCTCGTGTACTTCAATTTGTGCAAGTTGGCAAACGTATTCAACTAGTGAAATTTGATGGAGTGACAAGGATTTGTATTAATGTGGAATTGCATGTTAGGTATAAACTTCTCTCAGTCACACTTGAGTCTCAAGGTGAACCACTTCAGCGTTTTCAACTAGTAGGTAAACTGGCAGACGTCAAGCTAGCATTTCAGAGCACGAAAAAAGAACAAGTGCCACCTACTCCGACAGAGCCGGATATTATAATCGCTGGGCGTCCAACAAAATCGAGAAATCAAAACTGGACATTCATAGTTGAGACACTGAGATGTATGCCCTAGGATCTAGATGCAACGACACATGCGAGGCAATAAAAATCCCGAAACGCGTAGATTAATTCGAACCTGCACAACTGTCTACATACAAGTGTCAGATTTAGGCGCGGAGGAAATATATGTATCTAAGGAGAGAATCTGAGGTCAGTACATGAGACGTTTTTGCTTCTGCAAGCCATGAGGTAGGTGAGCAAACAGACGCTAATAGGAAAGATTGATAACGAGAATTTGTAGGCAGAATTTTTCTTCAGAAAGAAAATTTGTAGGCAGAATTCGTAGGTGTCACGTTAAGAGCAAAAGCTTCTTTTGCTACCTAGGTTCACTAGGAATCTTTAATCGTAGCTAGTGCTGAACTTACATGATTCTAGAATTAGCTAGCTAGCAGCAAGAATCTGAATTTGTTCTCGACTTAGGTACCTGATATATACTGAACATTAATTATGGATATAATGTTTCATGAGGCACTTTTAAGTATCTAACATGCATCGAACTTTATGGTTGAGTATCTTTATTTTGGATCATTGTCCTTAACCATATGTTGGATAACAAACACACTTTGCGGTACCAAGAGCATGCCCATTCGATCTAACATTGGGTTAAAAAAAGAGAGCAAAATTTCGAATTTCAAAAAACTCCCCAAAAAGAAACAGTGCCGATGTTTTAGTACTTTGTGCATATATAATCTCCGTGAAAACCTTTACACCTTTGTGGCTTGCGTAGAAAGAAAAACTTTCTTTGGGAGGGAGGGGGGGGGGTAAGGGGAAGGGGAGGGATGTTGCTACTTAGCCCCTTCAAATTTGTCGTCTTTACGATGTTTTGGACATGTATTAAGTTTATCCTCAGAATTGTCGCTTACTGTACTTATTAGCAAAATATCCATACTTTACTATAGATATAAAAATATAATCAATCATTTTAAATCATGGCTGTCGCTATGGCCTTTCTAAGGAGGTGGTTAAGTTAGTTTGGAGTGGAGGAGTTGCATTGTGTTGCAATAAGTTTGTTGTTTTTTGTTAGACATATTTTAGGAAGGTTAGATGTGGGAGGTGTTGATGAGCCATAACCCCCACCCACTCTCATTTATATAAGAAAATAGTAAAGATAAAGATATATATAGATAGATAGCGGAGTGTCTATGTGTTGCTATGGATCTTAAATAGACATATCACGGCTATAAGAAGACAAGACGTCGTCTTCCCCTTTCTTCTCTCTATCCGTCTGTCCATTGGCCCCACCGGGACATGCGTTACTATGGATATGTAGCATGACCTCAAGATGAAAAGGCACCATCGTCCTCCTCATTCTGTTATTTTCCCAGTCACTCTACACCGTGTTGCTCCATAGTTTTGCATCACCGTTTTTTGGAACTCTGTCTAATTTCTGACGTGGTTCATGTCACCGGATGGCAGTGCAATAAACGCCCCTCATCAATATCAATAATGAAAGAGACATACGGCAATGGTAACATACGTTCCCCCAAATTTGGCAAAGGTGATGATACCGGTGCACGATCCTCTTCTACCTTAGAGTTGCAAAGAGTCTAGCAATAGCAATGGACTAGCCAAAACTCCGAGAAAATGTAAATTAACCGGCAAGACATTGAATTTTAAGTATATCTCAAATTTAATCATAACTCCTTAATTATCCAACATAAAAAGCCTTGAATTAGCAAATAAACTAATATTTAGTTAGTAAAAGATATATCTAGTGAGTGCAGTAATCCAGCTAAGCTTTGCTCCGCATCATGCTCACTGGAGGCTCAATGTAGACAATTTAACAACATGTGTAGGGTGTCTATCATTCCATGCAAAAGTGATTTAAGGACAACGATTGCATTTCACCGATGCGTTGACTAAGAATAAAAGCAATAGAATTTTCGACTAAGCATAAGACTAGAGCCCCCGTCCATGACTCGTTAATGCATTGATTGTCGTAGGCTCATAGATGATATTCGATGGCTGGAAGATTGCCAACCCGAGCAGATATATGCAGGTAGAATAGAATATATTATCTATAACAACACACAATTAAATTACCATGGAATCAAACATCTCTCATGCCCCAACAAAGCATGCATCGTCGCACGCATCCTCTGAACTGGAAAGAACCAATGTCAGAAATCTAAGCATCCATCCCACTACCACAAAATGTCACCACATCATCCAAACGGCATTGAGGTCAGGGCGGTGGCGGCAGCAAGCGCGTTGCATGGCATAGCGGCAGAGCGCACTACCCCCACCGTTGACCGGGCAACTCTTGCCTGACCATGCCTATGCTGCATAAGAGCCCCTATCTTCCACCTGCCAGCACCATGCAGGCTATCACACATGTGCAAACAAGAATGAGAATATGTGTGAATGAGAGACGAGAGAGATGCAGATTAAGAAATACAACATCTTTGTTGTGATCTGAAAGTTGAGCACAACTATGAGACTTTGAGGGATTAGTTGGAAAATTAAAAAATTGCATGCGCTCACTAAGGAATCGAACAAGCCGCTGGCCCACCTGCCGGGGCCGATTTTCTAGAGAAGATAGCTTTTGGTGTGTGAGTTAGTTAGAGAAGAGAGCTTTTGGTGCGCGAGTTAGTTAAAGAGAAGTGTGCGAGTTAGTTAGAGAAGAGAACTTTTGGTGTGCAAGTTAGTTAGAAAAAGACGATGTACTATCACTATCGTCAATATCACCACCAGCTCATATTTAATAGATAGTATAGTAAATTAGCTGCATTGTCTATGTATCGGAGACCCAATTTTTTGTCCAATTTTACCACCTTGTGGCAAGTAAACAATTCTTTTGAAACAAAGACAGGAGGATTGGCCGACTACATTTTTTGTTCCAGACGCACTTCAACTAAGCTAAGTTATAACAACATTAAACATGAACCAAACATCACATGTCTTTATTATAATCGTCACATTATTTGATTGGAAAGAATCTATACTTCTATACTACCTTATAAAAGAAGGAGTTTTTTTTTCTAACTCCACCCCATAAATCGTACCCAGATATCTCACATCCGTCTGATTCAACACATCTAAGGGCTATTATGAGTTTGATGGTCTGCCAATCTAATGGCTAATATTACTTTGATGGTCTGCCACCTAAAATTACCCACCATGCCATTTACTTAAAGTTGATAATAATTACCCACTATTGCCCTTACTTAAAGTTAATAGTAATTACCCTCCAGCGCCCCCTTCTCCCGAATCTGCGCCACGCGTGGCCGCCGCGCCCACGCACGCTTTGGCCATGCCCGTGCGCCACTGCCGTTGTCTCCTTCGATGCGATGCAGTATAGATTGCAGACGTCTACATTTTTAGGTTCTGACGTCGCGGCGCCATCGAGGACCACGCCACCCTCCCCCTACTACCTGACAATCTCCGCCGCCTCCTCCTCCACACTGACCTCCCCCGTGCGGGCCCCCATTTCGCGCACGCAGCAGCGCCACGGAGGGCGTGATGCCGCCGCTGCCGGTGATCTCCTCCTCCTCGCACGGCCCCACCACCACCAACCGAAACAGCTCACGCGCCAGCGAAAGCTGTGCCACGTCGACGAGATTGACCCGCTGCTCACCGACCTCGGCATCGATGGCGTGTCCTCCTCGCTGTTGTAGTCCAGGACAATCCGCGATCCGAAAGATAGACTGGGCGACAAGCATTTGTATTGTGTCATTGGTTATATTTGATGTTATATTTTTTTGATAATATATATTGATCATTGTTTAGTATTCCAGAGGAACAATAATGTCCACTTTCTTTTTGCACCATCTCCATTTGTAAGTTATTTTAGCTACTTGAACATCATTGTTGGTAGAATGCATGTATGGATAGAAAACTATGTTTGTAAATGTTAGAATATATTTTTCACGTTTAATTTATGTTAGTCAAGACGTGTATTACACGTGTATAATTACTAGTAGTGGTAAGGAGATATGTTACATTTGTTTTTGCGGGGTAGGAGAGATGTTCTTTTCGGTCAGTACAGTTTAATTGACTGGGCGTTTATATGTTACCTCGCAACAAAATTGCTATCTGTACATAGTACATGCTAGATTTGACACCACAATAGAATACATGAAAGTTATAGATATCGAAGTCTCCTCCAAAACAATTTTCTCATGTTGGAAACACAAACTAGGAGTGCACGCACTACCCTAATCTGCAATTTCCAATTCCAAGTGATGGCTGACCCCAGAGCAGTAAGCGCTGTACATGAATCCATGCACTGCCGTACAAAAGCACTGGTAATCATGGTTGGTTAATTGGTTTACTTACCAGCGAAGTAGCGATCGAGCACGAGAACGGTAAGCAGCCATCAGCCATGCAGGAGGAGGAAAGCCATAGACCCCTTGACGTGCGCAAAAGTTCGGCTCCGGTCACATCACCGCCTCGCTGGGCATCGCGACGTCGCCGTCGCCGTCGCCGTTGCTGGCTGGGACCCGACGCGCGTGCATGCCGAGGGCAAGGGGCAAGTGTAGCTTTCTGAAACTCGACGTTGACGTGCGGGAGCGCGAGCTGGTGCGAGAATATCTCTCTTTTTTTGGTTCCCATACTCTTGGTCTTGGCTTCCTGGGCCACACATTTTTGATTCCGTGATGAGATCAGAGAGTTTGTGTATGGGTGCTGGCTTTTGACTAATCAGCACTCGGAAATTCTGCTTAGTCTGTGAGCTGCCAGCACCAGCAGATTGCATGCATGGCATCACAGTTTCATACACTCGTACAACTACAGGTGTAATTTACTTGACCGGCTGCGGCTGGCCGGTGTGATTTTTGTGCGCCAACCCGTGCAGAACAAATCATGTACTCATCGCGTGAATATTTGGATTTGTTTTATCATGATGTGGATGTCTGTATAGTTTTATGCTCTATTATTGTTCTGGTCTCTGTTAAGTTATTTCTCCCCCAAGTATTTGGAGTACTTTTTGTGGTAGTATAATACTCCATGTATATGTGGGCGATAACGGGACAAGTTTGGTAGGTGAGCTGTTTCTATAGAACTGTGCTGGGGACAGTACCTCCCTTGTCTTTCGCAGAAAGCCACCTGAATAAAGGCCACGAGAGAACAAGATTTAGCTTAAATTATGCTTAAGTTGCACCGCCAGAATAAGCTCAATTTAGAGAGGGAAACAATGGGGGCAAGGAGATAGAAGCGATCCTTGCTCCAGCAGATTGGTGCTACCTCAAATAGTGTGGCTTTCCAACTAACCTACACCCATCAATTATCATCATAGATTCAGGGTTCATGATCATCGACGGTACACTCATCAATCATCATTAAGTAAATCATCAGTAAAACATATATTAATTTTTATTTTGACCACTTTGTAACTATTTTGGAGCTCCGCAGCACTCAACATTTGGTTTGTTTTATAAAATCCAGGTAGGGGGCTTTTCCCCTCCCGTTCCCCTTAAAAAAGAAAATGCCGTGCTCTTATTTTAAGGTCAATCACTGTCAGGGGACATCCACGTTATACAACAGTATGAAACTACCACGGAACCGAGTAGTATCCAGATCACTAGCTAATGCATTATCTCAATCAGGCACCAAAACTGAACCGTACTGCCGCGTGTATAGTTCCAGAACTCTTGGTCGCGTGTCGCTGAGGTGCCAAAACAGTGGACAAACTCGTCGGAAATCATTGCGCATGGGTCTCGTGCCTCCTTAGCTCGATCGATGGCCAGCAAATTATTGTGCCTCGGCTCTTGGTTGCAGTCTCATATCCGTAAACTGAATAATCGTGCATATGGATTCATGACATACGGTTGCCAGATCTGAAGCTCTCTATGACTATGACTATGACTATGTCTAGGAGAACGATCTGGCATTAACGATCGATTGATGGGCATAGTTTAAGAACGAGAGGAGAACAAGTTGAAATGCATCACTTCGATCCGGTGCATTTTCCCGACGCATTCTATTCTATCATCTGCATACTGTAGACTGATGGGTACAAGTGATCGATCAATGGTTGCCGACTTGCAGCTAAGCGACGACCGACTCGGCATATCCTTGACAAAGCGAGTGGCGCGGTGGACGAACAGTCGCCCTTACAATCGGAGAGGTTATTCGGTTCCTCACGTTGGTAATTCATTCAAGCCACGGCTGACGTGCCGCTGGATCAGGATGGATGTAGGCGCATGGTCCACGACTCCACGTACGGTTGGGCGCGTCACCGTCGCCGCGCCTGCATGCGATGCGGCCGTTTCTCTCCGCCGCCCGCACCGACGCGGCGCTCTTTATCAGCCGTCGGTGCCGGTGCTGGCCCTCGCCGCGCGCACCGACGGGCGATTCGCGATTCCGCCCTTTTTTCGGTGCTCGCGCTGCAGCAACTAGCCAACGACCCCGGAAGGGAAAGGCAACACAGACACCATGCCGCGGACAATTCCCGTGCCACGCAGGGCAGTCGTCGCTCGGCTGGGCTTGGCGCGCACCGGCACACACCATATGGGCCACATGCACCGCGCGCTCCAGCGGCCCAGAAACGCTTCGTATATATGGGCCTTTCCGCTCTGCGGCTCCTTTGTTCGATCGGATCAGGATTATGACACCTCGTTGGCCACTGATACAGGAACGGCGCGAGTACGGCGAGATTCCCATCGAAAGATTTCCGTACCATTAGATAATTCCCGGCGTCACATCACCCCAGTGAAACTACTTCTTTGCCCTGTACTCGCACGCTCTCTCTCACGTGCATCGCCGCAACCTCCTTTCTCTCTTTTTCACGTGCATCCTCCTCTTCCTCTCTACCACCTCATCAACCATTTCAAATTCATGAAATTTTCAAAAACATTTATGAAGAGTTTTGTATATGTTGATAAAAGCTTTATTAGATTTTCAAACATATTTCAAGTAAATTTCAGATATACTATATAAAGAGTTTCCAAGCATGTTTCACATAGATTCATCAAATGTTTCACCACTTTCAACACAGGTTTTACTACAACAATTAGAAAAACATAGCGCAACATTAAAATGTGCATTAGTGCAACATTTCATACAAATTTGTGCAACATTCAAAACAATACAGTGCAACATTGAAATAAACATTGGTGCAAGAAACCTCCTTTAAAAATATCTAGAAAATACTCCATGTTCTAGATCTGATGAATCAAACACATCCACTTGTAACAAACTCAAATAAACCCAAAATCTCTACCTATACCTTAGTCTTCTTTTAGATATGAAGTGGTCAAACTTCCATGCCGCTGGCTACCGCCGGCAAGCACCACATTGACTATGGAGAGGATGAGCTCGCCTCCACCCGAGGAGGTCGTCGGGAGCGTCTCCTCCTCAACAAGGAGCTCGTCGGAGCACCACCTCACCGTGACAAGCTCTCTCCCCTCCACATCGCCACTCGTCGGAGCGTCCTCCGTGCGGCCAGTTGATAGAACACCCTCCACGCCACTGCTCAACGGTGTTTCGCATCCCTCCATCATCTCCCCCCCTCTCATCTCCCCGAGCACACGAGGCCCCGAGCTCATGCTCTCTTTCCTCTCATATTCTCTCTCATCTCTCTTGTCTCGGTGCAAGAGATCTCTCTACTTTTCTGATGCAAAGGCAAATGCGTTCGTTGCTTCTTTTTTTGAAGATATGAAAAGGCAAGGGATGCATGTGAGGTGCAAGGCCCATGTTTAGGAGGAACATCAAAAATAGTTATGTCTAGAGCGTTGGTATTTTGAAACATGGACGGCTTTCGATGCGTCCGACGGAATGACGTCTCGGGACGACAAACATAAACTATTTGCCAAAATAATTTTCTTTTTACCACTCAAAGTGGAGAGGATCTCACAATGCTATGGTGGCTTGGAGGCTCAAGCCCTAGGAAAAGGAGCAAAGCTCTCTTGGTTTTTCTTCAATAAAACAAGTCTAACCCCTAGAAGATGGAGACTGCCATCTATTTATACTACTACTTTTCCTCAACCCTAGCTATTGTGAATAGTGAATGGTCCAATGCAAAAGCCCACTTGAGTAGCTAACTTCTGATTTTCTCCCCTATTTGACCTTGGACATGTCGGTGGGTATGTCCGGGGAGGGAAGGGGGGTATGTCCGCCACCCTTATTTGCTTCTCCTCTGTAGACCCCGAACATGTCTGAGGGTATGTCCACCTTAACATTCTTCTCCTCTGTAGACTCCAGACTTGTCTAACGGTATGTTTGTCTTCATGCTCTTCTCATTTATATACCCTGGACATGTTCCCTTGCTTCCAGCCACAACGTCTTGTTCCTTGAACCTAAGAGCGCAAAGTGTAGAAGCATATTGCTTGGCACGAGCTCTTGTGATTGGACCAGAATTAGTGTCACTAGGGATGTCAACATCACCTTCAGCATGCGCAACAACGCATGAAGGCTCAAGCTAATAAGAAGTGCATGAAGACTCAAGCTGATAAGAAGTGCTCTGACCGAGTATTTGAAGAGGGCGATCTAGTGTTCGTCAAGTTCAAACAGTAGACATGTGTTGCATTCGAGCTAACCACAAGCTTTCCTTTCGCTATTATGGTCCTTTCCCTGTGTTGGAGCGTATTGGAGCTGTTGCATACTTCTTACAGCTTCCAGCAAATAGTACGGTGCACCCTGTATTCAATGTGTCACAGTTACGACACGCAGAGGGCACTTCCTCTCAGGTACAAACTTCATTACCATCCGATCTCATCGTTGTGCAGGTGCCTGTCCAAATACTGGAACGTCGTGGGTACAAGAAGGCGAACAAGGTGTTGTTGCATGTTTTGGTACAGTGGTTGTATTATCCAGCAGAAGCAGCAACCTGGGAATTAAAGACTTTGAAGACCTCAAGGTCCGTTTCAAGTCAGCACCGGCCTGGGGACAAGTCGCTTCTCAAAGAGGGGGAGGGTGTTAAGGCTTCTACTACTTCAGGCCCCAGGCGATACCAGCGCTCCAACTCCTTCGGGAAGACCAATGCGGCTCAAGAAGCCCAATGCTCGAGTTATGGGCCCTGAGATGGGCTTGAGCGTGACCTGCAAGGAGTTAACAGTATACGGGGGTGTTTGGTTGGGCTTTTCAGCAGCTTTCCACTGAAAAAAGCTGCAGCCCAACCAAACGGCCAGCTTTTCAGCAGCTTTTGCTAACAATAGCTGTGGGCTTTGCAGTGTAAACTCAGCTGTTTGGAAAAGTTGCCTTCTGCCAGCTTTTTATAATGTGCTGATGCTTCTGTACTCATGTTCCAAAATGTTGTAGATTGTTTGGATAAACTAAAAGCCATATGTTTACTTTCCCACAGTCACAGCAGCTTTTCCAGACAGCCAGCCAATAGCAGCTTTGTCAATGGCCACAACCTAACCAAACAGGCCCTAAATACCGAAACCTAGAGCAGTAGGAGGAAGGAAACGACTCGTGTCTTGCGGCGGCCACTTCTTTTCTTCCTCTCTGCTCCTCTCGGATCCTCTCGATTCTTGTACATGCTACGGTATCTGGAGTGCTAATTCTATAAGAATCGAGTGAGGTGTTAACACAACCTGGATCGAATACGTAACTTTTCATATGTTTATGTTAAAATGTGCGAATTTTGTGAAATTTACCCCTGTACATTAATTAGGATATCATCTCATTTTCGCCATGCAATACAGCTAGGAGATGGCCCAAAGAAGACCTCTCCCTGACCTGAAATCGAAACCATTCTGGGCCAAACACTTAGCAACCTCCCTGCCACCTCCTAAACACAAGCGCATCCCTCCCTTTTAGCTTCCCTCCCTCCCTCCTCGACCACCTCCCATACCCCTCCCCCCACCTTGGCCTTGCCCTCGGCTTCTCCCTCACGTACGCCTGCAGGCACGTACGCACGTGCGCCATGAAGAAGAAGCAGTACTCCCCCGCGACCGTCGGCGGCACACACGCCGTCGCCCTGGTCCTCGCGGCGCTCGTGCTCTCCGGCGACGTCGTCGACGCCTCGTTCAACTACAAGGACGCGCTGACCAAGTCGATCATGTTCCTCGAGGCGCAGCGCTCCGGGAAGCTGCCACCCAACAACCGCATCAAGTGGCGCGGTGACTCCGGCCTCGAGGACGGCAAGCTCGCCCATGTATGAAAGCATGCATGTTGCCATTGATCTTGCTGCTCTCTCTCTCTCTCTCTCTTATAATTTATGTCTAATGCATAAGTAATTTTCTTGGTTTGGTCGTACTGTCGTATCATATCTTGCATGCGTGTTAACAATGCAGTGTCCTACATGATTCACGCGTGTATCATGTATAAATACCGTACATGATTCACGCATATATGTATAATACTTTCTCCGTTTCATAATGTAAGACGTATTTTGATTGGTTAAGATAATACTTTGACACTTTATTAATATATAGTTTTTGTTGAGTTGTTGTCGAATATGTGTTCAGAGTATGTTACGAGGTAGGACTTGGAGTTGTAGTAGGGATAGGACGAAGTTAGTGTCGGATTCCGGTAACCCAGACCTCCTATAAATAGAGGTGCCCTGTGTAACCACGACAATGTAACTTGAAAGATAGTTAATAGATGGGGAGGAGCGCTCGTAGTCGAGCCCCGTGGATGTAGATCTCATGGCCGAATCACGTTAAAAACGTCATATCTCTCATTGCCAATTCTGCGGTGTCTCGGTTTAAATCCACGCTTCCACGTGTGGCCTCGTGATTTCGCAACAGTTTATGTGATATAAAATTGATGTTATGAGATTCATATCAAAAGTACTTACTTATGATTGTGACTTTGTATCACATAAACCACATATTAATAGAGTAATTATTGGTTAAAATCTTATTTTAATCAATTAAAATATGTTTTTTTTATGGGACAGAAGAAGTAGCTAATAAATGTGTGAGGGTAGTAAAAAATTTTAGGAGAACGGAAGGGGAAAAAGCCCTACTTAATTTTATATTGAAAGTAGAACCAGCACAACCAGAACAACGCAATTAACAGGGTACATAAGAAGGTAGAGAGAGGAGGAAGGGGAGGGAAGTGTATGCACCGTCCTGCATAAATGAAATGGAAAGAGAAATAACGAGACGAGAAAAGGAAAACCGATTCAATTTTAGAAGACTATAGTGTTGGATCTGAAGGTACGCAGCAAAGCTAGAATGCTATTTTTTTGTCATCCTTTTTGGTTCTTTTGAGTCCTAGGTACAACATGTTTTGAAGTTTGATGATGTAAGTTAAGAAGTGATTTTAATATTGTCGAACACCTTTTTATTTTTGGATATCTAAATGCTGTATATCAAGCAAATAGCTATCAGACTCCACTTTCTAAAATTAAGGGACAAGAAGCTTCACATCTGTAGAGAAAAGCTTGCTTGCATATTCAATACTTAGTCGATTTATGTGTAAACTATTCCAAATGTTACAATATGTGTGAGGGTAGTAATTGCCATTGGTAGCATGGTTAACATAACCTTTCATTTCTTCATGTGATTACGGTCAGTGTTCGACGCATAAGCAAGGTACAAAATTTACAGGAGAGCAAAATCATTTGTATAACATGCATGCATGCAGGTCGACATGCATGCATATATGCGTGTATTTCAATCAGCTGAACAGCACTGATGATTTGGATGCATAACTGTTACGAGATACTGTAGGAGATACGCACGTGACATTTTTGTGTGCTCGATCGATCACAGGTGGATCTCACCGGCGGCTACTACGACGCCGGTGACAACGTCAAGTACGGCCTTCCTCTGGCGTTCACGGTGACCACCCTGGCGTGGACGGCGTTGGCGTTCAAGCCGGAGCTGCAGGCGGCCGGGGAGCTGGAGAACGTGCACGCGGCCATCAAGTGGGGCACCGACTACTTCCTCAAGTGCGCGGCGAAGAAGAACCACATGTACGTCCAGGTCGGCGACCCCAATCTGGACCACCAGTGCTGGGTGCGGCCGGAGAACATGCAGACGCCGCGCACGCTCTACGAGATCAACGACAAGACGCCCGGCACGGAGATCGCCGCCGAGACGGCCGCCGCCCTGGCCGCCTCCTCCATGGTCTTCCGCAACGAAAAGGCCTACTCCCGCCGTCTCCTTAACAAGGCCAAACTGGTAGGGAACAAAATATACACGTCGGTTCATTAATAGGTGATTTCCTAGAAAACGTACAGTTATATGTTTTTAATTTTAATCATTTCAGATCAGTTTTGCTATTGCTCGTAATTCTAGATCGACAAGTTTAGTCACACGACTAGCCTAGCTACTCGCTACTCCTTGCTCTGAGATTCTTGCGCAGAAAACTTTTTGTATTTTTTCTAGTTATAAAATTCATTTTTATTTTTGTTTTCGACCTAATTACATATTTTAAGCCTAAAATTACAAAAAGACATAGTGCAATTTTAGGTTTTGAATGCAACTAGTCTTCAACATTTTTAAGCTTAAAATCGCATAAATGTTTTATTAAAAAAGATCTAAGGTTTTCATTTTACATTTTTTTTTATGTTTGTTTGCTTTGTATAGCATCGGATTAACACCTAAGAACTAATCTGATCGACTGAGATTCAAGAAAATCTTGATCAACTGAGCAATAGACAAATCATATTTAGCTGCAAATAGTATCATTGTATCTATCATAAAAAATATTTTAATAATATGGTAATTTTATAATGCTTCACTTGTGTATTCATATATATTAAGGGTCAATCTTGAGTTACGTGGCTCCAATCTTGGGTTGGTATTTGTGAGTGTATCCGCATAATGATGTACATACGTCTATGTGTTATACTCGGTATTTTTAAAAAAAGTTAATTATTTAAGACTATACCCATATCTAAAACACCGACTATTTAAAACACGGATGGAGCATATTATTGCACGCACGCTTCGGACATTTACGTGCGCGTTTGATCGAAACAATTGAACTTATTTTGTTGTTGCATGCATGTAACAGCTGTACCAGTTCGGCAAGAGCCACATGAAAACCTACGACGGCGAGTGCCCTTTCTACTGCTCCTACTCCGGCTATAACGTACGTACTGTGATTTACTACTAACTTTGTTCTGTCGACGATGCATGCCATGCCGGAACTAGTTAACTGGGCTGACGTACACGTCGTTGCATGCAATGCAGGACGAGCTGCTGTGGGCGGCGACATGGCTGTACATGGCGACGAAGCGGCAGGTGTACGCCGACTTCATCAGCCACGAGGCCATCTCCTCCAGCGTGGCCGAGTTCAGCTGGGACCTCAAGTATCCCGGCGCGCAGGTGCTCCTTGCCGACCTCAACATGACGGCCAGCGGCGGCCTGCAGAGCTTCAAGACGCAGGCTGACAACTTCGCCTGCGCCGTGCTCCCCGACACGCCGTTCCACCAGGTGTTCATCACCCCGGGCGGCATGATCCACCTCCGCGACGGCGCCAACACGCAGTACGTCACCGGCACCGCCTTCCTCTTCGTCGTCTACAGCGACTTCCTGCTGCGCTCCGGCCAGCAGGTCATGTGCGGGAGCACCCCGATCAAGCCCGCCCGGCTCAAGGAGTTCGCCAAGCAGCAGATGGACTACCTCCTCGGCGCCAACCCGAGGGGCCGCTCCTACGTCGTGGGCTTCGGCGTCAACCCGCCCACGCAGCCGCACCACCGGGGCGCCTCCACGCCCGTGCTCCCGCCGGGCACCGTCGTCAACTGCGGCATGAGCTTCGGCGACTGGTTCGCGCCCGACCGGCCCAACCCCAACGAGCTCACCGGCGCCATCATGGGCGGGCCAGACGCCGCCGACAACTTCGTCGACAAGCGCAACGCGTCGTCATGCACCGAGCCCTGCACCTACATCAACTCGCTCGCCATCGGCCCGCTCGCCGCGCTCGCCGTCCGTGGCGCGAACCTCGTCGCCACCCACTGATAATTAATTCCGACGCCTCTCGAACCACCGTCCGTCAGCGACATCATGCGAACTCCTCCGTTGGTTCCGATCGTTTCCTCTTCCTCATTCGTTTAGGTGTACTTGCATTGTACTATGTGACATAGTCTGTATGATTGATGTGTATGCATGCACGGAAAGAAAAGCTGTTGTGATTTTTCTACTGTTGGATGACACCTACGGGTTGCGAAAAATTCACACACTCGACAGATGGGTTCAACTCGATCGGGAGCATCTGGGATTTGTCAAGTGGATGGATCGTGAGGGTGGGTTTATATTTGGACCTTCTCGTGCGCAGCTATCACTTGAATCTTCGTCTAACCATCCAGGCAGGAATGCATTTAACCCCTCGGATGGATGTCCACTAGATTTTCAAAATGTATTTTTTTTCACTCAAAAACGCTATGATATTTTTGAAAAGTTTACATATATACATCAACGACCCGCAGTTTTACCATCTTTAATTACACCTTAAGAGTGTTTCCTGTAGTTAATCATAATTAAATACTCGACTAGATAAAATAGTACTTTATATTAGTATACACATCTTCGTATCATAAGTGTACACACATATATATTTCACAAGAAGGTATTATACATGCCATTTAAATTAGTACAAATACTTATTAGAGCAATACTAAGTCCAGATTCTAATGTCTGCCACCTACAAGTGAGGCAACACATGGAGTTATCAACTAGCATCCTGAACGAGCACAAGTGTAGACCAACCAATTACAATAGCCTACATGGACACCACACTTTGACCACCACTTTTAAGACCACATCTCATCCTCCCATGGTGATGTGCATTATAGTGAAAACAGCATGGGCAGTAACTCCTACCCAATGAAAAACACACAAGAAGGCTTGATTAGTGCATGCATAGTAGCTCAACCAATGGGACTTGAGGATCACCTAGACCAAGGCATGGCCGGGCATACCATGAGAGTGAAGATAAAATATGAGTAGAGGCAAGAAGAGAGGAGGGATACATATTTTACTCACTTAGCAGCTGCACCTAGAAGAGCAGAGCAGAGAGCCAAGTCGTTCTCATTCTCTCCACCTCATTTTCTTCAAATCAAGCCAAGCATAGATCAAGCAAGATGGTGACCTGAGGAGGAGAAGAAGTCAGTTAAGGAGCCAAGGTAGAAGCTGATGATATCTTCATCAAGAAAGGTGACTGCACTTGTATTTTTGTTCCCATTATACTAGCACAAGTCCCATGTCTCAGCATTAA
Organism: Stipa capillata; assembly: GCA_019208055.1. Classification (NCBI taxonomy): domain Eukaryota; kingdom Viridiplantae; phylum Streptophyta; class Magnoliopsida; order Poales; family Poaceae; genus Stipa; species Stipa capillata. The sequence continues at coordinate 654,842 of JAGXJF010002351.1, read as the reverse complement.
GATTTTCTCACCACACCAGCAAGAACACTTAGAAGCACGACCTACTAGAACCACCTTTACTAATTTTAATCAATGTAAAATTCGTAGGGGCAAAATACTAGAACAAGAACCTTCAGTAGGATTTGATTTAGGACACACAAGCAATTTAGTGTTAGCAAGTAGAAGCCTTAGGGATGGATTTTCAGAAAAACACCTAGCTGTGCTTCATGTTAGAGGAACTCCACGGCACGGCAGCTCACAGCCATCCACAGTCCCGGCACCTCGTCGCAGCACACCGAGGCAGGACCGGCAACCTCAGCTCGTAGCCGAGGCGGAGGATCCGAGCTTGAGACCTGCAGATCAAAAGATTAGGGATTTAGAAATCAGGAGTATCAGGGAACCAAATGGAAGTGGGGAGCTAAACAAATATCACCCAGGTAGTAAGAGGATTCAGGACTTGGTAGCCTGCAACGAGTCACCGCCGGCAGCAACGTCTTGGAAGGAGGGAGAAGCATAGTAAGAGGAGAGATGACTGATCTAAGACATTTGTGCTCTAGCAATTCTAATTATATTTTTGTTACTACCTACTTCACAGATGAACTGATTTTTTAGAAAGAAAAATTCGATAAATTGATCTGCAACTGTTATATCAAAATTGAACTATTCAGATCTCTCCCTCACCATCATATAATTGATCTCTCGCTTACACCACTAACCCTAACCCTCTTCTTCTGCACCTGATGAGTCTCCGTCACCGAGCTAGCAAGGAGTCAAGGACCATGCGAGCGCCACCCCTGTAGCTACCAACATCCTCCTCTCTTGCCGCGCCTACCCTTGCCGTTGTTGGAGGTGAATCACTCACCTCTCTTCTCTCTCTGTTGTTTGAAGTGTTGTCTCACACGGCCAACGTCCTTCTTTCTCTATTGCCTTGATCGATAAACACAATGATTACAAGATATATAGCAACCAATCTTACGCCACCAACTCCCGAATCTTGTTTGGTTGGAAGGAGTTCACGAGACGGAATGGGAATTTAGGGGCTAGAGGTTGTAAAATTATTTGTTTGGTTAGTGGATATGAAAATTTAGGAGAGATATGACTTGAGAGTTGAGAGTCTAACTCCCACCATTCTAATAACAAGGGAGTGGGTGAGAATTAGTAGGGAATTATAATCTAAAGAACATCTCAGCTCTTTATCCTAACTTATGATATAATCTCAAACAAGTTAGAAGCTAATTTCTAGTGATTTCCCATCTCTCCTATCAAACAAGGGATTATGACTAAAAATCAAGCTCTCATATCTCATCCCATTACAAACTTCCTCTAAACTCCTACGCCCGTCCCCAAAAGTTTGCCAAACAGGCCGCTAGTCTCCTGGACTCACGCCGTGGACTAGGACTCCACACACGAGCTACAACTAGCATGCATGCATGCGCTACCGGCTGAGTTATTTGACCACATGCACGTACTAATCAACATGGCCGATTCACTCGGTCCCTAATTAACGGAAAAAATTCTCTGGGTAAGGGCCTCTCCGGCCCCCTCCCACCTAGGGCCCCTTCCCAGATTACTCCACGTTAGTGCCTGGCACCAATCTTGAAGCACTTAACAATTTCCCCTCCAATCTCACTCTCCACGTCAGGAGATCCGTTTGCAACCCTTCCCCAATCCCTCTGTTCATCGTTACTGCGGAAGTGCGGATACAGGCGACCAAACAAGCGGCACGACTGTGCTCAATCGTGGCTGCGCTGGTGCGACGGCGTACCTCGGCAGTAGTTCAGCGGAGCTAGCTTGGTGGCGACGCTGGCTCCGCTCGGCAGCCGACGGTCCCAAACACTGTACCAATCTATGCAGGCGGCCATCAAGAGCTTGTTACCAATCATGGTCATTCGACGTGAGCACGTTACTGCATAGCAAATTAGCAAGGGATTGCTGCATAGCAAGGTCATCCGTTTAGAAAGGAAGATTTGAAGCGAAGAACAATTTCGGAGTTTTCTGCTTCCAGCTTTTAGCTAGATTACGCATCAGATCGAGTAAAACTTCGCTATGTGATCGGATAGCCAAATTATTCTCGGCAGCGAGGAGCACCTGCAAAGCTAACAAGAATGATTTTGTATCTCGCCAAAAAATTAGCCAATTTATAGCACCTCGGAGGAGCACTCTGGTGCTCACCGCCTACGAGATCGGCACTGCAGCCATGTGTACAAAGTTTCCAATCGACGAAATTGACGCTTCCACATCCGTCCAAATAACTTCACCAATACGTTCAGCAAGCTTCCTCACCGGTTTTTCCTTCATGTAAGCCTCTGAGAGATCATGTAGCTGCACCCAGATCGGCATGTGCTCCCATTCGATTGATGACGATTTAGAGAATCCGTCGTACGGTGTGAGTAGTAAAGCACATCCGCAAAAAATCCACAGGCCTTCATCCATCACCTTCTTCAATCTCTCAAGCGTAAAACTGCATCACATATAGGTTATCGCCGAGTGCCCGGAACCGCACCTCGCGCGCGATCGAGTCCCCAAGCAAACTTCACTCTACAAAAGAAGGCGGATTGGCTCTATGGCTTGGCCATATACACACATCCGATAGCCAGCCACTTGGTCCCGACCTTCAGCTCTACCTCCTTCATCGAAGTCCACATCATCGAAGTCGTCGTCCTTCAGGTCGAGCCGCTCGAGCAGATCATCGAGCCCTTCCTGCGGCGGAATCCCAGATCCACTAGCGCCCGGTTCCGAGAAGACGTCCGCCATGATTCACTAGAAATCTAGGGTTTGAACGATCCCGACCGTGCCCTAGTATCCAAGCACCTGCCAAGGCCGAGCAGCAGGCCAGAGCCTGCCCTTTTATCAGCCCAAACAGGCGCAGAGGATTTGTCGTTAGCGGCTGGTTTTTCATTAGCGGTCCCTTCCCCAGATGGTGCCACTGTTGTCGCTGTCAAAAAAACTTACAGAGAGGGGATGTATGTCAGATACGAGTGGATGTCGAAAGCGTTGTGTAAGTAAATATCGACCACCTTGCTGGACGTTGCGTAGTAACACTAGCGAGACGAGGGTGTTTTTTAATCGGGTTCGGCCTCGACGAGGTGTAATCCTGTTGAGGGGCGTGACTAGTCTCCTCGGATCCGTGTCGAGGATGGAGTCATCGAGCAACAGACGAACCTTAGCTTAAAGTTCTCTCAAGTCGAGAGAACGAGCTATCGGACATGGGAGAGATCTCTTCAAGGAAACTCATCACACCCAGAGGGGGTGAGTGCTCTTCGGATCCGTGTTGAGCAACAGACAATTCTTAGTTTAGAGTTCTCTTGAGCCGAATGAGTGAGTCGTTGGACACGAGAGAGATCTCCTGAGGAAACCTGCGACGCCTAGAGGGGGTGAGAGCTCTTATTCCTCAAAAAGATGTCTTAGAAATAATCCATGAAATTCTTTTTATAGCCCAAGGGATTGTAACAAATGACCCTCATACCCTTGGTGAGAGGAAAAAGCAAGGGTAATCTAATAAACCTTAGTCTATAGACTTGGTGTATGACAAGGTAGGAGTTTGGTCCCTCGTCCATGGTGAACTATGGGCTTGGTGGCCTTCTTTTTCCTCGTGGACTTCTTTAGAATTGGGCTCAACTTTAATCGGAGACTTGACTTCTTATATTTCCTTAGTATTTTCTTCTTTGATCCTTGATCCTCAAGAAGAGGATGGACTGTTGTGGGGTGGAGCCTCCTAGTTAGGAGTCGGTTCTATACAACATAAAATATTATCTCCATTCTTAAATATATGTCGTCATGTGTTGCGTATAATCAATCTTTTGAAAGTTTGACCACTAATATGTGCAAAAATACATTGATGCACTATATGAAAATAATATCATTATATTTATTTTGTAAAATTATTTTAAATTATGCACTTTTGTTATTTTTTATAACATTATTTTAAATTATGCACTTTTGTAATTTTTATAACATATCATAGTTGAAAATTATAATTAAAATCTTAATTGGAGATATGAAAAGTAAAAGACATCATATATTTAAGAACAAGTCGAATAAATGTAGAGGAATTAAAGTCCACTTTACATCCTCGAAGTGCCATTGTGGATCACTTTGCTCCACTTTACATCCTCGAAGTGCCATTGTGGATCACTTTGCCACGTAAACACTTTCGCTATACAATTTTCACAAGGGTCGTGATCCAACATTGCTCGGTAGCTTTATGTCTAGTCCACCGCTTGCATAGCTACACATGGAAAAAAAAGCAAAGTCAGCCTCCTATCGAGTTTTATTGCCGGATCCAATCCTCTTCGAGATTTAAAGCCAGATAAAACTCCACAACGGTTCAGACAGTTGGCACGTGGTACACGTAGCGGGTTGGAGCCACGAGGATGCGATATCACGCTCAAGAGACGTGATAGGCCGTGGGGCCCATGCTATGGCCACTACAGGCCACACGGGCAGCCTGCGATAGATCGAGCTCACACGCTGGGGCCACAAAACCTGGCTTCGTGGTGCATGACAACCGCGACGGGCCCAACGTCACGCTTCCTGCCCACGATACTACATGACATGACTTTGCTATGGTTCATGCTTTTTTGAGATCAGCTGCAATGCACAAGCTCTGCTGCCACTTCCTTGCTTCCATGCTAAGTTGATGCGTGCATGGTCAGATCAATTAATGGCATCCAATCTGATTCTTCATACTCATATTTCAGTTTTAGTGTAGTTAATCCGCATACTACATTCATTAGAACTCTTATCTCAAATTACATCAACGGTATCCCCCCTTCCATCTGGTGTCGGGGCCTGGAATCGCACTTGACTTAGGAAGCTGTTGATGTATGGTATACGGGGGGTACTCACACAACGTATTTATACGATAGCGGGGCGAAAACTTAGGTCAGCTGGACCTCCAGACACGGATTTACCCAGGTTCAGGCTCCCAAGACGGGTAATAGCCCTACGTCCTGCTTTGATGGAATTGATATGAGATCTGGCGTACAGGCGATTACAGTGGAGAACTCGACGAGTTAGGAACTCGACGAATAGGGTTTACAAGGGGAACTTGACGAGTAGGAAACTCGGCGAGGTTGAGGTTAGGGCTTAGGATCTCAAAAGGCTGCTAGACGACTAAGGCTTCTTCGATCCAATTGAGCTTGTCCCCTATCAGGGGGGTTGGTTCTCCTTATATAGGCGAAGTAAGGCGCTAACCTCGTCATGAGTTCTCGTAGTACACGAGTCGGACTCCCTGTTACCATAACCCGAGTCCTCGTAGTACACGAGTCGGACTCCACTAGGTCACGTGTCGAGCGTTACTTCTTTATCTTGATAAGGATGCGCTAACTTGCGGTCCACGCCTCCTTTGAATCAAGCCTTTGGCCCGCAGCCTCTCCACAGAGGCCTAGTGACGAACTCGTGGGCCTGGCCACGAGGCCATGGTAGCACTACCCATCATCAGAAACGATATTCCGTCAAGACCGAGAAACCACATAACGTGGACACACGTTACCTCGCGTGTATCCGCCGTTACGGGTCCGACACCAAACTAGCACCGCATACGAACTCCACCTGACCACCTGGTCGTATATCTCACTGCTGGTCTAGCCGGCCGGAAACGGATATCACTCGATAAGTCAAATACTATTCTGAACGCCTTGTAGGGAGGTAACACCATTCAGCTGCGATGAGACTTGTAATCGCAAAGAGGAGCCCGACGCTCGTGTCCACACCCTAACCCAATCAGCCGAAGTATGACTGGTGGGTCACCTGAAGGCCTGACACGACACCCACACCCTGCCCAGCCGGCATTCGCATCTCAGCTGACGGGTCACTCAACTTCACGATCACTAGACTCACAAAGAGAACGGATATTAACTCTCTACTGCCGATTCATACACTTCATCCATACATGCACTGTGTATGAAGCGACGTGGTGAACAACTTGATGATCATAACACAAGCTCTACAGAAGGATTTAGCAGATAAATGAACACATCCCTTATATATGGGCAATTACTTACATTACAATCAAAGGACCTATAGGTCGCAAGAATCAAAAGATAAACAGCGGAAGCAATAATAAAAGAAAACCCGATGGTCCGGAAGACCATCAATAACCCAGCAGATACCCACAAGATCTTTTAGCTAGAGAGGTAAACAATCGAGTAGGAAAACGCGATACTCATCACCACCAAGCTCACCTGCGAAAATGAAATTTCCTGTGAGTACTTTCGTACTCGCAAGTTGCTACTTATTCCAATCACTTACACCCGGCATGGGATGTTGGACAACCTCACACCATACATTTCCAATTGAACATAACATGGCATTGACGAGAAATAAAGATCATGGCAGCAGCAGAAATATGGTAAATTACCCCAGTCATGCTAGTAAATAGGATCAACATCGAGTAAATAGGATCAACATTGAGTAATACGGCTCATAACATAACATAACAGAGTTAACATCAGCCAACCCAATATTAGATCCAACCGATCAACATCATAAAACAACAGGAACTCTCGATATGACCTATAGATCATCATCAATCAGTTCAACCGGTTTAATTTCAAACAAAGAGACCTTGGTTGGTCGATGACCCCATAAAGATTCTCTCGGTCCGGCTCATGAGGTTAGCTAGTCCACCATGAGCAGGCATCAACCACACATGGCTAGCTAGTCCACCATGAGCGGGCACCAACCAGACATCAACTATGGTTCTCGGCACAACCAACTGCCTCACGGCTTTTCAGGGAGCATCAAGCGAGGGTTCACGTGCTGTACCTTCAGTATACTCGACATAGGGCTCGAGCGACCCCAACATTGTACAGATGGCCTTCCAATCATGCTGCCTCGTCTCTCATCTCACTTAAGGGTTCCAGTTGATTAAGACATCGGTTTATGATCCAAACATCCATAACCAAATATCAGACAATAACAAACAGGCATTTAACACCCAATCAGGTAAATAGGTAATTGGAATTTTCAACAAGCAGCAGAGCTTGCCTGGGAGCTTGGCGAAGATACGCAAAGAAGCCGAGACACCTTGAAGAGGCGAATCGTATCTAGCAGAAGAAAAAAAATGACTCTATGATGCTATGCTTATCATGGTGAGATGCATGAAATGCAACTACGGCAAGTTAGGTGAAACATGAACTTGACCTAAGCATGCTAGGATTAATAGAGTAGATAAGTCTGATATGCGACGACGATGAATTAAGATAAAGGATAAGGTTAACATAAGCATATTATTCTTAATTCTACATTTTGATTTCGTCTTAGTTGTCATAACCTTAGCATGGATTAACAATTAACCGGGAGGCATGCATGATTTCAAATATGCAGCTATGAAGGAAGTGATAACCTTATAATATAGATACATGCAGGATAAGTAATATGTAACTAAGGCAAGGATGCATGTATAAAACCATGTTTAAGGATAGCAGCGCATTCATGGGATGCAAAAGACATGTTTAAGGTGTCAGCTATGATCATATAGGTTCCAGTAAAGCATGTTTTTGTTAAGTTGAAATTTCGATTCACTATATTACATATAGATGACATGCATGAGTGATATGTAACATTCTTAGAAGCGTCGGTTGGGTTCTTATAGATTAAAATGAGGTGCCGATTAACTCAAATAAAATTTGGGGATCCACATATATGCAATATTTCCTATATGACATTAATGATTCGATTTCGGTATACATACTTCCATTAGCATCAAGTAAGGTTGCTTCTTTTGAGTAAAGTGGAATCTGGATAGCAAAGCTATTATAGCTATATCTCTCAAATGGTTTATCAGAAATGAGCACATAAGTACTCGAAACGAAGGTATGGCTAAGGGTTCGATCCTTCTTTTGTGACCAACATGCAGCTCGACGAAAGGTCACTGAATCGTGCCCAGAAAAGAATAGCTCTAACGAAACCTACAACTGGCAAGACCGGAATCGTTCAATATGTCGCATTCCTTGCAAACTCATGACATACCACACATATCCGGGTTGTAGGGTGTTACCGTTGACGCGAGGGTCGCAAGGAAAATAGTTGACGATGCCGTAGAGGTCGTGGACCGGCTTCGGGCACGGCTTCACCTTCGCCTTCTCCTCCTCGCTTTCGTCTTCTTCCCTCGCGGCAATGGCGTCATCTCCCACCACGGCAGCGATGGCGATGAGGCAACAACTCGAGAGGCGACGGCAAGCAACACAGCGGCAGGGGCGGCACCAGTCTGACTGGCCGCTCATCCGGTCAGACCGGCCTTGTGGGAGAGGCAAGGCAAAGCGGGTGTGGCAGGTATGGCACCGGTGGAGCACGAGACAGGGCCGGCGGGGCTGGCACACGGGAAGCAAGAGGCAGCGGGGAGGAGGCCCGTGGAGGAGCACCGAGCAGAGGAGGAGGTCACCGGGGGCAGCTCGCCGACGACGGAGCACGGCCGGCGGCGGCCTCCGCTGGCGGCAGCGCCCGGGGTGGATTGGGCCAGCGACGAACCCGACGGGGCGGCGGCATCGGGAGAGCCGGGGGCTGAGGAGGGAGGAGGAAGATCGGCATGCGAGGGGGACGGGGAGGCAGGCGGCTGGCTAAGCCTGCGACAGTGGCTCACCGGAGCTACCGAGGGAGGTGGCGCAGCTAGGGGGCGGCGATGGGGCCGAAGCCGCGGAGAGAGAGAAGGGGGAGGGGGCAGCGGGTGGCCATACAGCGGCGGAGGGAGGCGTGGCCGAGCGCGGGAGGCAGAGGCGTCGGTGTTGGCTGGCCGGCGATGGCTTCAACCGAGGGCGGCGGCGGCGGAGCGGGGTGGCCGAGCGAGCGGCGCGGGAGGTGGGGAGGCACGGGAGGAGGAGGAGGAGGAGCGGCGGAGGTGACGGCCGGCGGCGACCAGAGGTGGCGGCGCGCGGCGCGGGGAGAGACGGCGGCGCGCCCTGGAGGCGATGATGGGCCGAGGCCCATCATGGGCGGCAGGTAGGTGGGGGCTGGGGTGGCCGGGTGTCCCCCTGGCCCCCTTTTAGGGTTAGGTTTTAAATATATTTTTTGAGATATGAGCTGTTACATCTGGGTTCAAGTGAGAGCTAATGAAAATAACAAAATACAATTCTAGTAGCATTACGACCAAAGTATAAGCAGATTTATGCATTATTGTTTGCCAAATTATATTATACTCTACTATGTGTTTTGAAACCATTAATCCATAAAACTACCTAGTACAGAGTGGCTTGCAGATGCCGAGTAGGCATCTCAAGTGCTGGAAGATATTTACAATGACACGACACTATCATTGATACTCCGTATATGTTATTAACACGGTAGCAACGGCGCCACATCGTCTGCCAGATGGCCTGGCATACTGACGTACTCCACTAGATAATTTGGGTTGATGCATGGGATCCTGTAGCATCATGGGTGGATGCCGTACGCGACACGGCCAGGTTTCGTGGCCCTAGCGCGCAAGCTCGGTCCCTCGTGTTGATCGTGGCCGTAATGCGGGCCCCACGTCCTATCGCTCCTCTTGAGTGTGATACCGTACCCTCGTGGCTTCGACCCGTGACGTGCGCCACGTGCCAGCTCTATCGTGGAGTCTTTTCTGACTTTATTATATCTCGAAAGAAGCTAAATCCGGGTCAATTTCACCTTTTTCCCGCCACACACTGGCTGGCCCAGAAACAGAACGGAAAACGTCCGCGGCGGCCGGCCTGCTCCACGCAATCTCTGCGCGCACGGCCCCTCCGGCAGCATCGGCAATTGGCAGCAATCGCGCGCGCACGGCCGCCATCGTGCACATGAGATAGATCATGCATATGTCAGTATGTGTATCATGTACGAAGTGATCGATGGACGATGGCTGCGTTCACGCTCTCTCCTCAAGCGCGCTCGGAAGCGACGAACATAGCAGGTCGCTGCTTTGGTGGACGATGGAGCTAGCGCTTGATATGGTGGCTACGGCAGTAGGTAAGTGCGGGCCGGGGCTGTTCTTCAGAACAGCAAAGGTCAGGGCCGATCCACACGTTGGAGGCCCGGAGGCAAAACCACAATATACGGCCCTTGTTCGTACATATGATTAAAGTACTTTTCATTATAGTTTTAAAGATAATATACGTTACAACACATAAATCATTGGCCGAGCTTTAGAAGACAATCAGAAAAACTACAATGTTTCACTTCTACTGGTGAGTATAATTATTAAATTATATGCATTGACTAGTTCATCCAAAAATTTAAACTAAAGAAAAGGCCAGAAATTATACTCCAATATTTCTTCTCAAGTCTATTGCTCCTTTGGAGCTATGACGTGGACAACGGAAGCGAAGATAGTCCACAATTATTTATTGTGTTAACTGAGTTTTAAACCCAAAGCCTTTGATTATAAGCTGTATGCACCTAACCAGTTCAAGCTGATCGGGAAACATGGATAACATATTTGAACACTTGCACCCATATGTAAGTTCCTTCAAGCCTTAATGTGAGACTATATAGGCCGCAACTATTTTTATTAATAATGCATTGGCCATGTCTTAAATTTAAGACTTTTTAGCTCTAATACTATATTAAATTGCATACACCAACTAATTCATCTAAAAGTTCAAACTAAAGAAGAGGACCGGACGTTATACTTCTAACAACCATCATAAAAACTATAGCATATGCGATCGTATTTCAAGGTACAACAGGGAGAACCATCATCCGTCGTCTAGACTAAGATGATTACAGAAAATGGCCGCAAAAAAAAAGATGATTACAGAAAAGCAATAGCACAATAATTGATTAAGATAGGAAATTACCACAAAGTAATTAGCTTTTGAATTCCATCAACTCGTCTACTCATTACGGATGTACACAACAAACGCACACTAAGTATCGATCCTAGAAGGAATCAGGATGGGAAGGATCTTAACTCCTTACTTCCACCATAGGTCCACCCACCGGATGAATAGTTTCTGGATGGTTTATTCGCACACAATAGTACAAAGATTAGTGTAAAGCAATTTTTTAAAAGAAGAGGATTAGTGCAAATCGAATAGAAACTCTGCAGAGACGTGATTGCTATTTGGGCTGGGCCTTCCGTCGATTCGGCCGTCGGCTGAATGGCCCATTGTTTAGTACGTAAACACAGTATCGTATACTTTCTACTACATGCACGCACGCTACTTTTAGAGACTAGCTAAATATCCATACATTTGCTACGGATAGACAAAAAGTATTGAGCATATCAAATTATTGCTATCATATTTTCTGCTACGTCTTCGACTTCATCTCGGCTCTAAGTTGAGTTTCAGCTCAACTAGAATTTGAAATTGTTTGCGGGGAGAAGTACCTCTAACGAATTTGAATTTTTGAATTTAAAGTCGGTGGATGAGATGGACATCTACTAAGATTTCGATACAGGCATATATATTTTATCAAAATTTCGAGATGCTCCCACAATAAGGAGGAGAAGAAAGTGTATAGACGGCCACAACCGATTGACATCTTTATAGGAGTAAAGATACACATATATGGGTAGGGGCCCCTTGCCACTCAGCCCCGTTTGCCCGCCCTCGGGGCCAGCCAGCCAAAGTGCGTAATGCGCTCGATCTTGCCCCGGCTAGATATAGTGTTTAAACCTGCAGGGCTAATTAATATGGCGGCTCATTGGTGTGCAAAGCATGTTTGTAATATTGATATGATCGCAAGAATTAGTAGAGTCGAATAGCCTTCTCTTAAAATATATTCTGAATTCTTTTCTAAAAGATTATAGCCATTGTGTTTGGATACAACCATCCAAATCATCCACGCTAGTACTCTTTTCGCTGAAGTTTTCTCGATCCCCTCGTTAGCCAACATTTTTTCTCTTCTCTGATGATTTTTTTTCTTCTTGCCCGACACCCTTGCCATCGTCTTCAGTAACAACTCCTTCAGTACATCACCTTACAATCACTACTACATAATCTATTTAATGGGACGTTTCTGTACAAATGTTTCTTCAGAGCCATCTGTACAGAGAGTATCATAGGCGATTCCAAAAAAGAACAGTCTGAAACAATGATTACGAACAGTTCTCATTAGGTGGGACGCTACAATACAGATGATTCTAAACTATAACCATCTGTGATACCCTTTAGAACCGTCTGTACTATAAATGGTATCACAGACGGTTATAGTTTGGGACCATCTGTATTGTAGCATCCAACTTGTTAGAATTAATGCATGGCAAGAATTAGTGGAGTTTTAGTCATATATTGCTAGTTGAAGTGGAGAGAAACTACCTTATAAGGGTTGGTGCTCCACACCTCTCTAAAATAATAGGAGGAGAGAAGATAAATACCACACGCTCGTTTCGTCGGGCGTGGCGTGGTGTGGTGGATACTTTAGTATAATTGATTCAAAAAACGTCCTATATGAAAATTCTGAACCATCTATACAAAACTTTTTTATACTTATTCGAGAGGAGCCATTTGACGAGGAGCATTGCGTTGGGAGAGAGCGAGCATTCAACAGCAGTGGTGTTAGCCGGTTTTGCTGGAGCGGGCACGAGGCGCAAGCAATTGACCTCACCAAAGCTTTGCTGACGAGGAACGATGAAACAGAGACGACGACGGAGGTGGGGTGGCTCCGTAAGTGAAAACCAACCGAAAGTTAGAGGAAATTTTTGTAATCGATCAAGACAGTGAATCATGTCAGATGCAAAGCTTTTTTTTTGTCACGGCGTGTATGCATGCATGCACACGTGAGGTGATCGAGTGGTAATAATGTTGCGAGTGGAAAGGCTGGGATCGGAGCGGACTAGTTGTTGGGGTAGGTCTCGGTTGGTAGTTAGGTTGGATTCCTGCTTTCTGGTTGAACAGGAGCCGGCCGTGTGGAGCTGTGGACCACGTAGCTTTTCCAAAGGATGCGATCACGTATACGTCCGAATTGCTGGGAGCCGACTAGTATAGTGTACCTACGTGTGTCGTGTACGCTGTATTTTAGTATAACCTACTGCTATACGTACACTCCAGAACTTTTAGTTATTGTACCTCTCAAATCAAACTTTAATATAACAAAGGTACTATACTACTATTTGATATGTTTGCAATGTTCATATCCAATTTATCAAGTACCTCAATGGAAATAGTATGTGTTTTTTTTGTACGATGTCCGATCATTGAACACATCACGCAAGCTCTTATCAAGATATCCTAACATATCATGCATGCAAGTTAAATATCTCAGTATGTACGAATGGTCAATGCTGAAGCGTCACCATAGCACGTAAGTTAAGTGTAGTGTACACGTATGCCTACAACAGAACAGTATTGCATTGCTGTCCCGTTTACATAATAGGTGCTCTCAATAAATATGAAGCAGCAAAGAGATATGAACCTTTTATTTTGGCAAAACCCTAGCTGCATTATAAAAGATCGAAAGAGGGTCCCTATCCAGTTGTCCTGAACTAACCCCCTTCCTCTTTGAGAAAAAATCCTTTTCTTTTTCAGAATTTCAGGTAGTTGCCTAATTAAGTTGCCTTAATCTAACTACTACACTTAGCATTAAAGCAATGCCTTTACTTACGCTAACTCTTTCTCTTTTTCATATATTATAGTACTCCCTCCGTCCCAAAATATAAGGCCCCTTTGTTTTGTCCTAAGTCAATGTATTTTAAATTTGACCAAGTTTATATTAAAAAATATCAACATCTACACTATCAATAAATACACTATGAAAACATATTTCATGATAAATATAATGACACTAATTTGGTGTTGTGGATGTTGACATTTTTTAATATAAACTTGGTCAAACTTAAAACACATTGACTTAGGACAAAACAAAGGGGCCTTATATTTTGGGACGGAGGGAGTAGTTCTCTGTCTAACTCTTAACATTAATTGGGTTTTAATTTCAACAATATGGTCATTGCCAAATGGAGCTTGGAATGATAAAACAAGCCGTTAATCGCTTCAAAATGACAATTGCCATGCAAAAGTAAATTCATGATAGAGAGTCAGAATTGATAGCTCCCATTGGATCGAGGGATCATAGCCTTTGATGAACTCTAATCAACAGTAGTGATAAGCTATCACAAGATAGAACACGCTGATGGTAGCCAAACCCTTAACTAAAGAAATGCATCATATGATGTAGATTATCTCTTTCAAAAAAAACATATGATGTAGATATATTATTTGCCCAAAATGCCGATGATCCAAACAAGGCACATTACTCGCTAAGCTCTCCCATTTTAACTCTCGTTTAACTATCAAAAAGATGACTTGAGCTAGTCCGGCACATCTCATCGATTGACGTGTTTCTTCTTTAGGATGTTTGCACGGGCTATTGTAATTTTAACTTATATATAGCGGTCCTTCCGTAAAACAATAACATATTTATACATATTTATTTTTTAAAAATAAATTATGCATTTAACACTCTTCGACTACCTCATCAAAAAATAAGGGCTCTAAAATTAATTAATATTTTTTGTCTTCCTCCTTCCACTATTCATGACTCGCACCATAGACCAATTACCAAACACCACTGCTACTACAATATTTCCTATTATTGGGCCTGACTCATGGCCACCAGCAGCCAATATTGTTAGTGCATGAGGCTTGGGCGTGGCACATGTAGTGATATCGGGGTTAAAAGTGAAAGCGAGATTTGAAGTAATATCGACGTCACTAAGTGGTGAATGGGGGATGGTTTTGAAACTATGGATGAAATTTTGAAGAAGTTTTTAAAAATTAGGGATAATTTTGTAATACTACATTTTAAGTGTGCACACGGATATAAGAAAGGGTCCGACTGCCGCTCAGTCGCCTGAGATTTTCTTAAATCTCAGTCGATTTGTTTTGGGCCGTTGGATCGAGATCAACGGCCAGCGCATCGTCTTCTTCCTCCGGCCGCTCCCGATCGTCTTCTTCCTCCCGACGCGCGCTCTCTGTCTCTCTCTCTCCCGACCTCCGACGGCTCCGCCGCCGTCATGTCCGGCGGCCACCGCCGCCGGATCAGGCCTCTCCTCTAAACCCGACGGCCGGCGCAGCTTCAACTCCGGCTCCGGCGACACCCCCCACCCTAAACCCTAACCCGGCGAACTCCGGTGATTCGGCCTCGCCTCCGCACGGCGCCGCCGCTCCGCGTCGTCGCCGGGCTCCGGCTCGGCGACGCTAACTCGTCGGCCTTGCTCGCCTCTGCCTCGTCGTCGCCTTCGCCGCCGCTCCGCGTCGTCGCCGGCTCCAGCTCGGCGCGTGCTCGCACTCGCCGTCGCCGCCGCTCCGCGTCGTCGCCGGCTCCGGCTCGCCCGCGTCGTCGTCCGAGGTTGAAGACGACTGAGATTTAAAAAAATCTCAGTCGACTGAGCAATAGCAAAACCGTATAAGAAAATAAATAGGGGGAAAGGACCTTCTTTCGCCTGATAATAGGTTTTTTCTCCCCGTAGACCCAACCCTTCGCTCCATAAATAACCACTCGCCGGTCGCTGCTGCACCCTGCTCATCACTACACTTTCGGTGTGCGTGCGGCGTGCGGCGTGCGCGTGTGAGGGCGAGCGAGCGAGCGAGCGAAAAGCGAAAGAAAACAAGAGGCGGCTTCCTTTGCATGTGAGGCGAGAGGAGAGGAGAGGCGAGGCGAGGGCGGGCCATGTCGATCGCACTGGAGAGCGGGCCCGGGCTAGGCGGCGGCGGCGGGCCCCGGTTCGGCCGCGTCGTCCGCTGCGGCGCCTACGCGGCCTCGCCGCCGGCGCCGGCGTCGGTGGGGCGCGGCAGCTCGTCGTCGGTGGGGCGGGACAGCGACAGCCCGGCTGCGGCGGCGCAGTGGGAGTGGGACGGCGAGGAGGTGGAGGGCGGCGACAGCGAGGTGCAGAGCTCCTACAAGGGGCCCTTCGATACCATGGACGCGCTCCAGGAGGCGCTGCCTTTCAGGTGAGGCCCCTCCATGTTCGCCACGAAGCACGGATCTTGATCAGTCCTGGGGTTCTCTTGGCCGCTCCTTTGCGCTATTTGGGGGTAATGTGGGTGGAAGCGGCTGTTCTTGATCCCGGTGAGCGTGTTTCTATGGGGAAATGTTGGAGGTTTCTTGGGCCGTTTGGGCTGATGCAGCGGAGAAGATTGGTTATTCATCGGTTTTTAGTTGGGGAATGTGCGTTGGATTCTTCGTTCCCCGTGGATGTTCGGGTCTTCTTGGGTGGTCTTGGAGTAATTTGAGTGGGGTAGTTCAGTTCTTGATCCTCGCGTCGCTCTTGCTGTTAGGAAATTTGGGAATTTCTTGGTCGGTCTTGAGAGTGAACAGATGGAAAATTTGAGGTCACTTAGGGTTATAGTTGATTCTTGGTGGTGCCTTAGCCCCTGCATCCAATGTGGTTGGGGAGATTATGCTCTGATACTGTAGGTAGTGTTCATTACGCAAACGGCACCGCACCATGTGGGCTCTTTGGTCCTTCAGCTTTATAATTTTCACGGGCATTAATGCCTTTGCTGAACAAATTTGTGAAAATGAGTCTACATCCTTGTGAAGTTGGGACAGTTCAATTGAAAGATTTCAGTGAAGACACTGGTTAATATTTGTGCGTATGTTTTGGTGCTAACTGCTTAGGAATCTGATATTGAAAAAAAATATGTATATTTTGGTTTGTATGTTTTATCTAGTCCTTTCAAATGCTCTTTGATGCTCATAACTCTGAATGCTAGAAAGTTATAAGCATGGAAAGTTTTGATCACGTTTCAATAAGAACTTCAGTTATCAGTGTCTTAGTTCATTCTTACACTGAAGAGTGAAGAATCCTGTCACTTGGTTTCATCCCATCAAATCCTTCGTGCCTTCCTTTTAATCTTAGAAAGGCACGATAGTTTTTAGAGTTGTCCACACTTCACAGAAAGATTGAATCTTCACAATTCATGCAGCTCCTTGTGTTGGTGTTGAACATATATTGGGGGAAGTATTACTGGATGTGAAATAGATTAATAGGTTTAACCAAGTATCGTTGTAGTAGCCTGGTTATTGTGGTCAGTCTAGTGTTATGTTCAAGCTCACTGGTAGTTCAACAGAAAACTTTTGTAATTATTTTTATATATTGAGTATTGACACCTGAAGTGATATGCTACATGACAGGCTGCTTCTCTCCCAGAATTACTAAAAGTTTTGTGTCTTCAAAATATATTCTCGTTTTAGTGATGAAATTTGTTCTGTTAGTCGGTAGTGCAACCATTGCTATGCATGACAAAAGTAATGCGAAATATAATGCATGCAACTTAGGCAAAAGTAACACACCAGCCATTTGCAGGTTACTCATAATACTAGTGCCATAAAATAGATAGGAAATTCAATATCACTTTGCTTATTTGTGTTCCCGCAGCCTTACTGATGTTTACAAAGGGTAGTCATAGCTCTGAGATTGGTGGATGCATATATGTTTGCAAGAATACTTTGTTGTTTTATTAAACTATCTGAGTTATGAACTGTTTCTTAGTTTTTGTATGGAATTACCTGAGTGCAGTCATCTATTTTATCAGATTGTTTATCGCATTTTTACCACTAAGTCCATGAGGCCAATAGGGCACATTGTTTTTTGAGTATGTAAACTATAGTTCAGTTTAGTTTTTTATTTATTTTAGTTCTCTACAGAACTATGATTTTAGCATACTTAGTAGCAGCTCCATGCTACTTTTTGCCTCTCGCAACTCATAGCAACAAAGAATGTTGCATTTGTGCAATTTTGCCATATAACGGAAGCAGAGATTGGGTCATGTGGACTTGGAACACACTTTGATACATATAACACGTGATTAGCACAGGAACAGGATCAAACAGATACCACGATCTTCTTTCACATGATTTTGTTAGCTAGCTGATTGTAGATGCCAATTATTTGTTGATTCGCATCATTAAAATATTCAGTGATTTGCTCCACTGTTGGTTCATCTGGCAACTTAATTTTCTCTGTTTGTTCTCTGTGAGCAGCCTGAGTATTGTTCTTGTCTCTTAAGGCTTGTACTTATCAGTAAATGTTTTCATCAAGAGGAATTATGCTTCAAGACATTACAGGTCTTCCATCTTGCTAACCAATTTTAATCTTACTTTCATATGGCAGGAAAGGGGTATCCAAGTTCTACAATGGCAAGTCTGGATCTTTTGCAAAGCGTCCAGATGGTATGATCCCATCTCCCCCACCCACGAAGGGCATTCCAAAGCCAGAAAGCCCATCCCCTAGGAAGCGCAAAGGTCTTCTTCCATTCAGCTTCAAGTGGGGCAAACCTCAGAATAAAGAGGTATTCCCAGAAGATGTTGTGGACAGCCCTACGAGTTGCAGGAGGATGACGTTGTCTCCGGCTGCCACAAGCAGCTCAGGGAGCAACAGTGGCAGCGATGATGAATCTCAGAAGCCGCCTCCCCGTCGCCTGCACAGAAGGCCAGGCAATGCCATGGGCGTCTTTGCTTCTCCACCCGCGCCTCGTCCACCTAAGCTGTTCGCAGCTCACACGAGATCGCACTCGATGCTCAATCTGCAGGATGTGACGGAGTCGACTGCCATGGTTTCTCCCAGGGACAAGCGCAGGAAGAATTAGTGCAAAGCTGTACCTCGATACCCTGTAAGTCCTCCAACCACTGGTGTCCATTTTAGACTGCGGAATCCAGTGGCCAATGATGCCCGCATGTTAGGCGTGACTGATGCTCTTGCGAGGTCGAATGGACCCGTGTTCATAGAGCTGGGAGTTCTCATTATACTTGATGCTCAATACATACAAATGAACCTTAGAAACTGGTGCCATTAATTCCCGAGTAATCGGTGGGCTTTCATGCATTGGTTACTGTTTGACTTGTAAATGCTGGATTCTGCTTTTGTCGACTAATTCAATCATGTTGCCCGCACTGTTCATGTGCTCCTCTTGCTGAAGACTATATCTGTATGCCTGCACGTACTGGATTGTCGGTATTCTTTTGTTGCCGGTCTCTGCTTCGAACAAACATGTCTGGCGCAGATCGTCACACAGCTTCTTGGGGTGATGATTCTTCTCTGATGAGTACTGATTATGCAGGCAGGAACTGGAGGTGCTGTGACATTCATTAGATCCCTTTATGATTATGATGGAAGCTCCGTGCAGCATGCATGCATTTAGATCTGAATGTCCTAGTATTACTGTGTAACATAAGTTGGTTCCAATCAGTTTGTGGAGACTATATGACCGCTGGTTCTGGAGAACTCGTATGCATTTTAGCTGGATTTGGTTCCGGAGAATATCAGACATGATTGCTGCTCTCTCCAGTGCTACAGCTCAAGCTCAGCCTGAAGAGACACCGACACAGTAGATACACGTAACAAAGCTGACGCCTTTACTCCTACACCAAAGCTGACAAATACTCCCTCCGTCCCGTTTTATAAGGCGCAATTGCAAAATCCCGATGTCCTAAAATCTAAGGCGCAATTGAACCCCTGGGCATCTTTCTTCCGTTTTTACCCCTCTAACACAAGCGACGGCTCGGTTTCCTGGCTCACCGGCGGTAGGGTTACGGCTGGCCCTGGGCGAGCATAGAAATGAAACCGGGGTGGCGAGACGAACACATTCCCGCGGTCATTGGAGTGCGGCGGCGCTCCGGTTGCAGCGGCGGGCGGGCGCGGTTGGCGCCGGTGTCGGCCTCGCGTGGGTGTAGCGCTACAGCAGCGGAACCACGCAATTGGGAGAGGGGAAAGGAAGAGAAAGTGGAGGGAGTGTGTGGCCGAAAGGGATTGGGAAAGAACTCACCGGAGAGAGGGATTGGGGTGGCGGAGGCGGCGGCCGGACTTGGAGAAGGCGGCTGCATTCTGGCGGTAGAGGTTGCGGGGCTTCCAATTGGCGGCGGGGTCGCGTCCAGGAGGTCCGTGCGATGCTTCTGGCAGCCGGAATCGACCGACAACGGCGAGCTCAAGAGGCGGCAGTTGCTCCGGCGGCGGCTTGGGTGTGGAGGAGAGGGATGGCGCGGGGGGAGGAAGAAAGAGAGGAGAAGGGAGGCGGCGGTTGCGGCACAGCTGTGGCGCCGGTCATGGGGGAGTGGCGTCGGCGGTTGCGCCGGCGGCGACGTCCTGCTCATCGTGCGCGCGGGCACGGGCAGAGGAGGCGTGGGGCAACGCGGGCGGGGCATGCGGGTCTAATTACCGCTGCCTTGGTATCCGCATGCGGGGGGAATGCGCCCAATAAAAGGGGATGGAGGGAGTATATAATAAAACAAATCTCTAATTCTTGATCTGACGATGACATGTAAAGTGCTAAAAAATATACCAACATGTGAGGTTTTTTCTCCTGACTGATGACGACAACATGCGAGTTACAGACTTCAATCTTTTGCACATCTGACACAGTCTCCTTGACAGTTGGTGGTCTGATTTATGGTACTAGAAAATTATAAGCAATATAGAAAATAAAATTTATAAAAAGCTGTGAAAATAAGTAGCTTTTATTTTTTATTACTAGGCGTAAGGCTTAGAAGAGAGGCTTTTCGAGTTTATCGTACCTGCCTTTACGAGATTTCCTCTATTATTTACTGTAAATGCCATTGGTATATAAATCTGGTTTTTTTATCCTCCATCCTTCCCCCCTTCCCTACCTCCCAAGATGCCAAGTTGCCAACCTCATCACACGCATCTCTTCACTGGCCGCGTGACTAATGCCAGTGCCGGCGAGGCCCCATTCCGGTCAAACCCTTCCTCGCTGCGCCCAATGACCGTGTCGCCGACCTCCGCCTGTCGTCTCGACACCAAGCACTTGCCCTCGGCCTCCTTCATGCCCAGATCCGGCAGCTACCGTGCTGCCATTCTCCTTCGCGTTGTCCGTCCACCGACCCCACGCCGCCAGCCTCCACTCGCCATTGTCAGCACCAAGCGCCTTCCTTCACCTTCCACCAACGGCTCCTTCTCCGACGTCCCCCCTCCCTCTCGCAAAGTACCAAGAACGGTGGCCCTCCCTCACTTCGATGGCTTCGAGTCCTCTCTCTCCTCGCGCCTCGGAGTCTCTCGCCCCCATGCTGATTCTCTCGTCGGAAGCAACGACAGGGTCCAGATCAGCAATGCTGCTCGAGGCAAGCTGGTGCGGATCCGGCGCAGGGAACTGGCATGGGGGAGGTCCGCGAGGTGCTCCTGTCCAGATCTGAAGGTGCAAGGCAACGCCAGCGACTATTGTCTCCTTCACCTCCAGGAGCCGCGTCGCGGTGTTCAACTTCGGCGAGCTCCGGCGGACGGCAACCACTACATCATTCTCCATCGATCCTTCACATTTGACTGCTGATTGTACACAAATCTTTATTCACGATTGACCGATATGAGCATTCGATACACGTGTGTTCAACATATTTTGTTCATCCAATTTTCTTGGTTACTTACTTCTTCATCCGATTTTCTTGGTTATTTATTTGTTCATCTGATTTTCTTGGTTATGTATTTGTTCATCCAAATTTCTTGATCCGGTTGTCCATCCAAATTGCGTGATATCTGTGATGTTATTTTTTTTATTTTTTTTTGCTTTGCCAGCATATGAGTGTGATATGTGAGCAGTAATAATGGATATCACACAGTTCTGTAATTTTGTTTAGCACCAATAATCAAGGAATTTCAGAACATACACTCAAATACAACTATGTTATCTCTACTCCTTACTTTTACTTTTTAACTAGTGTCTGAGCAAGTTAACATGAGTAGGAATGACTTAATAGCAATTACGTGCTAAGGATTAAACATGCCTAGATCTTACGTCCCGTAAGAATGATATTATCAATCCAGAGATAATATAAAGTTTATATCATTTATCATAGACAATAAGTTTAAATATCATAAATCGTTTAGAGCAATATGAGTTTCTCAAGGTTTTTTCAGATCGGAGCTCCTGTCGACGGTTAAATTTAAACTGGCTTATGCACAAACTGAAACTAGCCCCGATGCAGTTTCTGAAAACACAAAACGTGGTACAGTCCGTGCTTCCCGCAAAGCAACGAGCCAAGCAAACCACCGAAAAAGAAGAGCATAAACTAGCACGCGGGCCTCGCCCTTTCGGCTTCTTGCAATAATGCAGCCGCTAAATAACGGGGTTTCCCCCATACAATAATCGGCATGAGCCCACCAGCCCATGGGCCACTTGCCCCTGTCATGTACCAAACCTCTCAGATCTAGCTCGCGCTCTCGCACATGACCTGCTCCGCGCGCGCGCGCTCTGCCGTGGCCGTGGCCTCATCCGACACAGGTGCACTGATCTAGCCGCCTACTTATTCGCGCCCCACGACCCACGCTACTGCACACCACATCCATCTCTTGCAGCGCAACCATGGCCAGACCACACGCGGCTCTGTGCGTCCTGCTCGCCGTCGTCGTCGCTGCTACTGCGGCGACGGCGGCCACAGTAGAGGTCGAGACGGAGGACCGGTCGTCGTACATCGTGCACGTCGCGCCCGCGGACGCGCCGCTGCTGCCACGGCGCCACGGCCTGCTCGCGACCGGAGCGTACACCTCCTTCCTGCGTGACCATATCCCCGTGGAGCATTCCCGCCCGGCGCCGAGGGTGCTCTACTCCTACTCGCACGCCGCCACGGGCTTCGCCGCGCGCCTGACGAGGCGCCAGGCCGCGTGCCTCGCCGCCCAGCGCTCCGTGCTCGCCGTCGTACCAGATTTGACGCAGGAGCTGCACACCACGCTGACGCCCTCGTTCCTCCGCCTCTCGGCGTCGTCCGGGCTGCTCCCGGCGTCCAACGGCGCCACAGACGTCGTCATAGGCGTCATCGACACCGGCGTGTACCCCGAGGGCCGCGCGTCCTTCGCCGCAGACCCGTCGCTGCCGCCGCCGCCCCGCGCGTTCCGCGGCGGCTGCGTCTCGACCCCGTCGTTCAACGGCTCCGCGTACTGCAACAACAAGCTCGTCGGCGCCAAGTTCTTCTACCAGGGGCAGGAGGCTGCACGCCGCCTCCGGGTTGATGACACGGACGAGTCCAAGTCGCCGCTCGACACCCACGGCCATGGCACACACACCGCGTCTACCGCCGCCGGCTCCCCCGTCGCGGACGCGGCCTTCTACAACTACGGCAGAGGCAAAGCTGTTGGCATGGCTCCAGGCGCGCGCATTGCCGTCTACAAAGCTTGCTGGAAAGGGTGCACGAGCTCTGACGTCCTCGCGGCGTTTGACGAGGCCATCGCCGACGGTGTCGACGTCATCTCCGTCTCGCTCGGCGCCAACGGCAAGGCGCCAAAGTTTTATAAAGACACCACGGCCGTGGGCGCGTTCAGCGCCGTCCGCAAGGGCATCGTTGTCTCCGCCTCCGCCGGGAACGCCGGGCCAGGCGAGTCCACCGTCGTCAACGTCGCGCCGTGGATCTTGACGGTCGGCGCGTCCACCATCAACCGCCGGTTCCCCGCGGACGTCGTTCTCGGCAACGGAGAGACCTTCACGGGCACATCACTCTACGCCGGCAAACCGCTTGGCGCAACCAAGATACCATTGGTACACGGCGGGGACGTGGGCTCGAACGTCTGCGAAGCTGGGAAGCTGAACGCCACCATGGTCACCGGGAAGATCGTTTTGTGCGATCCCGGCGTGAACGGTCGGGCAGCGAAAGGACAGGCCGTCAAGCTCGCCGGTGGCGCCGGAGCAATCCTCTCAAGCACCGAAGCATTCGGTCAGCAGGCCATCACCAGCCCCCATATCCTCCCCGCCACGGCCGTCGCATTTGCTGCCGCCGAGAAGATCAAGAAGTACATAAGCACGCAAGCCTCCCCCGTCGCGACGATCGTGTCCCACGGAACCGTGGTCGGCCCGACGCCTCCTTCCCCTAGAATGGCATCCTTCTCGAGCCGCGGCCCGAACCTTCGCGCGCCGGAGATCCTCAAGCCGGACGTCACCGCCCCCGGCGTGGACATCCTGGCGGCCTGGACAGGCGCGAACTCTCCCACGGAGCTCGACACCGACGCGAGGCGAGTGCAGTACAACATCATATCAGGCACGTCCATGTCGTGCCCGCACGTGAGCGGCATCGCTGCGCTGCTCCGGCAGGCGCGGCCGACGTGGAGCCCAGCCGCGATCAAGTCCGCCCTGATGACCACCGCGTACAACGTGGACAGCGCCCGCGGCGCCATCAGTGACATGTCCACCGGCAAGGCGTCCACGCCGTTCGCGCGCGGGGCCGGCCACGTGGACCCCAACCGCGCAGTCGACCCGGGCCTGGTGTACGACGCCGACACCGACGACTACGTCTCCTTCCTTTGCGCGCTCGGCTACACCGCCGACCAGGTCGCCATCTTCACGAGAGACGGCTCTGCGACCAACTGCTCGACGACGCTCTCCCGCACGGGCGCCTCCGTCGGGGACCACAACTACCCGGCCTTCTCGGCGGTCTTCGCCTCGGGTAAACACGGCGAGGTCATCACGCAGCGCCGCGTAGTGCGCAACGTCGGCGGCAACGCCAGGGCCACGTACTGGGCCAGGGTCACGAGCCCGGCCGGCGCGCACGTCACGGTGAGGCCGCGGATGCTACGGTTCAGCGCGAGGCGGGAGATGCAGGCGTACGAGATCACCTTCGCGGCGCAGGTGTTTGGAAACATCACTGAGAAGCACACGTTCGGGTCGATCGCGTGGAGCGACGGCGGCGAGCACACGGTGACGAGCCCCATCGCCATCACCTGGCCGACGAGCCAGGTCGCGGAGATGTGATGTAGGACGCGTGCTTGCGTACGTGCGTTTCTCCCATTTGTTGTAAGTTTGCAGTTCGCGCGATGGCCGATTGGATCAGTGAATAAAGTGGTCTCATGAACTCAGCACCCGGAACTAGCTGCAGCCACGTGAGAGGACGAGTTATTTGATCTAAAAAATAATAATCAAAAATGATCTCAGAGGACGAGTTGCTGGGCTCTTTTGAGCTTTGCTCAGTTGAGCTATGCACCCAATTATGATTGCTTATACATCTATCAATCTATGTACAGGAGAGCGAAATACACAATGAGGCACGTGTATCCCTCACCAATTAACAATGTTACAAGGAGATGAAGCATCACAAACAAGTTCATAAATAGCCATTGTCCAACCGTCATCGGCATAAACAAATGTAGCTGCATGATCCCTTGCAAGCATAAAAAAACCAGCCATCTATCCCTATCCCTATAATATTAAAGGACGGAGATTTCTTCGCTTCGTCCGTCCGTCCCTCCTGTTCCACACTTTGCCATCGGCTTCGTTGCCCCCATCCACCCGGTCCCCAAAACCAACCTGCCCCCGCACCCCGACTCCCCCACACGCCCGCAGCTCGCCTCCCCTGGTTAGGGTTATCCCGCCGCCGCCCCTCGGCCGGCTCCTCGCTCCTCAGCCGCCGCTCCCCAGCCACCTCCCCGCTCCTCAGCAGCCTCCGCCATCGCTCCCCGCGGTCTCGGCGGAGAGCCAAGCCAGGTCGAAGGCTCCTCTCCCTGGGCGTGCAGGCCGCGGTGATGGCCACCGCGCTCGCGCTCTTCCTCCTTTTCGCCGCCGCCGCCGCCATCCTCCTGCTCTCGCTCGTCATCGCCGCGCGCGCCTTCCGCCACCACCATCACCACGGCAGCCGCTACCTGGTCCCGCCTGACATCGCACCTTCGTCACCTCCGCCGCCGCCTCCCTCCCTCGGCTTCTCGCCCGCCGATCTCCGCCTCCTACCCTGCTTCGCATCCTCCCCGTTCGACGGCCCCTCCCCAAAGCGCGAGTAGCCCGTCCCCTTCGACGGCAAACGATCCATGGCGACCAACGCCCTCCCTTCTCGTTCCCACCTCGCCCCCGCCCAGCACCCTCCGCCTCTCCCTCTCCCTCTCCCACCACAACCAGCCTGCCGCCGACCCCAAACGCCGCCGAGCCCCTGTCCCCTCTCACCCGGCCTTCTCGCGCGGCCGCCGTGCCAAGAAGATCCCCGTCCCGGACACCGACGAGCCCGCCGCCGGCGTTCCCGGGGCAGCCACCAATGGGGGGGGGGAGGAGGAGAGAGAGAGAGATGGAGAGGGCGGTGCCGGTTCGGAAGCCGCACACCTCAACGGCTGGCCTGCTCGCCTGGTCGGAAACGGGCCCGGATGCCGCCGCCGTGGCCACCCCTCCGCCCTCTTCGCGCCCCAGCCTCAAGGTAATCGCCATCCTCGCCGATGTGGTGTATGAGCTCTTTTAATCCCCGTCACCACGCGCGATGCTGCTGGCCTCTCCTACTTGCGTTGCATCGCGCCGTGCCGCTAATCAGTGTTGCCATTTTGTGTCTTGGTCAGCCGGCCGGCGGGATCACGCCTGCGATGTTCGGCGCGCCGGTGACAGAGCAGGAGGCCGAGGATCTGAGCAAGAGGTGAGCGATTCCTGCCCTGATCTGCTCGATCTGCGCCGGTGCCGTGTCGTACTGTGCTCCCGCACTTGCGCGGCGCGTCTGATGCCTTGCGCGGATGCGTATTTTGACCGTGATTTTATATCAGTATCGTACACAGTGCAGATTTTTTCTGAATCTTTAGGGAGAAATGACGGCTAAAAAATTAATGCCCAAATGTTTATTTTTTAACTTAATGCTCTTGGTTTCGTACCGTCACATGCATGCAGTTGGTCTGGCTCTCGTGTGTCATACTGTGCTAGAGTCTTAGCTATTGTTGCACACTTGTGCTGGTAGGACAAACTGGAGATGTTAAACGTGCAGTATTGTATGGCATTTCATGCGCTAAGGTCCCAGGTTTGTGGTACTGGGAATGATTATGCGGGAAGGGACTTGGGGAGGGTCCATCTTAAAGAAATTGGGCTGTTGTGGGTTGGTACCGTGAGACAAGAGGTTTGCTTTACTTATTACGAGTGCAGGGAGCCTGGGAGTCGTGTAGTGCCTGAAAGCTTGGTACCCTCTTGCGGTTCTGATGTGCTAGGAGTAATTAGAAGTTGTTCTGCTGCTCTGTTATTTTCAAATTCTACTATCACTTAATTTTAGCGGTGGTGTACTGGTGTGTTAAGATAATTGTCAATTATGACAGGCGATGTAAAATGTGATCGTCTGATAGGTATCACCAAAGCAACATGCTAGATCTTGGTCATGAAAGCCTGCTATGTGCTGAATCCACACTTGTTCTCTTAAACAAGATAGATAGTTAAAAATCCCAAACGAAGGCAAAATTCTTGCTGAATTTTTTAACATGTGCCTCTTCTAAATGTGGTAAATCCTGTCTTTTGGTTGACATGAAGAGAGCTTGCGCGAGAAAAGTAAATCATCAGTTGTCCATGTTATCCGAATATGTACATTTTCAAAAAATCTTTCTTTTCAAAATAAAATAAAATCTGAACATGTACATTTTCTGAATGTGGTAAATCCTGTCTTTTGATTGACATGAAGAGGACTTGCGGAATAGAGTTGTCCATGTTTTCTGTAGAATTCCTTTTCTGCCAATATTTCTCAAAGAGTCAAGCATGTTCTATTTTTGAACACACTATCCTAACTTTCTTACTTCTGCGCAGAAGATGTGCTCAGGCTCGAAATGAAAGAAATAACTGGGAGTGGAATATTTGCTGCACACGGTGAAAATGGTGATTCTGAAACTGGTTCTGGCGCCTCAAATCCTCCTAACAAAACTTCTGTAAGGATGTATCAGGTATCTTTATGCATATTGCAAATGGAAGCAGTTGTTATGTCAACTTCTTTATTCAGTTGACTATAGAGTCTGTAGTCTGTCCATCAGGGGGGCTTTTATCTTCTCGGTGCCACAGTCATTTGCAATGTTCTGTATATATGTACATCGGTACATGTTTTATGAACCGATTATACTGAGATACACACCTTTCTTCTAGCCATGATCACCAAACCACCAAGTATGCCTGGTTGTGGACTTGTGGTTGAAGTGTGTTTGCCAGTCAGCCAATGTGCCTTGAGTTCTTTTATTTGTGGATCTCTCTGAACATGCGTAATTTTTCCGTGAACATTCTGATCATGTCTTCTTTCATAACAGCAAACTGTAACTGGCATAAGTCAGATATCATTTAGTGCTGACGGAACTGTGTCCCCCAAGAAGCCATCCTCGTTGCCTGAGGTCGCCAAGCAACGAGAGCTGAGTGGTACCCTTGAGAGCGAAGCTGATGCCAAAATAAAGAAGCAGAACTCAGAGGCAAAGAGCAAGGAGCTGAGTGGGAGTGATATATTGGCCCACCTCCTGAGGTTCCTGCTAGACCCTTAGCTGCTCGTAATCTGGAACTAAAAGGAAATTTGGATTTTGCACTTCCACAGCCAAGAAGCATTCATATATCAGTTAAAGTATCAAACGTAAGTGGCATAAGGAGTATAACCTTCGTTGTAATATTTTAATTTTACTGTGACTACGCTACCGGCTGCGCCAAGAGGTTCGGTATCGGCGGGCGCGAGATCTGCTGCCGCATCATGCCGGGCGCGGGTCCGCTAGCTCGGGGTTCTGGATAATATTTATCCATTAGATTGTCCGAGTCGAGTAGCACGTTGCTGGCCCTGATGTCCCGGTGGATGATGTGCGGCGCCGCCTCGTGGTGCAGGTAGACGAGGCCCTCCGCGGAGCTGATGGCGACCCGCATGCGGCGGCCCTAGTCGAGGTGGACGTCGGCGGCGAACTGAAGAGCCGGCGACAAGCCTAACGCATGGATGTTTTGCATCAACAAGTTGAAGGAACCATGGAATATTCTTGTGTTGCTTTTCAGGTCTGTTGATTGTTTCCGTCTAGGATGGCCCATGAGAGCTGACGCTGATTTTTTCAAAACCCCCAAATTTGCTTATCCTAATCGCCTGAATGGAGTAGGTTTCTTGATAATATTAATATCCTTGCACTTCCTTTCATGCCAACACATTAATTATTGCCCATGATATAATATTACAATTTACAAGTGCCTAAATCTTCATAAACTGAACTTGATGATGCCTGTTGTAAATATCCATGGAATGAAGTGATGTGTACTATTTTCCTCAACATGAAATCAAGAAAAAGAAAGACTTGGTTGGGGTATCAATCCTCGTGGTACTCATTTTGTTTTATTGTAATCCAGGAGGAAAGATCTTCTGGCAGCGTACATTGGATGGGAAAGATTAATTTTGTTGAGATACGTTCATTTTGGCACATATTCCGTAGTTTTGACAGAATGTGGATCTTCTTAATACTATCCTTGCAGGTTGGTTGCTCTTTCGTATGCTCCCCTTTACAGTTCTTTTCATTCGTCTGTTTGCCAAACATTATTGTTCCTTGGGAGTCACATACTTCTGATGGTCTTATGTTTTAACACAGGCCATGGTTATTATTGCTTGGAATGGTGGCACACCAAGTGATATCTTTGATGTTGGAGTGTTTAAGCAGGTTTTGAGCATATTTATAACTGCTGCAGTTCTGAAGCTGGGTCAAGGTATTTTGTCGAACTCCTACTATCCATCCCTTTTCCTTCTCATGGATTCGCACATCCAAAATAATTTGGTAGATAGCTTAGTATTACATAAGAGAACTCTGCCATTCCAATTTAGCTAGCAATATTTCGTTTCTGTAGTGCTTTTGGTGATAAAGCCATAAGTACTTTCTCTACCTTCCCTGCTCAGGGGAATACCCTGATCCTACTCTAATGCCTCTCTATATGCTTGCTTTTTGCCAACAAGCATTGACAATCTTGATAGACAAAGTTTGCTAACGGTAACAAATTTAGTAACATGAAACCAAGGTATATATGTTAAACCACATTTATTTTAGTAAGACTATGTATATTTATATTATATATACACCAATGCAGCAACCCTGGACATTGTATTTGGCTGGAAAGCGAGAAGAAGCATGTCGTTTGCAAGAAAGCTGTGATATGTCTTGAAGTTAGTATCAGCTGCTTCTTTTCATATTGTTCTTTTGGGTAGTTGTTAATAGTTAAGTAACTCTTAGGCCAACTGACGTATACATGATTTATACTGCATCAGTGGTTTGCAATGTGACTGTTGTTTAATTGCACACTTAAATTTATACCAGAACAAAATGAAATTATTTCACTGCATAACTGAAACGAGTCCGCTAGAAATCCAGTTGTGAATGTACCATCATTTGATCAATAATCGTGAAAATGGATAGAGCAAGGTCTTATGAGACTGGTATATTTAAGAAGCCTGCAGATTTCATACAGATGTTTAATGTACTGTCCAGTAAGACATTCTTGAATATTAGCTGAATACTGTCTTTAATAAGGTTATAAAAGAATACCATGGACAGCTCCCTCTTTCCATCTTAATATTGAATAATAATCAGTGATCACTTCTTTTAGGATGTACAATCAAAAGTCAGTGATGTTGTTCTGGGAAAAGAAAAGCCTGTGGAAGGATCTACTCCTGAATATGAGAAGCTTAAACATTACATATTTGAGCTAGAAAATCATTTAGCAGAGGCCCAGAAACAAGCATTCCGCCTTGTGAAAAGACACAGAGGTAAATACCATGGCGACCCGCATGCGGCGGCCCCAGTCGAGGTGGACGTCGGCGGCGAACTGAAGAGCCGGCGACAAGCCTAACGCATGGATGTTTTGCATCAACAAGTTGTACTGCAAATTGCTCTCGGGTCCGGTTCTTGAAGTATATGATGATCGAGGTACAATTAATTCGTGCAAGAGAGGAAAAGAGAAGAAATTTTCTTGTGCTAACTAAAACTTACCGGAGCATGCATGCATGCGTCCGTGCATATGTGAGCCTAGAGCCGTAGACCTCCGGAACCCATTTCGCCACGTCATTGATATCTATGCTTTTCTCTGCTTAATCGTTTGAATGTAGCTACTGTATGTGTTGAAGATTCCTTTTGCTATCATAATTCTCTTGATTAACTTTTTTAAACGCGGCTAGCTGCTGATTTTATTGAGCAAGTACTCGATCTACCACAGCATAAGCATTTAGCAGGACAAGCTGCATACGAACGCAAGGACCCAACGTAGCTAAGGAAAACGTGTCTCATGATTCATTGGATGTAAACCAGTAGGGTCAATTATATATTATATTTGCTGTAAATGGCTGCAATATAGGTTTTGTCTTTGATCGATTTCGCATAAGCGCACAGTGCTGGGGTGTGTGGTGCTTAATGGCTGATTTACGACCAACTTAAGTATTTATATTTCATTTTACATTGCTCATTGCGTGTAAGGATTTGTTTCTTCCGGTGCAATGCACGGGCACATTTACTAGTCTAAACCAAAATGAATGCAAGGTCCACACCTAACAGCAACAACCACCATGCCAGCCGAATCATCATATAGAAAAGGATAAATTATTCCGTAGTTTAATCTAGTAAATAAATTACACCGGTGCAAAGAGTAATCGAAACTATCGTCTGACATACATCAACGTCACTCTCTACATCGACGATGCTCCGCCGCCCGACGGCCATGTCACGGCGATGGGGCTCGTGACATCGTGCACGCCGTTGCTCCACGTGAGCGACCCGAACGAATACTTGGCGTCGACTATCACCGGGTTGCCGGACACCGCGAGCGTGATCTCGTACGCCAGGCTCCGGTGCTCCTCGTCGAACACCAGCTTGCTCGGGCTCACCGCGACGTCCACGCCGGAGGGGCTTTCGATCTTGGCCTCGTAGACCGCGGTGGCATTGCTGCCGACGTTGCGGACCACCCTGTGGTAGGTGACAGAATCTTTGTAGGAAGAGAAGACGGCCGCGAAGGCGGGGTAGTTGAGGTCGCCGGTGCGGGCGGGCTTAGCCGAGCAGTCGGCGACCGAGCCGTCTCTCGTGAAGAGGGAGATGAGGGAGGGGGAGTAGCCGAGCGCGCAGAGGAAGCCGATGTAGTCGTCGGTGCCGGCGTCGTACACGAGGCCGGGGTCGAGGGCGCGGTTGGGGTCGACGTGGCCCGCGCCGCGGACGAACGGCGTGGACTCGAAACCAGTAGCCAGGTCCTTGATGGTCTCGCCGGAGTTGTCCGCGTTGTACGCCGTGGTCATGAGCGCCGACTTGATCGCCGCGGGGCTCCAGTCCGGGTGCGCCTGGCGGAGCAGCGCGGCAAGGCCGCTCACGTGCGGGCAGGACATGGACGTCCCGGAGATGATGTTGAACTCGACGCGTCTCGGGTCAATGTCGAGGTCGGTGGGGGCAGCTTCGCCGGTCCAGGCCGCGAGTATGTTGACGCCGGGGGCGATGACGTCGGGCTTGAGGATCTCCGGCGCGCGGTAGTTGGGACCCCGGCTGGAGAACGACGCGACCCGCGGCGCGGACGGCGATTTTCCGATGACCGTGCCGCGGAACACGACGGTCGCGGTCGGGGACGGGTCCGTCTGGACGTAGTGCTTGATCTTGTCGCCGAAACGTCTGCCCCACCATTGTCGCCGGGACGAGGTGGGAGTCAGCAATGAGCTCCTCGCCGCTCTCCTCGGTGTTGGCAAGAATCATGCCGACTCCGCCGGCCAGCTTGACCGCCGCGCCTTTCTCGACGCGGGCGTTGCCTCCACGTTCACAAAGGACGATCTTTCCGGCAACCTTCTCCGGGTCAAGCCCGCCCATGCTGCAAAGCCGGGAGCCGCAGTCCGCGGCGTACACCACCGGCAGCTGCGTCGAGTTCAGGGGCTCCCCGGCGTACAGTGACACGCCACCATACACCCGGCCGTCGCCGAGAACCACATCGGCGGGGAACTCTCGGTCGACGGTGGACGCGCCGACGGTCAGTATCCACGGCGCGATGTTGGTTGCGGTGTACTCTCCGGGGCCGGAGTTGCCCGCGGAGCAGGACACGACGATGCCCTTCTTCACGGCCCCGAAGGCGCCGATGGCGATGGAGTCGCGGAAGAAGCTGGGGGCGTAGCCGCTGGAGCCGACGGAGAGGGAGATGACGTCGACGCCGTCGGCGACGGCTTCGTCGAACGCCGCGAGTATGTCGGAGTCGTAGCAGCCGCTCTTCCAGCAGATCTTGTACGCCGCGACGCGCGCGCCGGGGGCCATGCCCACCGCCTCGCCGCGTGCGTAGTCGAAGAACCCAGCGCCCGCCACCGGCGACCCTGCGGCTGTGGAGGCGGTGTGGGTGCCGTGGCCCTCGGTGTCGAGCGGCGACTTGGACTCCGTCGTCTCGTCGATGGCGTGGCCGAGACCCTCCTCATATCCCTTGTAGAAGAACTTGGCGCCGATGAGCTTGCTGTTGCAGTAAGCGGAGGCGTTGAAGGCGCCGGCGGAGACGCACCCGCCGGAGAAGGAATCGGGCGGCGTGCCGAGCCCGACTGCGGGCGCGAAGGAGCCGCGGCCGATGGGGTAGATGCCGGTGTCGAGCACGCCCACGACGACGGACGACGCGGCGCCGGACGCAGCGGGGAGGAGCCCCGCGGCCTGGTCCAGGTGGAGGAACGCCGGGGTGTGTGTCGTGTGGACGTGGCGCGCCTCGTCTCGGTGCACGGCCAGCACGCCAGGCTGCGCCGCTACGTGCGCCGCCTGCCCGGGTGTGAGCCGCGCCGCGACGCCCGTGGCGGCGTGCGCGTAGGTGTAAATCAGCCTCGGCCGCGGTGCGCGCAGGTGGCGGGGGAGTCGGAGGAGGCGGCCGAGGAGCGCGTCGCGGCCGCCGCCGCCGCGCTTGGCGGCGGACAGGGACAGCGCCGGGTGCTCGGGCGCGAGGTGGACGATGTACGTGGACTGCGCGCCCGCGGCCTCCGCCGCGGCAGCGGCAGCGACGACGAACAGGAGGAGGACGGCGGCGAGACGCGGGAGGGGGAGTCGCTGCTGCTGCTGCTTCGTCGCCATGGCACGGGGCGGCAGATTGGTGGATGCTGCTGATGAATCGATGATGGGGGGTGGAATCGGGAACGATAAAGAGGCGGTGGGGCAGTGGGACTGGTGGGGTGTGTGGTCGTGTGGATCCCGGATTCGATTGGCGATGGCGCCGTGCGATCGTGGGAGTCTTGATTCGTCGCAAGATCCCGCAGCTTTGGATTGGACACGGAGCTGGAAATCTTCTGTTGTCAGTGTGTGATTTTCGTCGGGTTTTGCTATGCTATGCCATGTCGTTGATGTTGGCTCGTTGCTGGCTTGTGCCCCAGCTGATTGGTGACACGGGGCTTCTATACTGCAGTACTACTGTACTAGTTGCGTGCGCGCTTTGAGCACAGGTCGATCGTACCAAGGTAGTACTTCATGTTTGCATGCAACGGGGATGTACAAAATTTCAGATTCCCCGAGCGATATTGCGAAAGGCTTGCTTGTAACAAAATTACGATCAGGACAGTGGTTTTCTCTTCTTGTGTAGTGTATCTTCTTCGGTTCTAGTGCTACTAGCTAGCATATAGAAGAATGTTACTTGGAAGAAACGCCGATGTCGAGATCTCGGGCAATAGTCACGGTACAGAATTGGAATGGAACACCTGGATTGGACACACGCTACAGGCTCCATTACCAGGCAGGATGTGCGCGCCACATACTTCGCCATCTGAGTGGGATGCCATTTGCGCGATCGATTTAGAATGCACGGTTCTGTAAAACAGAAATAAGTAAGGCGTGACTTGGAAGTAGGAGAATTTGCTGCTAATGGTGATGGAAGCTCGATGAACGTGGACATGATCGTGGAGCAAGGAGGCCAGCCGTGTGGCACGCAACGTACGTGGACGCGTTTGGGTGGGAATGGTGGTGGAATCCTACCTGGGCTGAAAGGAGGCGGGTGGCTAGGCAGATATTCCACGTCGCCCAATGAGCGTCCGCAGCTGCCTTTGAGCTGCGAACTGGAAAATAAAAGGTGTAGAAGAACACGGCAGAGCTGAGTTGGGACCGGAACACTGAGACGTCGTCATGTCGTGGATCATGGACAATCAATTCCCGGATACAGCACTTCGCAAGTTCGCAGTATGATACATGGGAGTAATCACGTAATATGCAGGTGCAGATATGCATATGAGGACGAATAGGACGCTTCTGCTGGGGAGTATTTGGCCCTTTGTACAAGTCTGACACTGACAAATCATAGCAATACTGAACCTGCTCCGTAGTTGAACTGAACCTGTCAAGCAGCTCTTATTCTTTTCTGTACTGAACCTGTCGAGCAAGTCTTCACGTCGCTGATTTCCCCAAACTAGAGGGGCGTAGCATATAGCTAACTCGTTCCATGTTCACAGAGGAAAGGACGGTCTGTAACTCGCATCTCACCCTCAAAATGACATCAAGCTTTAGACACGTGCTTCTGCACCAACTCTCTACATAATGACGACACGTAGCTGCCTGGCCGGGCAGGTGGATGCATGCTGGGCGCTTTCTCCGTTTGTAAATAGCTGTCTTTTAAAGTATTAACGTAGTCTCAAATATACAATTTTTTATCGTTAATTTTTATATGTATATATTAATTAAAAATTATAATTTTTGTCAGAATCCTAAAAAAATAGACTTAGCCATGATTTGTTATTCGAATATCCGACAAAACTACCTAACATATCATATGCACATGACGTCGTATATATTAATCACCATTTGATAGTCCGACACTGGACCAATATACCATATGCGTATGAAGTCGTATGTACCAATCATCATTGGTCAAGCCGAAAAAAAGCCAATATTGGCCTCCGGCCGAGTTGCAATGCCGGGTATAGCCCCCTCCGAGGGTCAGTTCTATCCCCGACGACGAATCAGGCACACGACACGTGGTCATATCGCGGGAGAGAGCCGCGACATCCCTACATCGCGCGTTGGGCGCACGACGAGGTGCCGAAATCCACGTGCACCGTGACAGACCGTACCCCGCGAGTGGGGCCCGTGATGCGTCGCACCCCACGGACCGAGACCGCGCTCAGCCACAGCCCGGGACGGAAAGCTCGCCCTCGCGGTCCTGGGAAAATTTTTCATTCGGGAAAAGTTGTCGCCAACTGACTACGCCTCTTCGGTGCTTCTCTTCCTTTTATTCAGCACAACAACGAATACAACGAAACGGCCTCAAATAGCTAAGACTAAACACACGCGCACGATCCACATTTGTCGGGCCATCGTTTGTTCTGTTAGCTCTACTCGTGGATTTACAAACACAATGTGCACACACTCGAGCAAACGTACACGAGAATTTTTGCACTGTGTGCAACTTGCAGCATTTCCGTTTTTTCTTCTCTTATTTATGCAGTATAATCAAACGGCTTCATCCTACTAATGCCGGCGCCATCCCAGGGGGCTGGAGATGTGACACGCGACGATGCTACGAAAGGGGGAAATGACCACGACACGAACGAGCACGTACGTCTCAAGTCCATGCAGAACGTGCACGGTGCACACACATGCGTTGTGAGCTCGTGTCTAAGAAAACTTGATGCAAAAACAAAAAGAAACTTGTGTAGCATCGAGTAGGTTAGCTCACCACGTTCGTCGCGCAAATCTGGACACGGCGATCAAGAGGACTTGAGTAGGAAGCCAATCCGGGCGAGCTTTCCGTCACGGCCTGCGGCCGCGAGCGCTCGGCCGTCGAGGGCTCGGTCCGCGGGGTGCGACACATCGCGGGCCCCACCCCCGGGGTGCGGTCTATCGTGGTGTGTGCGGATTTCGGCACCTCATCGCGCGCCCAACGCGCGATATAGGGATGTCGCGGCTCTCTCCCGCGATGTGACCACGTGTCGTATGTCCATTTCGTCGCGGGGATAGAACTACCGTTGGCTCTCGGAGGGGGCTATACCCGGCATTGCAACTCGGCCGGGGGCCAATATTGGCTTTTTTCATCAAGCAAAGGCCCAGATAAACTCCAAAGAACCTGTCGGCGGAATGGGGCCCAGGGTCCCCCGAACCGCCGGCGGAGGCCAATCAGATGCCGCGGAGCGAGACACGTGGCGGCCAGGTCGGTGTAGGCCCCGCCCCGACTGTCAAGTGGATCCGACGGTCAAGCCCAAGCACTCGGGGCCTTCCTCGGGCGTCGCGTCCGCGCGAGTAACCAGAAAAGGCCTTGGGCTCCCGAGAGTCCAAAGCTCAGGAGTCAAGGGAGCGCTCGGGGCCCCACTCCAAAGCGCCCGGTGTCCCGAGAGGTGTGGGGCCCAGGGAAGTGCTCGGGATGCTCCCCGAGCACTCCTCCTGGAGCTCCCCCCGTAAGTGACCCCGAGCGGCCCATCCAACGAGTGCTCCCCGAGTGCTCGAGGCCGCTCGGGGGCAGCCTGGGACAGCTGGCGCCCCTCCCCGTGAAGGAACTGCTCAGGGCCGAAGTGCTCGGGATTGTCGTATCCCCCCATGGGGCCCTCCTCCGGGGAGGTCATCGAGCGGTTAGCCTCTCCAGCAAGCCTCAGCCCTGGCAGAGGCATTTAATGCCCGTCATTTCGACAAGAAAACCTAAGCCCTGTGAGGGTATGATGACGGTCAGTCCGGGCCCCACCCGCTCAGGCGAAAGCCCCGTTGGCCATCGCCCCTGCCAAGTGATGGGCCCGACTGACAGGTCTGTTGACCGACCGGGCGCGCCGCACCGCACGCCCCTGTCGCTGTCAACCTTTTTGCCCCATGGGTCGCGTCACCGCGCGCTTCGGTGCGCGGGTTCGGTCGCTGACGCCCGGGGCCCAGGAGCAGGTGTCTCACCAACCCTGTCAGAAGAAGCCCGGTAAGTCTTCGTTCGCAGGACCCGCCGAGCATAAAGATGTCAGAATCCATGTCCAGAGACGCGGTGAGGAGACGTCCGGCGCGGAAGTCCACGTCGCGCATTAAATGAAGGCTTGGGCAGCCCTGTAGCGCTCACGTCGCCAGCAGTACCCTCTGGCCGCTGTGGTAACCCCCCCGGGTATATAAGGGGAGAGCCGAGGCCATGCAAAGGGTTAGACGATTCTTGGGTAGACAACTCTAGGGTTAGATCTCTTGGAGAAGAACTCCCTTGGAGCAGACAAGAGCTTTGTAACCTCTGATAATCATCAATACATACACACAAAAGCAGGACGTAGGGTTTTACACCTCCGGGTGGCCTGAACCTGGGTAAATCTTTTGCGTCTCCTGCATCAGATCCACCCTCTCCAAAAATCATCACCAGCTCTCGAAAGAACTACCTACTGCGTCCCCGGCCGAATCCCAAAGGGGGTCCAACCGGACCACCGCTAGAGGCGTCTCTACGCCGACAGAACCTTTGTAAAGACTTAGTGCGCATCTCATATACCATCACGTACGAACGACAAAGAAAAGCCCGAGGCATGTTCCAAATAATGGAACAAATCCGCACATCTTAGCCTAGTCGGTCGAAGTATCATAGCTAGTGTGTCACTCAACTCAAACATCGCGCCAAGTGAATTGTGAGACCAACACTAACTTTTTATGGCTGTATCATACACTTCAAAGTATACGCATATAGTGTATGAGGTAGCCATATCACAGCTTGATCATCACAACACAAACTTTAAAGAGAGATTTATAAATTACATAATCACATCTCATGCATTGGAGCAGATAGTTAATTTATTAAAAAAACGACCCGAAGGTCGATAAATATCTAATGAAACATGAGTTCAGCAGTAGAAATAAACTTAAAACATCGAGATGGTTGTCACAACAATCTCACAAAATCCACATAAGCTACAAGATACCAACCAAGGCAAATTGTACAAACTAGACATCACTTCCAACGTTTTTAGTGTCTTACTATTCACCTACATTACCTACAATATTTCTAGAGTGGAATTTCAAGGAGTACTTTTGTACTCGCAAGATGGTTTTTATGCCCATTCTAATTAACACGAGCATGGCATGAGACAAGGTAAATTACTATACAGGTAATTCATTTTTAAAGTAGCAGAAATCATAAGTATAATATAATTACATTTACCAACATGTATTCAACATCATCATCAATCTCTTATCTAAATGTCAAATTTTATATCAGCACTATAAGGTTAAATCATCACAAACTCATCCATTTATTTCATCAAGTCATTCTCGACATTTAATGCAAAGTTGGGATCGGTAACCACTCGCATCCCAAACAGTACGTGTCTCGATGCATCTAGCCGGATGTGACTACCACCAGCCCCATTGGTCCCAACACTCGCGCCGTAGGTGACGGAAATGACCCAACACAATTAGCATCGGTGAATTCACTCGGCAAGCTAGACCCAATCTGTTGGCTTCGGTCCTCGGCTCTACCATCTCACTTATTATTTGTTCCGGTATGGTTTAGTCAATTCAAATATCATAATTTATTGGTCATGATCAGTAATCAACTCTTATCATTCTAGAGAAATTCATCCATTACAATAATCAATATTCAAAATCATGCAACCAAGCGTAATTATCTCATCTCAAAACCATAGCATAAATTAATCAAAAATTTCAGCGAGCTACATGCTTGCCTGGCTGTTCAATCTCCTAGAACTAAGGAGGAGCACTCTCATAATATGCCTCGTTGGTGGGCTCTACCGATAAGAAGCAACAAAATGCTCTGAATTGACGAAAAGGGAGGATAAATCAATGCTAGAAATTTCAAATGCATCATGATGAATGAAATGCATCCTTTTAAGGGTTATCTAAATTTTTCCTCATTTTGATTTCAAATTAAACAGATAAAATATGTTGTACTCATTGGAGTTAGCTATAGAGGCTAAAATTTGGGGCGAGGGGTCAACTTTGACCAGCAGATATTGACAGGTCAAAGTGACCCTTAGGCCCACCTATCATACTCAATAGGCTATCTAATTTTATTTTCCTTATTGTTATAGGGTCAATGACACATGGGGTCATCTTGTCAAGGTTTTAACATTTCTATTAATTGAGGTATGTGACTGTGATACAGTGGGCCCCGATTTTCACAAACACATACTTTTAAATAGAGATTAAACTAGGAGGCCCGCGTGTCATAGATCTAAACCTAACGGTTATTAAGTTTAACCACCGGGTTGGCTAGACTCACCAGTCAAACCACCAGTGCTTGGATGCAGGCAAGCTCTCACTCGTGCGCCCATCTGGCAAGGATACAGACAAGCACTTCCAAGCCAGGCAGAACGTGCCATTGGGCGTGATCTGCTCCTTTGAACGACGACAACCCAACTAGGAGGTCACGGCGGCCAAAGGCTCGCCGAAGACGGGGGATGGATGTCCGCCGGGAGCGGCCCAAAACAGAGCAAGGGCGGGGATGGTGGTAGAGCACATAGGTGAAGAGGGGAAAAGCACGGGTTTGGGTCAGCGACTCACCCTAAAGTGATCGACGGGCTTGCCGGCGGCTGAGGAGGATGGCGATATGGAGGACAACGGTGGAGGTGGTGATCATCGGTGAGGGAGGAAGAGAAGCAGTTCGACTCATTCTAGTGCAATGGAAGCTTGGTGGGACATCTAGAGCTTTGCTCGAGCCTCAGACCCTTTAGGGGAATATGCTAGTGACAACCTAGATGGCTGCAACACTCAGAAGTAAGGGGTCTTTAGCATGCACATGAGAGGGAGATGAAGTCAAATGGGAAAAGAAGACCGTGCAACTAACGGAACCATTGGAAGAGCTGAGGCTCACAAGAGACACAACAAGACAGTGGCGGCGCTTCGTACTGACCGCGGAGAAGAAGATGGGTGTCCAAGCGACTCTTTGCACCAAAATGCGTGAAATCGATGTCATTATGCTTAGGCGGAGGAGGCGAGGTAGGTGGACACGGTCCAGAGTTGGGACTCACCCTCTGGCGGTAGGTGGCACAGTGCGGCGGTGTGACGGACGCACCCGCTGGAGCCCTAATGCCGATGGCGCCGAACAAAGAGACGTAGTGAAGGGAGGAGAGCCCTCTAGTGCTGTCTAGAGAGAATGAGGGTGAGGGGGAGTGAGACAACCGACAGAGCGGGAGTTGGTAGCGGAGGAAACAAGGAGGAGTACGTGAAGGCGAGCGGCTGTTGGCAAATGCGTGAGTCAAGTGGCAGGGCGAAGGGGCGTATGAATGCACTAGACAGGACAACAGCGATGGCGGAGACCAAACGAAGAAGGTAGCTATCCGCTACCTGCTCCCGCGCCTTGGCGCTTGCTACTGCGCATCTGGATGCATGGGGAAGAAGACTTGGCGAGCAGGCCCCGCTCGCCAGTGGTAGGAGGAGGCAACGTCTGTGGGACGAAAGAGTGGACCCGGCGCAGTGAAAGAAGAGGTGGGCCACAAGCACAGGAAGGAGGGAGGTCGGCTCAACCCGCGACACAAAGAAGCTGGGCCAAGAGTTAGCCGAGTTAGGTAAGAGGCCTTCTCCTTTTTATTTATTTATTTTGTGTTCGATTTAGGTTTTGAAATTTGTATGGGATTCAAATATAAGTTTTAGAAATTTAAATTTTTTGCAGAGGGTCTATATATCTTTCATGACCTATATGAATTTTCTCAGGCTAATCTAAGTCATATTTGACTATTATTTAAATATAAGTTCAATTATGTCCTAGTTTAGGTTTGAACCACACGTGGGTGAAATATATTTCCATAATTCAATTTATATTCATATTAGGGGACTAAATTAGCCACGAATATAAAATTTCATGAATTTTGAATAAAGGAAAATTCATCCAGTTGATATATCACCGTTCTGCTAATTTGGTACTTGTGTAAATAACACTTTATTCAAATATTTAATTTAGCTCTAAACCACTTGCTAATTTTTAGAGGCCTTCGTAGAGGTGTATATGACCTAGAAAAATTATTACGGTCGATTTTTTGTGGCTTTTGTTTCATAAATTTTAATCAAGTTGATTCTAGGTCAAGTTTTATATATTTTTAGTTAGGTTTATTTTAGTTACTCTAAATACAGGAATGCTATGATGTGGAAATGCACTGTATTACATGATGACGACCAAAGTCTCGAATATACAAGGTTATAAGTTTGGGTATTATAATTTTGAAAATATTTTTATGATAAATCTAATGATACTGTTTTCACCTCAACTATTCTCGCCACTCTCAAGTTTTTTGTTATCCTTGGGAAAATCTGACGATAGCTTGCATTAGATATATTTCCTTCCTGTGCAGTTGGAAATCTCACGAGCTCTTCAACGCCGGGAGGAACGCCATCGAGACGGAGTTAGAGCTAGATGTCCATTATTCCTAGCGCCATCGCCACCACTACCAAAAAGGGACGGCGGCCACTGACAAACCTAGACAAGCTAGACCTATGTACACACCGGGAAAGGAGATCTGAGGCTCCTCACCTCCCGCTGCCAGAACGGCTGTCGTAAGGGAGGCTTACTATCGCCGGCGGGAGGACTAGAATGATACCACATACGTCTCCTGGTTGCCGGACTCTCCTGTAGCAGGGAGAGACTTCGAGAGGAACCTAGAAATAGAATTCCCGCATACAAGAGATGTACCATTAAAGGTGAACAACTGAAAAGAACAGAAGCCCACGCGTTCCAAACATACTCATGTTCAGGGCATCATGAGAGTACAGTGAAGCAAACAAAACAGAGGACTACTACCCAACCTCTAGCATTATATAACATCAGCTAGCACAAAGTTTTGTGAACAGTAAAGGCCATCCTGACTAATATTACATAAGACCCACAGTAATACTAGGACAATCTTTTTAACCTTCAAAACAAGATAGGTTTAAACATACAACAAAGTAACATGCTGCTGAGATATTCTGCCCGCAAAAAGTAAACATGCTGCTGAGATATTCTGCCCTTCCGATAGCCGGTCTCTCCAGATAGGGACTCTTCAGTGAACTCGGGACCAAAATGCCCTGAAAAAAATGCCACATGGTTAGTGCATTGGACCATAAAAGCAGTTTAGCATTTACAGTAAACCAGAAACAAATATTTCTTGAACATTGCACCTCCCTTCAGAAGGAACAAGCCTGCAAATACAAAAAATGCAGTGTGTTTGCATATCAGATTCGTTCTTTGTAGTAGAGAGCAAAGATAGAGAAAGAGTGCATACAACAAAATGGAGAAAGAAACATGACAACACTAACCACCACTTGCTACTGCTCAAATGCTAACATGACCTGAGGAGTTCGTTCAGACACACCGACAAGGGGCAAGGACTCCC
This sequence comes from Stipa capillata, assembly GCA_019208055.1. Taxonomy (NCBI): domain Eukaryota; kingdom Viridiplantae; phylum Streptophyta; class Magnoliopsida; order Poales; family Poaceae; genus Stipa; species Stipa capillata. Next base: position 612,101 of record JAGXJF010002351.1, on the reverse strand, counting down.
AAATCTGCTAGTGGTGCAAATATTGATCAATCCCTAAACACCGAACCCACTCTATTCTAAGGCAGGTTCATAGAAACAAATGGTATCATATGATTTTAACAGTGAACGTATTCGAAATTTTGTCATTTGTATAGTACCAACAGGTAGGATGTACATCACCACATTTGTTGTGGAACAGTACAAACATAGGAATACTTAAAAGCACATCAGCAAACTAAAAGGAATCATCAATCACATAATAGTAATTCAAGAGTTGCTTACTGGATTAAAAAAATGCACCTAAACAAGATTGACTGCATGATCCAAGATTACAGACTTATTCACAACCAATAGCAGTTTTTTCAATACTATTGCCCATGTTGTATTGAGAAATAAGAAAGACTCACGTTAATCACACAAACATGGCCAGCTCTGGACGGCTGTAGATATTGTCGCTTTCATCGTTCAGTGCAGGATAAGAAGCAACAAGTGCATCTTGTGCACCAATATATAGTGAGTTGTAGATTTTCCAATATACTTCACGTACTTTCCTTGCTGGATGAAAAAGACCTTGGAGGCAATAATTCAAAACCACAGCTGCACCTAGAGCAACTCTCATACCCTCGATCGCCTCCATGACAGCATTTATGACATGGGGAGATGTCTCGAATATGTTAGGCCAGATATAGTTAAGCAAATGGACAAGAGCGTCCTCACAACCCAAGCCAGCAACGCCTAGAGCCATATGCTTGACAGCAGATGCAGCAGTCTGACGGTGAACTAGATCCCTATCCATTAGAGCATCTTCAAGCAAAGGAGTGACAGCGTATATGTAATCTTTGCCCATCTCACCAATATACTCAAAGAGGAAAGAGAGAGATTTCAAAACACCATTCTGGACATTGAGCTCTGGGACCCGGTACTCATTCATGAGGGCAGGCAAAACTGTGAAAGGTGAACAAGTTTCAGCAACAATGGCAATTGCCACAGTAGTGCAAACACGGTTCTGTCGCTCCTGCACCTTCAAGTTATTCAACAGAGTGGCCAACACATCCTGTGGCCCAATTGCCTTTGCAATATAACCAAATGTGTTCACAGTGGCTCTTCTGATACCCTTCTTGTGAGCCTTCAACATTTCCAGCAGCTCAAAACAAATCCTCATCCACTCCCTAGCTGGTACAAATTCTGCACCACGATCAGCAATCCTACCAACTAGATCAATGCAGTTCTCTTGGACCTTCTCATGCCTATTTTTCAAGATGGGGGTCAGCCGAGGAAGAAGATCCTTGATTGGTGGAGTCATCTTAGTCATACCAATAACATTCACGATAGCTTTCAAAGCTCCAAGAATTGAACCCAGCACCTCAGGATACTCCTCTCCCAAGTACTCATACAGAACAACACCCAGGTGACCCATAAGCTGCTCCTCCTGGCACTGCTTCATCACAATGGCTATCCTTGAGATAAGATCAGCAGCTTGCTGCCTAACTTTTGCACTCTTGTTGTTCAACCGCCACTTGATGGTACCACAAATCTGTGGAAGGTAAGGCTTGACTCTCTGGCCGAGCGCATTGACAACAGCTCCGAAACCATTAAGCATGACATTTGCATCATCACTTGTCTGCTCTTGGAAAGCATACAGAATTCCATCAATAAGCAGCTCCTCCAGACGAGCATCAATGTCTGAGGCACCCAAGTTAGCCACCACCTTCTCAATTGTTTCCATCACCATTCTCCTGTAAGGCTCACTTTCATCTTTCAGATCCTCAACAATCCTCCCAACAATATCAGCAACTCCTACCTTGTTTGCCATCTCTACTGTTGTTTCCACAAGCTGCTTATAATTCCTTCGGTCTAAAGCCATTCTCCTAACCCAGAAGTGTTTGAAGAACTCTGGAAGAATGTCATTCCGGATATAATCAGCCTCCACACCCTCTGTACTGACACACTGTTTAACAACCTTCAGGACAATCTTCTTCATCTCTTCGTCTGGTGACTGGAATTCCCTAATTAGGACTTGCATCACCTCCTTCGTATAGTAACTGGCATACAGAGCATCCATAAGAGGGATGATGAAACCAATGGCCTTCAAGAAGGCAGCAAGGACCTTTCCACGGTGAGATCTGATACCCTTCCACAGAGGCTTCAACACACTATCAAAACTTTCTATACCATAGGGTGCAGCAGCTTCAGCAAGTGCAGCAAGAGAAAGAGCAGTGATTGTCCGCACTTTCTGGTTCTCATCACTTAGACCATGCTCAATGATCTCAACTAAGTTCTTAAGGTGAGGCAGAACAGCACAGCCCATGAGAATAGCAATCTGCTGAACAATCTTGATACCGGTGTGCCGAGCTTGCCAGGACTTCTTACTCTGACAGACAGCCTTCAAAAATGGCAGTAGAGCAGGGATACCCAAAGCAGAAGCCACCACACTGAATGCCCTAGCTGTTGTATTCCTCACATACTCGTCAATGTTATCAATATCCGGTCTCATGGCGGCAATCATAGTAGCAAGACCAGCAGCTTTGCTAAGATTTGAGATAATCTCACGGCCCTCAACACGAGCATAGTAATCTTCATCAATCAAAAGTGGCTCGATAACCACAAGAATCTTATGCACAAATGGACGGACCAGCTCATCCAGCTTATACAGAACCCTATCTATGACTTTCACCAGAAGATGGCGCTCCTGGTCTTCAAGTGTTGGCTGCATGAGCAAGGGCAGGATCTTGTTGAATAATGGGCCAGCACCGAATTCCCGTGCTTTGTCCGTGAGCTGCCGGAGTGCTGTCTTACGCTGTGGGGGTGTGCCATTCTTGACCTTGAGCAGGAGTTTCATGATCTTCCTCTCCTTCTGCTCCTCTGGAGTTAGCTGCTCCTCCTCGTCCTCATTCAGCAATGTTCCAAAGTACTGGTAATCCTCTGGCTTCATGAGTGGTAACCCACCAGGCAACTCCTTGGGCACATCAAACTGCTGTCCACGATTCTCCTCCGGAATAGCATATAGTGGTGTGCCCAGAGGTGTTGGTGTAGCAAGAAGCTTCCTTGCTGGGGTGCGTATGGGCTGGTATGAAGCTGGAGGTTCAAGAATCTTGTACCCCTCCTGCGGGAACATGGTGTCAAGCTCCTCATCTGTGAGAGGCCTGTTTCGCTCCTCAATGTCCCGCTCCCACCGCAAGAGCTGGTACTGCTCTGGAGTCATTGGGCCACGAGCAATCTGGCCAGGTGTTGGTGTGGCAAGGTTCTCTGCTCCGAATGGTGTTGGTCCAGGAGTGTAACCTGCAGGCGTCGCGGCACCAGTACCACCAGGTGTTGCACTCCCCATACTCGCCGGTGTCTCATCCCACCTCGACCTCTGCTTCTTGGGTGTTGGTGTGACAAGCCCACCAGGCAGCTTAGGAGTAGCATCCCACGCCCCAGAAGGGGTGGCTCCTGGAGTAATGCCACCAGCTGCGGGAGTAGCGTCTGCATCAGCCATCCTCCCTGGAGTCGGCGTCTCATCCCACCTATTCCTCCTCACAGAGGGCGTCGCATCTCCAACACGTCCAGGGGTGGCGTCCCAACGCCCAATCCCTGGTGTTGCATCAGGCGCATCCCAGTCAGAGGCAGTCTTCGCCTTCTTGGCTCCGGCAGTAGCATCGCCGTCCTGCGACTGGTCCCACCTGTTGCGCCGCTTCGTCGCAGCCGCCGGTTGCTCAGGCGCAGCCTTCTTCTCCTTGGCTTTCTCCTCCTCCTCCTTTTTCTTCTTAGCGATTTCGCGCAGCACATATTCCCTTTCCTGCTGCACCTTGTTCTCGCGCATGGCATCACCATAGGTTCGCACGGAGGGGTCCGGGGTGGCCTCCCCGGCAGCAAAAGCGTCGTGGCGCTCCGGCGAGATGATGCGGTCGAGGCGACGGCGGCGGTAGTCGTCCTCGCGGTCGATGATGCGTTGTGACTTCTTGGCGGAGATCCCGTCGTCGTCCGCGCGGGGGATGTCAGCGGCGGCGACGGCGTGGCCCGTGTACGACGCGAGGCGCCTGGCCGCGGGGTTGACGGCGGGCTCCGCGTGGTCGTCTTCGGGAGCATCGTCCTCCGAGGCCGGGATGGAGGTGTCGTAGCCGGCGAAGCGGTTGGGGTCGGAGCCGCCACCGCCGTAGAGGTCGGTGTCGAAGGTGACGGAGGAGACAGCCATGGGCGCCCCGTCCGCCAGGGCCTCCTCCAGCTTCCGGCGCTCCTCCTGGGCGTGCGCGAGCTCCGCGTCGATCCCGTCCATGGCGGCGGCGAGGGGAGAGGCGGTTAGGGTTTCACGCGGGGGATGGGGGCTGGGGGGGGGGCGAGATTGGGGAAAAACAGTTTGGGTTGGGCGCCGCGTGTGTGGGCGGTCAAGCAAAGGATTGAGCCTCTGCCATGTGGGTCCGCGTTGTCAGATAACCAGTGTGTACCAAGACATAAGTCTTGTGATATGAATGGCGGTTCCGGGCCAATTGGTTCGCAGGATTGTCGAAAGATAGTAACAAGACATACATAATATTGCAACGATACGTTGTCTTGATTTCTATATAGTTAAGAGGATGTTTTATTGCTCGAAAAAGATTATCTTTTCAAGAAACTGAAGGCGATGAAAATTTTCTAGACTTATCAAACGAGTGGTCGGCTCTTGAGTCTGTAAATGTCTGCCTCTAATCAAACGTTTCTAGAGTGAGTGGTCCTGGAACTTTGTACATTCTTCCATTCCATGGCCATCCTATCTAAAAAAACATAGCCAAACATGCCACAGTGGCACGCGGACGCCACACCAGGTTGCATACTTCGAGTTTTTAGCTGTATATGGCGCATAGATGATTACTAGATCGAGACATAGTGTGACTCTCATTTTAGTCACACATTGATGTATATGCCGATAGTACATCGGCCAGCCATTGTTATGGACATATGGTAGCTACCGACTTCAACTATTGTATCAAGGCAGTCGTCTGCATGCAACCTGTATCCTTGCTATGACATAACTTGTGATCAAGCAGACAGCAGATACAAACAAGCAGGGCGTTGTGAGAGTGGCAAGTAAGAGTTGCATGCCAGCGACCTAGCAGTGATCTGAACATGCAGAGTTAGTGTGTGCTTGGTTTGAGCCTGATCATGAATAAGGTTGGTGTATGATCTGAACAGTCATTTAGCAGAACAGTTGATTAGTTCTAGTTTGTTGTGAGAAACTGCTGCGTGCAGAAGCTGATAGTGCTAGTAAATGCATCTGTGAAAAGAAAAAAGAGAGTGATGGATAATAGACAATTTGAAAAACTTTCTCTAAGGCTTACTTTCTTTCCTCAAATTTCGAAAAGTCCATCCGATCCTCAAACTTATAATTTCGGGCCAACCAAATCTCCCAGACCACATTGCGTGCTACATCTACCTAGTAGCTGGGGTTTATTTTTTCTGACAGTGATGATTTGGGGGTTTGTTTTGTGATCACAAGACCGCTGGTATCCCCCAAATCTCATTACATTAATTCATGATTTTTGTCCTCAAACTACCGTACACTGTTTATTGTAAACGAAGAACAAAGAAGGAGCACATCTCGGCCACATCAACCTGCAGGCCATGTGTTTCTTATTTTATGTAATACAGTAGTACTACATTATTAAGCTCCAACTCTCTAAGCTGATGTAAGCTCTGACGCATACTTAGCCGTATGGTGTTTTATTTATGCCCATTGTTTTCCCGTGCTTACTGCTCAAGTCATGAGTCATGACACGAGTACAGACAAATAGTGGAATCTAATTTCGATCGGTCGGCTCCAGCTTGAGCTGTGTATGCCGATGTGATCACGAAGTTACATGAGTGGGAAAGAAGATTAAAAAATTGACTGTATTTTAACAAATTAGCAACTGATGGACATGTGTGAGATTTTTCCATTAAGCCTCGTTTACATATGAATGGATTAGACCCAATACCTTAAGATAAACTCAGTAAATTTAAACGAATATCCCTGACAACCCAAAGAACCCTGCCGATCAGTTTAAGGAAACTAAACAAAATGATTGTGTATAACCCCTCCCATGAAAGGAGGTTTCAGCACTTTGTTAATTGTGATTCTGAATGCTATAGTCCCGCCCGTGTGGCGACCCAACGAATGGCCGGTGAAATACATCACATACTGTTCAGATGTTAATCATACGGAGTATTTCTTAATTTTTAATGCATGTCACTATCAAGGACGAGCAGTTGGGAGTGGCCGCGATTAAACCGAGTTTAATTGGTACCCATGCATTTTCGTGCATGGAATTTTTTAGGCCACAGGTCACATTACAGGTCGCAATATCCGAGCGTACTCTCGAGCTGCTAAATTCTTCTTCCCTTCTCCACACGAACTCAGCAGTACAGTACTGCTAACCGAAACATCATGCATAATTCTATTAGTTACTGGTACGTACTAATCTAACTTCTTACTTAGTTATAATTTCAAAGTTTCTTACTTATTTCGTTACGTCAGTTGATTAACTACCGCTCCTCTTGCTTAAGCAAGGTAGCCAGCATGCAGCTAATATGATGTGTGCATGCAGGCCAGGGCACTGTGTATGCATGTAGCACGTCAACTTCCTCTGACCTCACCATTCCCAAGAGCTATCGGCATCCCACTTTCCCGTAACCACCTCTCACTAAACAATTTGCTAAGATCGAGCTTAACATTATTGTAGTATCATATAAACAAAATAAGCTACGGATCACGGGCTTAACCCATCTCATATTCCCATTTGAAGCAAAGGCACAGCACAGCAGCTCCGGCCTTCGCCTCCATTCCAGGGCAAGCAAGCTAGATTCTGACCGAGATGGGAGATCTGGAGCGCGCGGGCAGCCACGCCGCGCGGCGAGCCGTGCAGTTTCGTATGCCGCGGCGGCGTCCGGCCTTGGCGGCGGGGGAGCCGCTGGTGCCGGCTGTCGATGGGCGGAAGAAGAAGAGGAAGAAGAAGATGGCGGTGGCGAGGCTCGGCGGTGGGGGGCGGAGGAGGTTCTTCGGGGCGATCCGGCGGCTGCGGATGCGGTGGGTAGCGGCGGTGTACCGGCGGGCGCTGCGGCGGCTGCGCGCCTTCTACGCCAGGGCGCTCCAGGACCTCCTCGAGGGCGCGGCGCTCGTCAGCACGCTGCGCGCGGAGGCCGGCGCCGACTGCTCCTTTGGCACCGCGTTCGCGCCGGTGGTCACCGTCGGCGGCCGGTACCGATGACGTCCCGGCGGGTGCGCACGCGCGTACGCAGCGTGCATGGCGCGCGCATTGAGGCATGGAGCAGCAGATCGAATTGTGTTTATGTATAGTCGTGTTTAATTAACTTAACTGTGAGGAAATCGAAGTGCTATTCTTTTGCTTTTCGCTTTAGTCTCTACTTCGTCCACCTCCTTGATCTATGCACGTTGTGTTCTTAGTTCTTGTCTTGCACTTCGCTGTGTACTGCTAGTACTTGATTTCTGGAGATCTGAAAAATGAAATGATAAAGCGAAGAAAGGAACAATTAATTAATCGAAGTTCTTCGTTCCAGATTTGTTCCACGGCGTAATTAGTACTCATGTCTCGTTTTCAGGATTTTCTTGCTGAAATATGCACATGGACCGTACACTACATGCGCTCTTTTTTTTTCATGTATTCTTTCTTCGTTTTCTTTTGCGAAACGATGCAGGAGCTCTGCCACTTGCGGGATACGCGTTGGAGTGATTGGTTGGCCGGGCTGTATGAACCGGCTAGCTAGCACAAATTTCAAGTATCCAAGGCATACTTACGGCATACCTACCGTGATCAAGAAAAATACTTTTACATAGTTAAGCATCCACGTACTATCTATATCATATATCTGTTTTAAAATTTGTGCTAAGCTTTTATAAAAACACTCGAGTTTATTCATTCTTCGTCATGTAGCTTTCGATTGTAAAAGACCCCTCAATCACTCCCTTCTCATTCTTAAGTCTTTCGCTTTCTTCATTTATTCATCCATCATCTCCTCTCTCCTAAGCATGAAAGCACCTAGCTAATTTATAAATAATAAAATTATTATAATACTTAGTAACATTCGGTACAGATTTAGTTTATCCGATAATGTTCATATTCAAATAAAAAATATTGTGTTAATGATTTTTTTCACATTCATGAAAAAAATCAAAAATAAAATATATTTTCACGTTCATGAACAAAATATTATGTTTATGCACAAAAATCATAAATAAATGATGCATAAAAGTATACTTTCTCCTCTCTCTTGAAAACAATCAAGAACAAACCATAAAATTTATGAAAATAAAATGATGTAAACATAAAATAATATTAGAATATTTTATATAAATTTTAAAACACTTTAAACAACTTAGATAGTATATAGACACCCTATTATAAATAGAAAAACTGCCCTTTGATTGGGTGCCTGAGTTGCGCTAGACATACTCCGAGAATCTTTTGGGCCTGCCGTGGAAGGAGCAATTCAAACTTATCTGCGATGCAGCTTGGAATATGTGCTAAATACGTGATTAGTTTAGCGACTAACATGCATTAACCATTGTTTAGATTATTAAGGCGTGGCAATCCATTTACTAGCTTTAATACTATGATTTTGATTCTTAGTTGCGTCCCCAGCAAGTCTTATCAGCTTGGCTTAGGCTGGTCCAGTGAGATGATACAAGCAATTATTTATGGCTGGTCCAGTGAGATGATACAAGCAATTAATCATGCCGTACTTAATTATCCTATGTCTACCTCCTGTACACGCGAGTAGACAGTCGGTCCATTCCGTGATCGATTAGCTAGCATATACACTACCTCACAAAACATGTTCACTGACGGGTGTAAAACCGCCTTCACTGACGGGTTTTGCGCCCGTCAGTAAGCTCCCGTCAGTGGAGATAGACCTAGAACCAAAAAAAATTGCAGCACCCCCCAAGCCCAGCCTGAGCCCGAGCCCACACCCGCCGCCGCTGTGACCTGCCGCCGTCCGCCTTGCCGATGCCAGATCCGCCTCCATCCACCTGCGTCTTGCAGATCCCGGAGGGCCTGATGCCGGAGGCCTTGTCCCGGAGGAGCAGCACGACGCCGGCATCGTCCATGGCGCGCGCGAGCCCCTCCGCCTCGCCGTGCGTGCGCGCCGCACCTGCCTCCACGCACGCGTCCAGGAGCTCCCCGTACACGACCACCTCGTCTGTCCCGACCCTCAGCCGCCGCTTCAGCGCCTCCTTCCCAACCAGCCGCACCAGCCGTCGCGCCTCCTCCGCCGTGACCTCCGAAGAGGAGATGCGGGCTACTGTCAGCTGATGCGTCTCCCTCTTCTCCCCCCCCACCCGCCTGGATCTGGATCTGGATAGATGCACCCGCCTGCCGCCCACTGCAGACGACGTCGCGGACCTCTCCGCCCTCACCCTAGCCAACGACAACGCCAACACGGGAGGAGCGCCCGAGCTCTCGGCCGTCGTGGCAGCGCCTCCCGAACCGCAGGCTGAGGCTGCAAATCCTCCCCTGAGGCCGACGCTGAGGTTGGGGACGCGCTACCTGAGGTGAAGACCGCGGGGGCGCCATCTGATTTGGGGGCTGCGGCGGCGCTTCCTAAGCCGGAGGCGACGGCGGCGGTGGCTTGAGGCCGGCGTCATGGCGATGGCGAGGTGGAGGAGAAGTGGAGTGGAGAAAGGAGGAGGAAGGAACACGGTGGCGTTCGGGAGAAAGGGAGAAAGGAGGAGGCGGCGTTCGGGAGAAAGGATGGCTTATATAGTCACAGGTTTGGGCTAGGGTTTGGGCAATTTGGGCCTGTCATATAACATCACCGACGGGCCATAGTTTGGGCCCGTCAGTGGTGTAGTACACGCTACTGATGGGCCGAAATTTGAGCCCGTCAGTGATGATCCCTGTCAGTAGAGATACACAACCACTGACGAGCCGTGTTTTTAACCCGTCAGTAATTTTTTTTCCTGAATTTAGACCCTCTACTGGAATAATCACTGACGGTTACCTGTTCGCTCGTCAGTGGTGAACAGTACCACTAACGGTTATTTTCTGCCCGTTAGTAGAGACTGTTTAGGAAAAGTATTTTCTGAGGTAGTGATACTTCTAATAGGAACTATTTACTATCACTTTCATGTCCCTGTTGCAACTTAATCTCTAGTGACAGATTCCTCTTCTCGCTTTCCGCAGCAACTCGTTTCAACCATTGTGCAGATAGGCTCGAGATAAACAGGAGAAGACGACGATAGTTGCAGTCTAGAATAATTTCTCTCGAGTTGCGTGGCTCGTCAGATGACAAATAGACCGTATACCAACTAGTCGGTAGTAGGTCCAGCTGCGTCTCACGTGTATTATACGTTTGGGATTTGACGCAAGAAAAAGTCTAATTTTAAACCCTAAACTTTAACGCTCGATCCGAGACAAATCTTAAACTTTCGATATCTAAGATTAGAACCCTAAATTCTCTATCCCGACCAATCTCAACCTTAAGCTTGATTGATATGCCAGGAAAAGGTTGATCCCACATGCCATATTCATCTCCCTTCTCCATTCCTAATCCTGCTCTCATTTCTCTCCTATCTCTCAATCATTCCTCACGCCGCCTCGCCCCCTCTCATCGGTGTCACTCCATCCCAGTAGATCACGCGGTCGTCGGCTTCTCAGGTCCGTGAGACGGGGGCCAATGCAACCACGGGGACCAAAGCGAGGCCGACGTTGGGCGCCTTGCACCTGCATATGCTGTCGTCGGAGCTCTATCGCCGCCGTCCAGCACCCTTCTGACAGCAAGATGTCACGAGTATTTGCCGAGGATGTCATTGCATCTTGGACGTATATATGTATTCTAAAGTTAGCGCAGGATTTCCTCGGCATTTTTTCAGGGCAATGACATCCTCAGCAAATACACTAACAGCGTGTTTGGCAACCGAATGGATGGGGAATGGGAATTTAGAGGTGGTAGTAGACGTAGGGATGAGGTAAGAGAAATGGCTATTTACTACCAATCCCCCGTTTGGTGGTGAGTAGAGATTAATATCAATTACCTCTCCCTCCCATGAATTACCAGGTCTTAACCAGGGAAGAGATTGATGGGAATTTCATTCACCAATTCCCTTTCTCCTTTCCCTTTAAACTCCTATTCCCCCAATCAAATAGATGATATTTAGTCCCAAGTCTCCTTAACTCTCATTCTGTAGCTTTAATTCCCTCCAACCAAACAAGCTGTAGCCGAAAGGGGAAAGCAACGAAGCCCATCCTGCCCCGAAATCTGCCCGCGTAATCCCCAAAACAGGCCGTACGTTTTGCGGTCCAGTGACCACGCCAGCTGGCCGTGTTCAACTTGCAAAAACGGAGGGAGGCCTGGCTTGTTGCAACTCACAACCCACGATACGTCCGAGGTTCCGAGCGCATCGCTTCCGAGTTGGGCCGCCACCGACTGCGCCTCGGTGAGAACTCTCTGATCGCACGTTTATCCCGGTCTCGGTCCATTTTGGCCAAGTGCTTACGAACGCTCTCGTGGTATATATACGCGCACAATAAAAGGTGTCCATTTTAGTTTAAATGAAAAAACTATTATGAATTCTTTCCCTTAGAATACTGAAGTATCAGTTTCATCTAAGTAACCTAAACTATCAGTTTGCAGATTAAGCGAACTAAACTACTTTTTGAACAAGCAGATTAATCTACCAAGTTGTATGAATCGTGCCCGCACGACACATGCACTCGCACAGCGACATCATATCAGCTTCTCTAACTGACCGCACGAGTCAGACCTGACACACCTGCACCAGCAAACCAACATGTACCCTTCACCGTAAGATAACACTACTGCGAGTTTAGTAAAACATCATCTCGTAAACCAACGCGTACAGAAATCACACATAAATACGTACGCGCGTCTCACCGTCTCACTCGCAGGCGTACGGACAAGCAAGCAGGAACAGAGGGTCAACCAACTACACCTTACGCACGTACGCACGCGCATAGAGATGAGAGGTCTGCAGGAAATGGCCGGCCACGTACGCGGCGCCGAGAGCCGTACGTTCTGTTCCGCGTGCCCCCGGCGGCCTGCCGGGATGACGGCTCAGGGGAGCAGGCGGAAGAAGAAGATGGCTGTGGCGAGGCTCGGCGGCGGATGCGCGCGTGCGTGCTATGCCAAGGCCATCCACCCGAGGGCACCGC